>OX940794.1:35356782-35764282 GCA_954870985.1 Trifolium fragiferum
TGAAGACGTACAAAGATTGGCATGAAATGCTCCCTTTCGCACTTCACGGGTATAGAACGGTAGTTCGCACCTCAACAGGGGTAACTCCTTTCTCTCTAGTTTATGGCATGGAGACAGTCCTCCCGGTGGAAGATGAGATCCCCTCATTGAGAGTATTGATGGAAGCTAAACTTGAAGAAGAAGAGTGGGTCCAGACCCGGCTTGACCAACTTAATCTTATTGAAGAGAAAAGAATGACAGCTTTGTGCCACGGTCAGTTGTACCAGCAAAGGCTGAAAAGGGCATTTGATAAGAAAGTCCGTCCTAGGCAATTCAAGGAAGGTGACTTAGTGTTGAAAGTCATGCTACCTATTCACAAAGACAATCGTGGAAAATGGACTCCTAATTATGAAGGGCCATATGTTGTGAAAAAGGCATACTCAGGTGGAGCCTTGAACTTGGCTACTATGGACGGAGAAGACTTTCCACTCCCAGTGAACTCTGACGCAGTCAAGAAGTACTATGCCTAAAGAAAAAGAAAAAGAAAATAAAAGCTCGCTAAGTTGAAAACCCGAAAGGGCGACTTAGGCAATAGAGAGCGTCCCGGTGGACTGAAAACCTGAAAAGGCGGTCCAGGCAAAAATTAGGGGCGTCAAAAAAGGAAAGTAAAACCCGCTAAGTTGAAAACCCGAAAGGGCGGCTTAGGCAAAAAATGGGTATCCCGGTGGATTGATAACTCACACTGAGCAATCCAGGCAAAGGTTAGGGAAAAAATAAAGAAAAGGCATA
Source organism: Trifolium fragiferum (assembly GCA_954870985.1). NCBI lineage: Eukaryota > Viridiplantae > Streptophyta > Magnoliopsida > Fabales > Fabaceae > Trifolium > Trifolium fragiferum. Next base: position 35,357,551 of record OX940794.1, read on the forward strand.
GTACTACTTATCATTGCCCAAGTAAAGCCGGCTCCAGATGGAAAAGAATGGTCTGGCCTCCATACTCAAAGGCAAAGTGTTGAGAGCTTGAAATCAGGAGGAAGGACAACATTGTTATGATTCCATGAAAATCATTTATTTTTTCATTGCCATTTATCTTAGCTTCAATTAGCAATTACCTCTTCATGGGGTTTGCTTCCAATTGTAATAACTTTCCGCACATTTGTGTGCCATTAATAAAATTCTTATTTTCGAATCAATATGCTTTTTAGCTTACTCTTATCGCTCTAATTATGTGCATCTATGCTGTTTATTTTTGATAATAAAACCATAAAACATTGGAAATAATAAGCATTTTGAAATTTGCAAAAAGTACTTTGATACTCAATTTGACTGAAGGAGGATCATTGGCATTCAGTAAGGTGCCTTATTCACAAGCCCATAACATTTTGGCAAGTTCAACTCATCTGGTCAAGCAGAAAACTACCATTCTATATCAGAGGGTCGATAGGTTAAACAGAATATAATCTGAATCATCAGTGGTCCACCCCTCCTTTCAGCAAGATCAAATTCTCCAAAGCGACGGGAAAACTCAGATTCATGCATCGTCATGCATTCAGCTAAAGCACGCATTCCATACATTCATACATTTAGACTCAGACCTATTCAGGCTGTGCATTTGTATTAGTCTTACATTCTAAGCAGTAAAAATAAATAGATAGTCATTGCATCATTTCAAACATGCATTCATAAAAGCAGGTTCAAAAAAATCATCCTAGAAAGGATGTAATATTTTGTTACCGAAAAGCAGTGTGGTTCCACTTCACTAAGCAGGTTGGCAGGTGAAGCTGGTGTCACCAGATTAATTGATTTTCCTTCTCCTCCAGCAAGTTGGTTGGAAAACTATCAGCAGGCATTTTAAGGAACTGCAAATTTCATTTCTTCCTCAACAAAGCCTTTGGAAGAATTCCTCTTGATGATGCTCTTAAAATCTAAGCACCTGGTTTAGGCGACGATTTACTTTATGGGTTTAAGCATCTGGTTTAGGCGATGATCCGTTCTCCGGTTGATACCCGATTTAGGAATCGGCTTACTTTCAAGATTCAACGTCTGGTTCAGGCGGTAATCTGTTTGCAGTCAGTACCTGGTTGAGGAATTGGCTTGCTCTTAAAATCCAAGCACCTGGTTTAGGCGACGATTTACTTTATGGATCTAAGCACCTGGTTTAGGCGATGGTCTGTTCTTCAGTTGATACCTGGTTTAAGAGTCAACTTACCTTCAAGATTCAACGTCTGGTTTAGGTGATAATCTGTTTGCAGTCAATACCTGGTTGAGGAATTGACTCGCTCTTTAAATCCAAGCACCTGGTTTAGGTGACGATTTACTTTATGAGTCCAAGCACCTGGTTTAGGCGACGACTTATCTCTTAGAATCTAAGCACCTGGTTTAGGCGATGATTCTATTACCTTCTGAGTTCCTCCGAAAGGAATGATCAACACATATACATGATCAACAGGTATACTCGATCCTTATCTCTCATAACCATCCATTGCAGTGCAAAATTAGGGCATTCTATATTTAATTACCTTTTACCACAAGAGTATGAAGACTTAGGTCCTTCACACTCATGAGGTCTAAGATAATTAAATAGGGGCAGCTGTCATACCTTAATTTTGCCCCATATTTTTTAACATTCTCATTTTGCCCTTTTAAGATAATTAATTGATAAAAATTAGTTTTTTTCACATTTTTGCATAAAATCCATAAAATACATTAAAATGCATAAATTTTTACAAAAATTCCTAAAAATATTTTGTTGGCTTATTTTATTATTTTTCATGAATTTTCCTTTTTTATTTGCATTTTCTTCTCTTTTTTATTTTTAGATTACTTCATGAACAAGTAACAATTTTCCTTCATTATTTCTCATGACAAATTCCAATCAACATCATTCCCATGTTAAAATCAAAATCAAATTTATCATTCTTCATTCATCATGCATTTATATTTTTATTTTATTTTTAATGCATAATTAACCTTTTTTTTCTTTTTGTCTTAAAAATTGAAGAAAACTCACAAAATTTCTCCTAATCATTGACACATCATCATTCTTATCATTAGCAACCTAGAATATTCCATCTAATACCACCTCATCAAATAGTACAGCCAAAAATGCATATTATCCATTTTGAAAAATTACAAAAAATCAATTCATTTATACTTTGTCTTTTCTACCCTTTCTTACTCATTTCAACCTAGAAAACATCATATATAAACCTTCATTAAGTCTCAGCTGCGCAGTTACAGAAGGAATCAACATAAAATTTCTCAAAAATTCTACTTTTTTTCTCTCTTTTTCTCAAAATTCGAAATCTGAGAAGGAGGCCTCAAACCTTCATTTTTCTTTCACCAATCACCTCAGAACGTTCCCAGAAGCTTAAACCATCACTTGAATCACTGGAAACGCCAAAGATTTTGAAGCTTTGAAGACAAAAGTGGCTAAACGGAGGTTGGGTATCAAAAGGGTCAAAACAAAGCTCAAAACCGGTAAATCTTCGTTCATTCCTTCTAATCTATATGTATTAATGCTTTCTGGGTTGATTTTGAACATGATTCTGTGTTAGTTTGAGAGTTTTCATTTTTGACTTTGAATGTTGTTGCTTTCGTTTTGCATTATATGAGTGATTTTAGCTAAATCTAATGTTATATTTGTGCTCTACGTGAAAATCTACGTGAAACTAGGTTTTTGTTTATGTGTTTTGATGAAGTTTGAGAGCTCCGGTGGTGCAACCACCGTGCCGGAACCAATGAGGTTCGCCGGAGCTCAGGGAAGAAGATGAAGTTCATCTTCATTTCCCAGTTTTAATCCTGGCTGTTAGATCACTGTTTATGCTTACTATTCTATCTCATGTACATGTGCCTGCTAAACCTGTTTCACCTAGATCCAATGATTCAGAAAAGACTCTTTCTGATCATCACTCTTCTCCTGTAGTTGAAGCCATTGTTGAAACTGGCATTCCTGCCCATGTTCAAAATACACTACAACAGCTAGAGTTGGAACTAGATAACCCCTCTCCTCAGAAATCTCAACCACCACAACTCACAAATGCTCAGAATAACTTTCTTAAAACTTTTGAAGTAATTATTACACCCCCCTCCATCAGAACAATAGATCACAATCCATCCATCAGTTATCCTAAATGAACCTTCATCATCATCTGCCCCTAAACCTCAAAAAGCCATCACACCTGAAGATGTTAGACGTGTTCTGATTGGCATTAATGACAAAATTCTGGGATTTCATCAAGATTTGCCTACCTTTGCTGTTGCACCTGATCTAGTGGATGAAGAGTGTAATGCTCTTTCAGATATGTGCAAGCAAATGATGAGTGACTATAGTTCTCAATACAAAAAGAGCTATGTCATGAACATTGCTAGGCAGAAGTTCATTGAAGCCAGAATTGAGGAGGCCAGAATTAGAGATGACAAGAGGGTCTATGATGAAAAGATGAAGTTGGTTATGGCAAAGGCAGTAGATCAGTTCTCCACTTTGTATGCTCAAGAGATGGAAAAGATTATCCAAATGGACTCTGATTCTGCAGATCTGGTTGGCAGAGTTGATTCAGAAGATGTGTTCAAGAAGCTGCAACTTATTTCAGATGAAGCTCTGAAACAACTTCAAGCCAAGATGCTCAACCCTTCTAACCAATCTCAACCTTAGGATTTCTGTCACCTTATGTTATTTATTCTGTTTTAGTTTGTTCTGTTGAACTATGTTGTTTGGTTCTTTTGATTATTGCTGGATATTGTTTTTATGTTATGTTATTATGGTTGTGCTATATTGGTTTATTTTCTTTATTATGTTCAGAAGATAGATCTAATTTGCTGCATAAACTCCAATTGCATTCAAAATAACATTTTTATTCATATAAAATTGCATTACAATATTTTTGCATTTCATCATTGCTTTTCTTTCTAAATTTTTTTTTGCATTTCATCATTGCTCTAAGAGAAATTTTTTTGCATAAATCTAGAAACCTACCTAAACCTAAAAGGAAATTTTCACAAGAAGATGAGTTGGGAGAGTTGAAAAGAGTTGACCCAGACTTCAACCTGGGAGTCTGCAACCTAAACCTCTCAAGCTACAAATTTACTGTTTTGTGAACTTGGAGCTTGTCTTCGGAAGATCCTGCTCATCCTCCTGCATAAGGAGAACTCTTTGATCTTCTAAGAACAGAAGATGGCTGAGAAACTTGCATCTGATTTTAGAGCAACGCCCTTCACCGTCTTCAGATGTTTCTTAGACATCATATTCCATGTGATTGTATCTATCGTTGATAAGATCCTTCTCTGGTTCTCCTTTGAAAATTTCTTAAACCCATTTCTTTCAATCACTCTTCTATTCTCATAAATATTTTCTCTCATTTTGTTGAAGAAATATCATGGAAGTGTTGAGTGAAATGACAAAGAGTTGGTGCGCTTTTATAGTAACTTTGGTGGGTAGGAGTTACCTCGTTTTTTGGTTTTGCATTAACTTCTTTATGGTTTTTATCATCTTTGAATTTTTGACTTGACTAATTCTTTAGTCACATGTTTTATTTATTCTTGACTCTTTCGTTTTCTTTTTATTCTTTTTGTTTAATGACAAAAGGGGGAGTAAGAGTAAATTAATTTAAGAACACTAACTGAAGCCAAAATTAATAATTTTAATTTCATTGAATTTCAGTTATTGAATATTATCAGTTATTTTTTTAAGAAAATTTTTCTATTGAAATTAGAACTTTCTATACATGATACACGTAACAGAAGATTGCACTTTTCTCTTAGGTAGATCTGATCAAAGAAGAAAGCTTGCAAACCTATCTTCTGAAAGTCAAGTGTATATTGAAGTTCTGGATTCAATATTAAAATTTTAAAACTATTTTAATCATTCATTACTGAATTCAGGGGGAGCTTGCAAAACTCATAAACCTGAAGGATGCAATCTTGTGATTAAAATAACAACCATTGTAAATTAATGCTTGGTTTGTCATCAATCAAAAAGGGGGAGATTGTTGGAACAAAGTTGGTTCTAATATAACCCAAGTAGTTTTGATGATAACCATAGTATTAATATACAATAGGGAGTACTGATAATTTACTCTAGTGTGCAGGTATATAAGATAAAATTTTATATACACTACAAATTGAAATTCTGGTTGCTATGCTAAGAAGCGTCCCCAGAAGTTGGGAAAATGCAAGTTCTGATAATGACACCAAAAGTTGTAGACATCAGAAGTTGCAAGTCAAAGTCAACCAGAAGCTAAACTCATCAGAAGCAAAACTCATATCTCAAGATTCTGATGATGATGAAACAGCAGAGGACGTCAGAAGAACATTCTATTCTCATTAACGACTATCATCTATTTGGCAAAAGCTGAAGAGGCAGAAGAAATCTCTTTCAAGACCGTTATCCTCATGATAATGATGTTTGTACTATTGTACTATCTTTGTTTTCCTGATATGGACGAATATTCGAAATCAAGGCTCAGATTTTAATCTTTACCTAATTTGAATTAGCACATTTCAAAAGAAAACATTAGTACAGTACTACGTAGCTGTTTTCATCTTTGTCCGCTGTAACGCCCCAACTAAAATTATCTAGAATATTTAGTCGGAACATTAAAACTGGAATCTGAGTACATTAATTATAAAAGAGTTAACTGAATAATATGATTTTCATTAAGATAATAATGAATATTCGAATACAAACAGCGGAAAGAATATACAACCGGATAACAAGCTAATCTAAAACAAGGAAGAAGAATAAATCTTCTAAGCTGACAATCCAAGCACAGCTCCAACCGTCAGATCCAACCTGGTCCCTGCTCCGAAATAACCTGTCCTACCTATATCGAAAAGGGAGTGGGGTGAGACAGTCACTTCGTCCCAGTGAGTTCTACTACCCTCCTAAAGGCTATGTAGCCAGGGCACCTAATCAGTCGTATCATATTCATATCATATTGTCATACGCATAATTAAATAAAGGTGTATCACTGATTAATCTTGTTGATTTTAAACCGCAAGCACTCTGAGGTGAGCACGTCTCAGAGGCCTGCCTTGTCCGCGAACAGAAAGCGTTCCGGCGTGCAGCTCACAAAGTTTTTACTAATGGAACATCTAAAACGAAGTCCACACGTGATAATATAATCACATACATAATTGACTGATTCTAAATTAATTACATGCTACCATAATTTCCCAAAGCCCGGGGAACATGCAACCTGAAATTCTAAGTTATACCCTAATATTCATATTGTGCTTGACCTCCTGCACTATTTTATATTTATTACATGATTATGAAATAGCTGAATTAATTTGAGGATATAAAACGAGTGTGGATTTTTGAGAAAATGAAAAGTAAGGCTTTCTGCACATTGCTCGCTACAGCGAGTTACCTAGCTCGCCATGGCGAATGATCTTGTAATGGCCTGAACAACTCGCTAGGCGAGCAGACGCTCGCCATGGCGAGATTCCTCAGCCCAGAACTTGATGACTCGCCATGAGTGCTCGCTAGCAGATCGCTATGGCGAGCTCATGCAGTAGACCCTCTGTTTTACGATTTTTGTAGAATTTTCAATTTTAACACCTACAACCCTCATATTAAATCATCACAATCAATTATAAATATAATATAGGGCAAAATGGAAGAGAACTTGGGAGTTAGTTCTCCTCACACAATTAATTCCTAATACCCTAAATGAACATGCAAAGTTTCATAAATTGGGAATTTAACTATACTAGCCTAAGAACCCACCTGTTAGGAGCTTTAAATCTTTGCTTCCTGGGCTCTACAACTGCTACCAAGTCCTCAGCTATTCCCACGACCCCAAACTGAACAGATTTGGAAATTGGAGAAAATGATAAACTCTCTAATTTTGCTTCTAGGATGAGAGGTTGTTGAATGTTTGAATGAACAGAGATGAAGAGGTTAACATAGAAAAGGTTTCTATAACATGGACAGTAGAGAGTTGTTTGGATTGCATGCAACTCTAAAGAGTTAAGAAAATGGAATTGGTGATGTTGGTGTTTAGCTTATTTGGTGAGTTTTGAGGTAATGAGGGATTGGAGCTTGTTCTTGATTTCTCTCTTTCTAAATGTATGCAGTAATCTGAAGAATATGAGGTGTTGTTTATAAGTGAGAAATGAAGTTCATTGAGTAGGAAGATTTGAAAGTGTAAGGTGATTTGTTAATGTTGTTGGCCGAGAGAGGGAGGGAGAGAAGAGAACTTGGTGCTCCCAATTTTCTGAATTGTTGTATGTGTGAATGAGTGAGTTGTTTTGCATGCAGCTTTGTTTTAATCAAAGAAAGTGTGAGGTGTTGCATTGTAGTGGTGTGAGAGATGAGTCACTAGTTTGCATGTACTTTGAGTGGTTATGTAGTGTAGTGATGTGTTAGTCATAGGGAAAGAGTGTGTGAGTCATTGCATGTAGGTTTAATGAGGTGTTAGAGCAAGTAGAACATTGAGTCACTAAAGAGGGAGGGAGATCACGAGCAAGAGAGAGATGGGAGGAAAAATTGAACTTCCATTGTTGATTAAATCACAAGCGTAGCATTAAGGTATTAATGTGTAGTTTAGGGTCAATTAGAACTCCTAATTTTACACATATTTTACTTAATCTCATGACTCAATTAATTTAATCACTTCTAATTAATTTAAATTTATTAGACGAGGCTCTAATAAAATTAATTAGGTAATTGAAAGAGTGGGATGTTACAATCTACCCCCCTTAAAGAAATTTCGTCCTCGAAATTAAGAAATTTATCTTTAGGAAAGATAGGAACGACTTTTCCCATGACAGGTTTTCATTCTTGAGTGAGTTAGTCGTCATGAGACTGAGCTCATCCGACCCTGATTATTGGGATTTTTCTTGTCCGAAGGATCTTCATTCCACAATCAACCATACGAATTGATTTCGACGGATGGGTTAAGGCTGACTGAATATCAATTTCTAAAGAGTGATAAGGATCGGGAATGGATTTCCGAAGTTAAGTCACATGAAACCCGTCGTGCAACCCTGACCTGAATAGAAGTAGAATTAACTGAGAGGTTATTGGACCGACGCGTTGAAGGATCTGACAAGATCTTATACACTTCAGATAGAATTTTATCCATTTGGAAACACTTCGTAGTTCCAACTTTGGTGTTCGTCTAATCTCGTGCTGCGCACTCTGATCCGACTACTCGTGGTACTTCCCTTTTTCCTTGCGTCATCACGGTCTTAACTCAACTCGTCTAATCACAATGACACACCATCCCTTCATTTCCAAATAACTTCTACCATTAGTACGTCTATCATTGGATAACCCTACAAAGTAACACTTGTTTTACTTTATGAAAGTAGGTATGTGACGACATTCTAAATACTCAACTACGGTCCAACATGTTCGTGACGCCTTAGCATATCGTACTGAATATTATCTCGCACTACCGTTCCTCATGTCGGTATCTGGCCTGGTTGTTGCTATATGAATAGCTGAATGGAATAAGTTTAAGTGTTGATGTCAATAATCCAAAATTCTCTCTTTAGGGTTTTTATCAATTCCGAACACTGCAGCTCGTGACACGTCACACGTACCACTGTCCCATAGTGCCGTATAAAAAAATTCTAGGATAAATCAAAATATAAAACGAGTGAAGAACACTTAGGCACTATAGATCCTTTCGCCAATGAGTCAGACTCATCTGCAACTGATTCCATAGTACTTTAGAATTTTCCACCTACTATTTCAATCCATCCTAGCACAACACTGTGGTCGAGTAGTACATTTAACATATCATGAACTGAGGTTCGAATTCTTCCTTCCATGATATGGTTAGGTTGGCTGGATAATTTACTGATAGGTTGGCATGAAAGAATTTGGCTAAAGTGACTGGATTCTAATGATGACTGACTAGATACGGAAGATTTGTACACTCAACACAGAGAATGGCTTTAAATCCTTCATTTACCATAGTCAATATGTCGGCGTATAAATTGGATTCGCAATAAGGGAACTCTTATACTCTACACGAGGGATTTGATTAATGACGATCTGAATCTATCGTTGATACTGTACAGAGAAACTGAAACAGTCGGTAAGGAATGGAATGGTTCGAACTCGGATTCAGAGAATAGCGTTGACGAAGTATCTAGATTCTACTACTTACATGCTCCTATTTTCTACGTAACTGGAAAGATCTAAACTTAACTGGAAGATAGCTGATAAGACTCCGAAAATACACCCAATGCACTGAAAATGATGATGGGTCGTTCAGGTGCACAAAGACATATGTGACTAACTGATACTGACACTAAATTAATTAGTTCGGAAGATAATTGACTAACAATGCTGATTTAAGGATCGATACGATGAGTGAGAACTTGAACTGAATTCACACGTGTCCTCTCCAGATAAACTGGATTCCACGAATATATTTAGTTACTAACAACGTAACTGAAAGGTCGAAAAGATTGAACAGGATTTGCTGGTAATCAAAGTCTCACAATGTCAGTTTAACTGACCGATGTCGAAGAATTTGGAAAATTTACCTTTCACTACTCCGAGTGATAATTATGACTAACAGATGATAGGGCACGAGAAGGAATTGTCTGTCCGAGACAAAAAAAATCGAGCAAGTTAGGGAATGAACCTGTTCCATGTTTCCATGTCTAATGGATACCCAATCCAAAATAGTTGGTTCGACGAACTTAGCTTAACGAAGGTCCGAAAGAATGGTCTTGAATTTCGAATTTCGACTTCTATTGGTTTCGGCTCAAACAAAATATTGAGGGCACTCTTAAAGGAAATTTGGCTAACTCTAATGGATTCCTAACTCGAAGGTCTGAATAATTGAAAATTCCAAATGGCTGATAAGAAATAAATCCAACTTAGCGATTCCGTTCGGGATGACTATCATAGGTACTCCACGATTGATCTAGATTGCTGAAGGCGCTAATGATAACTCCTGATTTGCTAATCTGATCGAGGCTTGAATGTTAGTGATACGGTACTAAGACTGATCTCACAGAGGTAAACTGCTCTAAGGCAATGAGTTCCTATAGATAATGTACTAGATGAGGCTAACGTCAAAATAACTTACTAACACGAGTGGTTCAACTTAATTCTGTCACCAGGTATCTATCTAAGCTACAACACTAGACTGCTAAAGTGGGGAAATACGTGATAGTGTTAAGTAAACTACCTGGCAACCAAATTTGGTCAAGAAATATTTCTACTTGTCATTTCGGATGAGGTTACGCTCCAAGTGATTTGGTAGGATCTCTGGTATAGTGCTTAAGCTGAGACTATATTACTAGACCTATAGTAGTTCTCTAGGTGGTAACGGGACATGCCGGTAGGTAAGAGAGTGTTGAATCGAAGGCAGTCTAATTCGACTAATTCCTATATGCTTGGTTGAGTATTCAATGGCACTAAGTTATTAGCTCAAGATAATGGAGTAACTACACCTAAATAGTCTATATGGTAAACGTTTAGGAAATGAATTTCTTAACTATCGCATCTAATACTGCTCAACCTCTAGTGATAAGGTACAACTATGGTTGTTACTTACAAGGGCTAGTTCGGTTAGTTCTTGTTTCTATTCCTCACGAATGATGCCTTATGAATTAAGTTAGGTATCTACATGGTGTTGAAAAATAATTCCTAACTGTTACTCTAATCAAAATTGGTCTCTAATAGTTTGCTGAGTTAACTGACCTAAGCTGGTATCGAAAAAGAAATCCTATTTGTTATGTTAAACCGATCCTGACTTCTAGCGGTATGGTAGGAGTACGGGTTACGATGTTGAAAAACTAGATTACTCTTAGAGAGACATTAAAAGTTAGCTTCCTATAGGATAATCTATTGGGAAGTTCTCATATAAGTGTTGTTATGGGTGAATATTCCAACTTGGTTGTAGATCTAATATCACTAGTAAATCTCATGGCTGAAAGGTAAGACTAGGTATTCAGGAAGAATCTTGATTTTCTGAGGGTTGAATCTTAATTGGCTCACATGTTTCTTGTAAACATGTTCACCGGAAGGTATGGTTACTCTCAAGTCCGGGGAATTTACCTAACACATGATGTCAGCTGGATTCCAAATTGACCTACACACTTAAGTTCTTCTATGAACAATTCTACTTCAAGCGATTGGTACTTCCATCAGACTGTTCTTACTCCTCCAGTCCTAATTATTTCAGCTCTAACATCCGGTTAGAGAGAACTTCCGCCCACGATTGCTTCTGAACTGAAACTCCACTACGATCTTCTTACTTAACCACCGAGGTCCACTTCGGTTCTCAACCGTAATACCCTGCCTACCATGCACAATACTGAGCTGATCAGACTTAGTACGCGATGGTTTCAGCGTAAACAGTCCCGACTCCAAAGGGTCCGTACCTCTTAGGAAGGAATTGTAATGACTCATGGCAAGGTCCGATACTAGATCGACCTGCTCTGATACCAATTGTAACGCCCCAACTAAAATTATCTAGAATATTTAGTCGGAACATTAAAACTGGAATCTGAGTACATTAATTATAAAAGAGTTAACTGAATAATATGATTTTCATTAAGATAATAATGAATATTCGAATACAAACAGCGGAAAGAATATACAACCGGATAACAAGCTAATCTAAAACAAGGAAGAAGAATAAATCTTCTAAGCTGACAATCCAAGCACAGCTCCAACCGTCAGATCCAACCTGGTCCCTGCTCCGAAATAACCTGTCCTACCTATATCGAAAAGGGAGTGGGGTGAGACAGTCACTTCGTCCCAGTGAGTTCTACTACCCTCCTAAAGGCTATTAAGCCAGGGCACCTAATCAGTCGTATCATATTCATATCATATTGTCATACGCATAATTAAATAAAGGTGTATCACTGATTAATCTTGTTGATTTTAAACCGCAAGCACTCTGAGGTGAGCACGTCTCAGAGGCCTGCCTTGTCCGCGAACAGAAAGCGTTCCGGCGTGCAGCTCACAAAGTTTTTACTAATGGAACATCTAAAACGAAGTCCACACGTGATAATATAATCACATACATAATTGACTGATTCTAAATTAATTACATGCTACCATAATTTCCCAAAGCCCGGGGAACATGCAACCTGAAATTCTAAGTTATACCCTAATATTCATATTGTGCTTGACCTCCTGCACTATTTTATATTTATTACATGATTATGAAATAGCTGAATTAATTTGAGGATATAAAACGAGTGTGGATTTTTGAGAAAATGAAAAGTAAGGCTTTCTGCACATTGCTCGCTACAGCGAGTTACCTAGCTCGCCATGGCGAATGATCTTGTAATGGCCTGAACAACTCGCTAGGCGAGCAGACGCTCGCCATGGCGAGATTCCTCAGCCCAGAACTTGATGACTCGCCATGAGTGCTCGCTAGCAGATCGCTATGGCGAGCTCATGCAGTAGACCCTCTGTTTTACGATTTTTGTAGAATTTTCAATTTTAACACCTACAACCCTCATATTAAATCATCACAATCAATTATAAATATAATATAGGGCAAAATGGAAGAGAACTTGGGAGTTAGTTCTCCTCACACAATTAATTCCTAATACCCTAAATGAACATGCAAAGTTTCATAAATTGGGAATTTAACTATACTAGCCTAAGAACCCACCTGTTAGGAGCTTTAAATCTTTGCTTCCTGGGCTCTACAACTGCTACCAAGTCCTCAGCTATTCCCACGACCCCAAACTGAACAGATTTGGAAATTGGAGAAAATGATAAACTCTCTAATTTTGCTTCTAGGATGAGAGGTTGTTGAATGTTTGAATGAACAGAGATGAAGAGGTTAACATAGAAAAGGTTTCTATAACATGGACAGTAGAGAGTTGTTTGGATTGCATGCAACTCTAAAGAGTTAAGAAAATGGAATTGGTGATGTTGGTGTTTAGCTTATTTGGTGAGTTTTGAGGTAATGAGGGATTGGAGCTTGTTCTTGATTTCTCTCTTTCTAAATGTATGCAGTAATCTGAAGAATATGAGGTGTTGTTTATAAGTGAGAAATGAAGTTCATTGAGTAGGAAGATTTGAAAGTGTAAGGTGATTTGTTAATGTTGTTGGCCGAGAGAGGGAGGGAGAGAAGAGAACTTGGTGCTCCCAATTTTCTGAATTGTTGTATGTGTGAATGAGTGAGTTGTTTCGCATGCAGCTTTGTTTTAATCAAAGAAAGTGTGAGGTGTTGCATTGTAGTGGTGTGAGAGATGAGTCACTAGTTTGCATGTACTTTGAGTGGTTATGTAGTGTAGTGATGTGTTAGTCATAGGGAAAGAGTGTGTGAGTCATTGCATGTAGGTTTAATGAGGTGTTAGAGCAAGTAGAACATTGAGTCACTAAAGAGGGAGGGAGATCACGAGCAAGAGAGAGATGGGAGGAAAAATTGAACTTCCATTGTTGATTAAATCACAAGCGTAGCATTAAGGTATTAATGTGTAGTTTAGGGTCAATTAGAACTCCTAATTTTACACATATTTTACTTAATCTCATGACTCAATTAATTTAATCACTTCTAATTAATTTAAATTTATTAGACGAGGCTCTAATAAAATTAATTAGGTAATTGAAAGAGTGGGATGTTACATCCGCTCAAATTCAAGACGCTCCAACATCATCTATAAAAGGAGGAAGAATTTGAAGACGTGACAACACACTTACGAAGAACAAAAGAGTTGTTATTCTGCTAAATTTTCAAGAGCATTTTTTTAACTTAGATACAACTTGAGATTATATCAAAATTCAAGACAAACAGTTTTCAACTTCTGACTAGTCAGTTGTTGAACCTTAGTTTTCTTTTCAAGAATTCTAAGAATAGTCTTGTTATTAAAGTTGTATTATTTTGTCCTCAAAACTCTAATATTGTTTATCAGTTGTTCAAACTTTGTAATTTCTATTTGTGTTAGAAGTCTCTTGCTTGTGAGCTTGAGCATTTGGAAGTCTCTTGTATTGTGTTACTTGAGCAAAAGAAGTCTTTTGCAGTTGGCTTGAGTAATTGTAATCTTGTGTGATTATAGTGAAATCCCTTGGAAGTGCAAGGGGACTGGACTACTCTCGGTTTGTGAGAGGAACCAGTATAAATCTCTTGTGTTCATCTATTCTCTCTGTTTATTTTCATCCTTGCTCTGTTTTACTTTCACCATTGCCAGAAGTTGGTTGTGTTCAAAGTTATTCCGCTGCTAAATCTGATAAGTTGCAAAACTTAGAAGAAGTTATTAAAACTAGCCAAAACACAATTCAACCCCCCTTCTTGTGTTTTCACACCTTCAAAGTATTGATTCGGAGTAGTTGTTTTCCTTTCCTGGATTGGTATCCCCCAAAGTAGGTGTGGTTTGCATCGAACTGGGTTAACAAACAATTGTGTCATTTATTGCTTTGTTATTTACTTCAGTATTTGTTACTATTGATCCAAGTAACCATTTGTCGAACCAGTTGTCTAAGACATCTGGACTGTCACACAAGTTGTCTTAGACATTATGTACGACATTTGTCCTGCTAGAGAATAGAATTTCAAAAAAGCTTGGAGAAGAATCCACCTATCTTGGTAACAAGTCCACTTCACAAATCAGAACTGGTATTTTGCTCACTGATCTATGTTATGTAGAGTTCCAAGAATTCTCCAACGGACATAATCTCAACGTCTCTTATTTCCATCTATAAATGGAAGAAGAACATTGAAGATTTAAAAACAAGACTTACAACCTCTGAACTAGCCCACACTCTGTCAAATTCAAAAGCTGAAAAACACTTAGAAATATCTAAGCATGTCTTGTAATTTGAGTTGTATTTTGTAAACACCGCTGATAGTATATCAAGTGTTCACTTCTAATCACTATTGTAAAATTACCTTGTTAATAAGTCTCTTGCTATGTGCTTGAGCATTGAGAGTCTCTTGCTTTGTGCTTAAGCATTTGTAATCTTTGTGATTATAGTGAAATCTCTTGTGAGAAAAGAGAGGACTGAACTACTCCTAAGTTGCGGGAGGAACCAGTATAAATCTTGTGTGTCTTTCTCTTCATTTTTCTTATTGTTCTTATCGTTATTTAGAAAAACCCATTTAAATTACAAAGATAAAGTCAACACAATTCAACCCCCCCCCCCCCCCCCCCCCCCCTTTCTTGTGTTTTTTTTCAACCTTCACGCAGTACGATGGGGACGCTGAGATGCGTTAGAAAAACTATAAAAAGAGCTTCTTTCCCTCATTATTTTTCATTCAGAAATTGAGAGAATTCTCTAGTACTCTAGAGTTATTCAAGAGGAGCAAGAAGGGCAAAGCAGCTGTAACACCCCAAAAATTCCAACATACAAATTTCATATATTATCAGAGTTTAACACATTCAGGATGTCACATATTATAAAATCACTAAACAAAAATGAATAATAATTTATCCCTCATCATTATTCAATATGGCAGCGGAATTCATAAATTAAAATTCAAATCTTTTCAAGGATAATTCAACATCAAATAAATCCCTTCAAGAAGGTCTTGGCACAAGGCCTCATCAAAAATCTCATAAAATGTTTAACAACCAATCCGTAAATAGTTAATTCTTAAACAATACGTAAAGGATAGAAAAATATAACAAATATCCCCATCCCGTTACGTATCAAAGCATCCTAAGACACCTCACACAACGGAATCCTCACGTACGCACCTAAGCCTGATCACCTGCAAGTTACCCATACGAAGGGCAACATTTTCAAGCAGAAGGGGTGAGAAACACAGTCAATAATATATATCATATAATTCAATAATTAATGATAACCAACATGAACTCATCACTTTAATCATATCCTACCAAGATAGCATTATTTCAACATAAACAACACATCATAATAGATAGCATTTATCATAGTAAAGAATATCACAATTTCACCACTTTTATTCATCATATTCACGCCACGAAATTAACACTATCATCATCACATCATCACTTAAACGACTTCACGACGACACGACCTGACAATGCAACACTACACTTAGACGTCATGCATGTGGTACCATATTTTAAGCATTAATATGCTTCATCGCCACTTTGAGCAAAAGCTCCATCGCCACTTTTATGCATATGCAATGGACTCCACTTATAACTTAAACAAGTTAACAACTTTACACTGACTCGACAACAATAATAATTGCGCATAGGCTCTTTGAACCACCCTCCCAAACTTTGACAACACCGACACAATACTCAAATCATTCAAGGATATCAACTTAGCACATATACATTAATCAATTACATTCGTATCAAACCAGAACATTCTTCAAAAGTAAATCAAGTTTGATCAACATGGCATAAGCCAAATACTCATAAAATACTTCAACTAAATCCCTAATACTTAAGTTTGAAGTTGGGAAGCCAACCATAAGTTTTGGGACTAACTTGGGATTAGTTATGCTAATTTTTCATAAAGTTTTCTAAAGATCCACTTGGACTATTTTTTATCATAATTCAAAATCTACAAAAAAATTTCTAGTCATTCCAAAGCCATCAGAAAGCTAACTCAATTATCTACAACTTTCATGTTTACACCTAAGACCAATTCTGTACCTATCAATACCAGTTTTTATTTCAAATTCGGGTACAGAAGCTGAAACTTCATTGTGACCTATGTGTAGTAATTCGACGATAACTTAAGTTCTAAAACCAGTTTTGAGGTCAAACCAATGCCATTGGAAAGCTAAAATCCTTATCTACAACTTTCGTGTTTACACCAAAACCCAGTTCAAAACAAAAACGTGTGAAAAAGACGCAAGAACTCGAAATAGAGATGCTGTCACAGTGCAGCTCTCGGAAAAAGTGACATTTTTCACCCAAAATCCAATTTTTTGGTCACCAAACCCCAAATCGAATTAGAACAATGTTTACAGGTAAGGTATACAACATAGCAACCAAAACAACACAAAATCGTGCATCAAACCACACAGATCATCACATCATAGCAATCATCATAAACTTTTCTAAACCTAAAAATCAAGAACGTCAATTCTTCAATTTCAGAAATTATATATATATATATATAACTAGCGAAAGGAATCACACCCTTACCTTAATTCAGCAATGAAAAGCAATTCTACAGCAACGATTCCTCCCTAGCCCTCTCCTAGCTTCCTCTTGGTTCTTCTCAAACTCTCTCAAAAACTCCCTTTTTCTCAGTACGTGAAATATGTATGGTCTAACTTTCTTTGTTTTTCTTTTACTGAAAAGTGTAACTCCCCACTAATAACAATTAACTCCCTTTTTAATTCCTATTAATTCCACTTATTCCCCCTTAGCTCAAATGAATATTATTCTACTCCTATTTAATCTTAAATAACACAAATAATATCATTTCTCTTACATTTTTCTAAACAATCCTTATAATAAAATAATAATACACCACATATCACATAAAACATCATATCATCATTTAAATCACACATTATACACATAACGTCGTATATATTAAAATAAAGTCATATAACACCATAGAAAGTACTCAAATAGTAACTAAAAGAAATTAAATTAATATGGGCGTTACAACTCTCCCAAACTTAAAAGGATTTCGTCCTCGAAATCTTACCTCAAGCAAACAACTCAGGATATGACTCTTGCATCTTACTTTCCATCTCCCAAGTAAGACTTTCTCCAGTTGCTCCACCCCAAACAACTCTCACTAGATGTATCTCCTTGCCCCTCAACATCTTCACCTTGCGATCATCGATCCTCAAAGGTAAAGTCTCCACAGTAAGGTTGTCTCTAACTTGCACATCATCTATAGGAATAACATGTGAAGGATCCGTTATATACTTCCGAAGTTGCGACACATGAAACACATCATGTAAGTTCGAAAGATGTGGTGGCAAACCAACTTAATAGGCCACCGTACCTATCCTCTCGGATATCTGGTAAGGACAAATAAACTTCGGAGTTAACTTCTTAGACTTCAAAGCACGACTCACACCGGTCATAGGGGTAACTCTTAGGAATACATGATCTCCCTCTTGAAACTCAAGGTCCTTTCTACGCTTGTCATGGTAACTCTTTTGTCGACTCTCCTCAAGAATCATCTTCTTCATTTCATCGTTGTCAGGAATACATATCCTACCTCGAAACCTCAACACACCTTGTCCACCAACCTGGAAATCTCCATCAGCAGTCTGATTACTAGCAACTATCAAGTCTACAAACTTGACATCAACCTTCTGAGCTTCCTTGATACTATTCAAGAAATCACTATTAATCTTCAACATGCCCAACTGAATACTTTTGGGTGCTAATTCACAAACAAGACTCAAGTCTCTAAACTGTTCAAGCAATTCAAACTCCTTTACCATCATAGCCGACATGTGCAAAGTTTTTCTACTCAACGCATCAGCAACAACATTAGCTTTACCTGGATGATAATTCAAGCCAAAGTCATAGTCCTTCAACAATTCTAGCCATCTTCTCTGCCTCATGTTCAACTTTTTTTGATCAAATAAATATTTCAGACTCTTGTGATCACTAAACACTTCAAATCGGGAATCATACAAGTAATGTCTCCAAATCTTCAACACAAAAACTACCGCAGCCAACTCTAAATCATGCGTGGGATAATTCTTCTCATGTATTCTCAACTGCCTCGAAGCATATGCTACCACTTTACCATCTTGCATAAGCACACCACCCAAGCCCAACTTAGACGCATCACAATAAACAACAAAAGGTTCTTCCGGCTTCGGTAAGATCAAAATAGGAGCTGTTGTCAACCGCTTCTTCAACTCATTGAAACTATTCTCACACCGAGCATCACACACAAAAGCTTTACCTTTACAGGTCAACTGCGTTAACGGAAGTGCCAACTTAGAAAATCCCTCAATGAATCTTCTATAATAACCAGCCAAACCAAGAAAACTTCTAATCTCCATAACTGACTTAGGAGTCTCCCATCGTGATACCGCTTCAACTTTCGACGGGTCTACAGCAATACCACTACCAGAAATAATATGGCCAAGAAAACTTACTTCACTTAACCAAAACTCACACTTCGACAACTTTGCATACAACTTCTTTTCTTTCAGCACCTGCAAAACAATGTTCAAATGCTCTGCATGTTCCTTTTCGGTCTTAGAATAAATTAGAATATCATCAATAAATACCACAACAAATTTATCTAGGAAAGCATGGAAAGTTCTGTGCATATACTCCATAAACACACCAGGTGCATTAGTAACACCGAAAGGCATCACTTTAAATTCATAGTGACCATATCGCGTCCTAAACACCGTCTTCTGCATATCTTCATCTTTCACTTTTATCTGGTGATAACCTGACCTCAAATCAATTTTGCTAAATACACGTGCACCCACTAACTGATCCATCAAATCATCAATTCTAGGGAGTGGATATCTATTCTTTATAGTTACCTTGTTCAACTGACGATAGTCAATACACAACCTCATACTACCATCTTTCTTCTTCACTAACAACACAGGCGCTCCCCAAGGTGAAACACTCGGTCTCACAAACTTCTTATCAAGCAAGTCTTCTAATTGTTTCTTGAACTCTGCCAACTCAGAAGCTGACATACTGTAAGGAGCCATCGACACAGGCTTCGTACCCGGCACAAGTTCAATCGAAAATTCAACCTCCCTCTCTGGTGGCACATCAGGTATTTCATCAGGAAAAACTTCGGGGAACTCACACACCACTCATAATCTATCAATCTTCTCTTGGTTCTCAATAGACAAAAATGCCATCAAAGAAAACATTAAAATCCCATCACGCTCTAATTGCTTCAGCTGCTTGGTAGATAAAAATTCAACTCCACTTTCTTCTTCCTCGGAAGAGAAATACACCGTCTTACGAAAACAATTGATATGCACATGGTTGTACTCTAACCAATTCATACCAACAATCACATCCATACCACTCAAAGGTAGACAAACTAAATCCATCTCAAAATCACGGTCAAACATAGACAAAGGACAACTCAAACATACACGAGAAGTAGTCACCGAACCCTTAGCTGGGGTTTTGACAACCATCTCTCCATTCATATTAGACATAGAAAGACCCAACTTGGTAGCACAATCAAAAGCAATAAAACAATGAGTAGCACCGGTATCAATAATAGCAACTAAAGGTGTATCATTAATATAGCAAGTACCTCTGATCAAACGATCTTCATTCTCGGTTTGGGTGCCAGTCAAGGCAAACACTCTTCCAGTGGTCCTTGCCTTCTTCGGTTGCTTGCATTGAGTGCTAATATGTCCCTTTTCATTACAATTAAAACACACCACATCATCGGATTTGCACTCCGGGGTAATATGCCCCTTCTGACCGCAACGATAGCACCTCTTCACATCCCCCGGGCAAGCATTACTCTTATGGCCCTTCTGACCACAAGTATAACAGCTAATCTCAGTAGGAACATCTTTCTTCTGAGACCGTCTCTCATCATTAACTCTTTTCTTACCCTTGTCTCTAGGAGCATCATATGGCTTAGGATGACTCGGCTGACCCTTTTCCTTTCTATCGTTCACAATCTTATGGTGAGCCTTAGTGTCCTATTCATAAATCCGACAACTACTCACTAATTCAGAAAAGTTTCTTATCTTCTGATAGCCAATTGCCCTTTTGATGTCAGGACGCAAACCGTTCTCAAACTTGATACACTTGGAGAACTCAGCATTCTCAGCAGCATAGTGTGGATAGAACTTAGCAAGCTCCACAAACTTCGCAGCATATTCAGTCACCGACATGTTACCTTGCTTTAGCTCAAGGAATTCTATTTCTTTCTTCCCGCGAACATCCTCAGGAAAGTAACGGTTCAGGAACTCCCTCCTAAACACAGACCATGTAACAGTAGCACCTCCAACTTCAAGAACGGGTTGTACACTAACCCACCAATCATCATCTTCTTCAGCCAGCATATGGGTGCCAAACCGCACCATCTGAGCATCGTCACATTGCATGACTCTAAAGATTCTTTCTACCTCCTTTAGCCATGTCTGAGCCCCGTCAGGGTCGTACCTTCCTTTGAAAGTAGGAGGATGATTTCTCAGAAACGTTTCCAGCATCCTCGTCCCTTTGTTTCCATCAGCATTATTCTGATTACTCACAGCATTAGCCATAGCTTGTAGGGCTACAGCAAGAGCAACATCGTTTCTACCAGCCATCTCAAGGTTCCACAAGGTAAACATTAGTTAGAATAAAATAACTATAATATTCTAACTCTAGACAATGCCACTCGACTCTCTACTAGACCGGACGGACCAACCTTTGCTCTGATACCAATTGTAACACCCCGAAAATTCCAACATAAAAATTTCATATATTATCAGAGTTTAACACATTCAGGATGTCACATATTATAAAATCACTAAACAAAAATGAATAATAATTTATTCCTCATCATTATTCAATATGGCAGCGGAATTCATAAATTAAAATCCAAATCTTTTCAAGGATAATTCAACATCAAATAAATCCCTTCAAGAAGGTCTTGGCACAAGGCCTCATCAAAAATCTCATAAAATGTTTAACAACCAATCCGTAAATAGTTAATTCTTAAACAATACGTAAAGGATAGAAACAAATAACAAATATCCCCATCCCGTTACGTATCAGAGCATCCTAAGACACCTCACACAACAGAATCCTCACGTACGCACCTAAGCCTGATCACCTGCAAGTTACCCATACGAAGGGCAACATTTTCAAGCAGAAGGGGTGAGAAACACAGTCAATAATATATATCATATAATTCAATAATTAATGATAACCAACATGAACTCATCACTTTAATCATATCCTAGCAAGATAGCATTATTTCAACATAAACAACACATCATAATAGATAGCATTTATCATAGTAAAGAATATCACAATTTCACCACTTTTATTCATCATATTCACGCCACAAAATTAACACTATCATCATCACATCATCACTTAAACGACTTCACGACGACACGACCTGACAATGCAACACTACACTTAGACATCATGCATGTGGTACCATATTTTAAGCATTAATATGCTTCATCGCCACTTTGAGCAAAAGCTCCATCGCCACTTTTATGCATATGCAATGGATTCCACTTATAACTTAAACAAGTTATCAACTTTACACTGACTCGACAACAATAATAATTGCGCATAGGCTCTTTGAACCACCCTCCCAAACTTTGACAACACCGACACAATACTCAAATCATTCAAGGATATCAACTTAGCACATATACATTAATCAATTACATTCGTATCAAACCAGAACATTCTTCAAAAGCAAATCAAGTTTGATCAACATGGCATAAGCCAAATACTCATAAAATACTTCAACTAAATCCCTAATACTTAAGTTTGAGGTTGGGAAGCCAACCATAAGTTTTTGGACTAACTTGGGATTAGTTATGCTAATTTTTCATAAAGTTTTCTAAAGATCCACTTGGACTATGTTTATCATAATTCAAAATCTACAAACAATTTTCTAGTCATTCCAAAGCCATCAGAAAGCTAACTCAATTATCTACAACTTTCATGTTTACACCTAAGACCAGTTCTGTACCTATCAATACCAGTTTTTATTTCAAATTCGGGTACAGAACCTGAAACTTCACTGTGACCTACGTGTAGTAATTCGACGATAACTTAAGTTCTAAAACCAGTTTTGAGGTCAAACCAACTCCATTGGAAAGCTAAAATCCTTATCTACAACTTTCGTGTTTACACCAAAACCCAGTTCAAAACAGAAACGTGTGAAAAAGACGCAAGAACTCGAAACAGAGATGCTGTCACACTGCAGCTCTCGGAAAAAGTGACATTTTTCACCCAAAATCCAATTTTTTGGTCACCAAACCCCAAATCGAATTAGAACAATGTTTACAGGTAAGGTATACAACCTAGCAACCAAAACAACACAAAATCGTGCATCAAACCACACAGATCATCACATTATAGCAATCATCATAAACTTTTCTAAACCTAAAAATCAAGAACGTCAATTTTTCAATTTCAGAAATTATATATATATATATATATATATATTGTAACATCCCAAACTTAATTAATAGAAGATTATTAATTAAGCGAAGAATTATTGGAACTTATGTAAGCAAGAAATTTTAATTTTTAAAATTTTCACCCATTTCCCTCTCTCACACCTCCCTCTACATTACTTAGGAAACCCCCCACCACATCTCAATTCCTTTATAAAGGAAGGTACAGGGAAAAAGGAAAGCAGTATCCTACTCCCTTTCATTTGCTTCTCACGCCAAACACACACCCAACAACCCATACTCTCAACTTCAAGCCTTGAAATTACTTAGAAATTCAGCATGCAAACCACAATCTGAATTCATGTAGTGCTATGAAACATTGGAATGAAGCTTCAATCTGTAACGCCCCAACTAAATTATCTAGAATATTTAGTCGGAACATTAAAACTGGAATCTGAGTACATTAAGTTAAAGAAATTTATAACCGAGAATGCAATATCATTAAAATAATATTACAATGTTCAATACAACAGCGGAAAGAGTTGGTAATCAAATAACAAGCTAATCTAAAACAAGGAAGAAGAAATAATCTTCTAAGCTGACAACCCAATGCGCGGCTCCGATCGTCAGATCCATCCTGGTCCCTGCTCCGAAATAACCTGTCTTACCTATATCGAAAAGGGAGTGGGGTGAGACAGTCACTTCGTCCCAGTGAATTCTACTACCCTCCTAGGCTATAAAGCCGGGGCTCCTAATCAGTCATATCATAATCTAATTCATAACATAATTATCATAAGCAATAATATAGGTGTAACACAGAAATAATCTTGTTCGTTTTAAACCGCAAACCCTCTAAGGTGAGCACGTCTCAGGGGTTCGCCTTATCCGCGAGCAGAAAGCGCTCCGGCATAAAGCTCACATAAATTTTTCTAATGGAACATCTAAAACGAAGTCCATACTGATAACATAATCATATAATTAATTCGACTGATCACTAAATTATTAACATGCTACCAATAATTCCCAAACCCGGGGATCATACAACCTTAATTCTAAGTTATCCCTAATTTTCAGAATTGTGTCTGACTTTCCATACAATATTAAATACATTATACAACTGCAATTTATCTTTCTCAGGTTATGATATAAAACGAGTGATTAAATTATTTTTAAAACTGAAAAAGTGAAGTAATTCTGGGCTAGCTCGCTACGGCGAGTTAGCAAGCTCGCCATGGCGAACTTACAGGTACTGGCCTAAACAACTCGCTAGGCGAGCTAGAGCTCGCCATGGCGAAGTTCTTCAGCCCAGAACCTTGAGCTCGCCATGAGTGCTCGCTAGCAACTCGCTACGGCGAGTTAAGTCAGAAAGACCCCTGTTTTACGAATTTTCAATATTTTCAAAGATTCACCTACAACCAAACTCTGAGAAAGTGCAGTTATACAATATAGTCAATATATAACAGAATAGAAGAGAATTTGGGAGCTAATTCTCCTCACACAATTAATTCCTTAATTCTTAAGTTAACATGCAAATTCATAAAGTAAGGGAATTCTAACTAAACTAGCCTAAGAACCCACCTGATAAAAGAAGCTTTAACTTGCTCCTTGGGCTCTATACAGCTACAGCAACCCTTAGCAATACCCACGAACTCAGGAAACAGCACGAACAGAGAGGCACATGCAGCAACTTGCTGCTGAACTCGCCATGGCGAGTACTCCTGCTCGCTGTGGCGAGCTTGACAGGCTGAAGGTATAGATTCTGCCATTTTTCCAATATTCCACTCTTCCATTGTAGCCAGAACATACCCAGAGATGTAGAATTCGTATTTTTGAAGGAAGGTACACATGCAGTAAAGGATTTCAGGTGTGGGTTTGCATGTTCTCTTTTGCTTGGAGGAGAGGTGTGAATGGGTTGTTTGTAATTTAATCTTAATGGAAGAACATTTGGGAAGATGGGAATGAAAAGTTTAAGGCTGATTTCTGATTTGTTACTGCATGTGGATAATCTCTGGTGTGATGTATGATAAGGATGAAACTAATTGATAAAATAACAAAGCTCTAATGTTGAGGAGAAGTTAATGAATTGGGAGTGTGTTGTTGTTATTTCAACTTGTGAGAGAGAAGAGAGGTTTGATGGGTTTTCTAGTTCTGATGTTGTGAAGGAAATGGGTGAGTTAAACTTGCTACCTACTACTTACCATTGCATGTAAATTTTCCAATTGGGTGGGATTTGTTGAAAAGTTGGTAAATGAGAGTGAATGGGACACGTGAGAGAGTTTTATGAGGGTGGGTGTGTGGTGGTTTGATGAGGTGTTGGTGAGATGAGTGGGAGAGAAAATTTGATAATTAGAGCTAATTAAATCACAAGTGAAACTAATTGTACTATTGTGTAGTTTAGGTTCACTAAGAGCCTTTAATTATACACATAATACACTTGATTTTCCAAGACTTAATTTAATTAATCATCACCAATTAATTCTATTTTATTAGACAAGGCTCTAATAAAACGTAATTAGGTAATTGAAAGAGCGGGATGTTACAATCTACCCCCCTTAAAGAAATTTCGTCCTCGAAATTAAGAAATTTATCTTAGGAAGACAGGAATAACACT
Source organism: Trifolium fragiferum (assembly GCA_954870985.1). NCBI lineage: Eukaryota > Viridiplantae > Streptophyta > Magnoliopsida > Fabales > Fabaceae > Trifolium > Trifolium fragiferum. The sequence goes on from OX940794.1 coordinate 35,383,174, forward strand.
TCTTCACATCCGGTTCCAGTTCTCAAGTGGATTCGCTGTTAGTGGATTGAGTTCATTCCACTCGGACAATAGGAATTTCCCTTGTTCTGAAGGATATTAACATCACGATCAACAACTCGAACTGGTTTCGGCTGATAAGTTAAGGCTGACTAGAGATCGGAAATGAATTTCCGAAGGTGAGACACAAGAGACACGTCGTGTAACCCTGACCTGAATGGAGATAGAGTTAATCGATAGGTTACTGAACCGACGCGTTGAAAGATCTGATAAGGTCTTATACACTTCGGATAGAATTTCTCCGTTTGAACACACTTCGCAGTTCCAACTTTGGCGTTATTCTCAAACACTCTTGTCTACCTTTATTCCTTGGAAGTAAAACTTTCCTCTCTCAAAGGGTTATTCGTCCAAATTTGATCGTCTAATTAGATTTTCGTCTAATCTCGTGTTGCGCACTCTGATCCGACCACTTATAGTCATCCCCTTTTCATCTGCGTCATCTTGACCTTACTCCAAATTCATTTATCACAGTGACACACCATCTTATCTTTCTAATTTATTTCCACCATTACAACGTCTCTCAAGGATAACCTCACATGGTAATTCTGGTCTTACTAATGAAAACTGGTATGCGACGGTATTCTCAATACTCTACTAAGGTCCAACATGTTCGCAATGCCTCGGTACACCGTACTCATTATTATCTTACACTACACTTCCACCGGTCGGTATCTGGCCTGGCTGTTGCTATATAAATAGCTGAATGGGATAAGTTTGGGAATTGATAATGACAATTCAAAATCTTTCTCTTTGAGGTTTTTCTCAATACCGAACGCCGCAGCTCGTGATACGTCATACGTACCACTGTCCCATAGTGCCGTATAAAAACTCTAGGATTAATTAAAATATAAAACGAGTGGAGAACGCTTAAGCACTATAGTCCCTTTCGCCAATGAGTTAGACTCATCTGCAACCGAGTCCATAGTACTTCAGAATTTTCCACCTACTATTTCAATCCATCCTAGCACAACACTGTGGTCGAGTAGTACATTTAACATATCAAGAACTGAGGTTCGAATTCTTCCTTCAGAGATATGGTTAAGTTGGCCGGATAATTTCACTGATAAGTTGACATGGAAGAATTTGGCTAAAGTAATTGGGTTCTAATGATAGCTGACTGGATACGGATGAGTTGCACACTCAACACAGAGAGTGGCTCTAAATCCTTGTCCAAAATAGTCAATGTGTAATTGTAAGAGTGGAATTCGTGATAAAGAAACTCTTTGCTCTATTCGAGAATTTGATTTATGATGACCTGAATCTATCATCGATAGTGTACCAAGAAACTGAGACAGTCGGCTGAGAATGAGAAGGTTCAAACTTGAATTCAGAAAATAGTTTTGATGAGATATCTAGATACTTAGCACTTCTACTAGCTCCTATTTCTATGTAATTGAAAAGATCGGAAACTTAACTGGAATTTAGCTGATAAGACTCCGAAAGTATACCCAAAGTACTAGGAATAATGATGGATCGTTCAGGTGCACGAATACCTATGTGATTAACTCATTCTGATACTGAGCAGAATAGTTTGGCGGATAATTAACTAATGATACTGATTAAAAGATCTCCACGATGAGTAAGAGCTTGAACTGGATTACACATGTTCTCTCTAGATAAACTGGATTCCACGAATTATATTTAGTTACTAACAATGTAACTGAAAGGTTGAAAAGAGTGGACAAGATTACTGATAAGTGACATCCCATAGTTGTCAGTTTGACTGACCGATGTCTAGGAATTTGGAAAGTTGACCTTTCAACTACTCCGAATGATAACTACGTCTGACAGATGATAAAGCACGAGGAAGAATTATCTATCCGAGACATAATCAGACAAGTTAGGGAATGAACCCGTTCCATATTCCATGTCTAACGGATACCCAATCCAACATGGTCGGATTCTACAAGCTTAGCTTAGTAAAGGTCCGAAAGAATGGTCTTGAATTTGGAATTTGACTTCTATTGGTTCCGGCTCCAAACAGAGTATTGAGGGGTACTCTTAATATAGATCTGACTAACCCTAATAAATTCCTAACTCGAAGGTTTGATTAAACAAGAATGACAAATGGCTGACACGGAATAAATCCAACTTAGTTATTTTCGATACGAGATAACTATTATAGGTAATAGACGAGTGATCTAGAGGGCTGAAGGTGTCAAAGATAACTTTTGAGTTACTAATCTGATCGAGGCTGGAATGCTAGTGACACGGTACTAATACTGATCTCTCGGAGGTAGACTGCTCTATGGTAATAAGTTCCTACAGACAATGTACTAGATAATACTATAACGACTGGCGTCTAAGGAAATTAATAACTCGGGTGATTAGACTGGATTTTCTCTCACAAGGTGTCTACCTAAGTCACGACACTAAGCTGTTAATGTAGCAGATGCATGATGGTGTTAAGTAACTACATGGCAACTAAGTTTGGTCAAGAATTGCTTCTATTTATCATTTCGGCGAGGCTATATTCCAAAAGGTTCGTTGTGATTTCTAATGTAACGTGTTGTGCTGAGATTATCTTACTAGACCTGTAATAATTTCCCAAGTGGTAACATGACAAGCTGGAAAGTAAAAGAGTGTTGAATCGAAGGTGGCCTAATTCAACTATTTTCCTATATACTTGGTTAGGTAGTTAATGGCACTGAGTTACTAGCTCAAGATAATGGAATAACTACACCTAATAAGTCTATATAGGTAATCAGTTTATGAGGTGAAATTCCTAACTGTTACATCTGATAATGCTCAACCTCTAGTGGTAAGGTACAACTATTGGTTGCTACTTACAAGGGCTAATTCGGTTGATTCTTGTTTCTACTGCTCACGAATGATGTCTTATGAATTAAGTCAGGTATCTAAATAGTGTTGAGAAATGATTCCTAATTGCTACTCTAATCAAGGTTGATCTCGAATGGTTTGTTGAGTTAACTGACCTAAACTGGTATCGATAAAAGGAAATTCTATTTGTTATGCTAAACTGATTCTAGCTTCTAGCGGTATGATAGGAATACGAGTTTCGATGTTGAAAAGCTAAATTATTCTTAGGGAGGCATTAAGAGTCGGCTTCCTATAGGATGATCTATTGGGAAGTTCTCAGATGAGTGTTACTATGGGTGAATATTCCAACTTGGTTCCTCTAGTATGGTATTGAACAGATCTAACATCACTGGTGAATCTCACGGCTGACAAGTAAGGTTAAGTATTTAGAAAGAGTTCTGTTTTACTATAGGCTGAATCTTACTTGCTTTCGTGTTTCCTGTAAACATGTTCGCCAGAAGGTATGGTTACTCTCAAGTTCGGGGAATTTACCTGACACACGGTGTCAGTTGGATACTAGAATGACTTACACACCTACGTTCTTCCATGAACAATCCTATTTCGAGCGATTAGTACTTCCATCAACTGTTCTCTTATCATCTCTAGAATTCCTTACTACCATTGGTCTTAATCCAAATAATCCATCTTAGCTCTTGGTATACTCGTAGGCGTTGCGCCACTTACTCCTCCAGTCCTAACTATTCCAGCTCTAACATCCGGTTAGAGAGAATTCTCGCCAACGATTGCTTCTGAACTGCATCTCTACTACGATTTTCTTACTTAACCTCCGTGGTCCACCTCGGTTCTCAACCGTAATACCCTGCCTACCATGCACAATACTTAGTTGATCAGACTCAGCACGCGATGGTTTCAGCGTAAACAGTCCAGACTCCAAAGGGTCTGTACTACTAAGGAAGGGATTGAAATGACTCATGGCACGGTCCGATACTGGATCGACCTGCTCTGATACCAATTGTAACGCCCCAACTAAATTATCTAGAATATTTAGTCGGAACATTAAAACTGGAATCTGAGTACATTAAGTTAAAGAAATTTATAACCAAGAATGCAATATCATTAAAATAATATTACAATGTTCAATACAACAGCGGAAAGAGTTGGTAATCAAATAACAAGCTAATCTAAAACAAGGAAGAAGAAATAATCTTCTAAGCTGACAACCCAATGCGCGGCTCCGATCGTCAGATCCATCCTGGTCCCTGCTCCGAAATAACCTGTCTTACCTATATCGAAAAGGGAGTGGGGTGAGACAGTCACTTCGTCCCAGTGAATTCTACTACCCTCCTAGGCTATAAAGCCGGGGCTCCTAATCAGTCATATCATAATCTAATTCATAACATAATTATCATAAGCAATAATATAGGTGTAACACAGAAATAATCTTGTTCGTTTTAAACCGCAAACCCTCTAAGGTGAGCACGTCTCAGGGGTTCGCCTTATCCGCGAGCAGAAAGCGCTCCGGCATAAAGCTCACATAAATTTCTCTAATGGAACATCTAAAACGAAGTCCATACTGATAACATAATCATATAATTAATTCGACTGATCACTAAATTATTAACATGCTACCAATAATTCCCAAACCCGGGGATCATACAACCTTAATTCTAAGTTATCCCTAATTTTCAGAATTGTGTCTGACTTTCCATACAATATTAAATACATTATACAACTGCAATTTATCTTTCTCAGGTTATGATATAAAACGAGTGATTAAATTATTTTTAAAACTGAAAAAGTGAAGTAATTCTGGGCTAGCTCGCTACGGCGAGTTAGCAAGCTCGCCATGGCGAACTTGCAGGTACTGGCCTAAACAACTCGCTAGGCGAGCTAGAGCTCGCCATGGCGAAGTTCTTCAGCCCAGAACCTTGAGCTCGCCATGAGTGCTCGCTAGCAACTCGCTACGGCGAGTTAAGTCAGAAAGACCCCTGTTTTACGAATTTTCAATATTTTCAAAGATTCACCTACAACCAAACTCTAAGAAAGTGCAGTTATACAATATAGTCAATATATAACAGAATAGAAGAGAATTTGGGAGCTAATTCTCCTCACATAATTAATTCCTTAATTCTTAAGTTAACATGCAAATTCATAAAGTAAGGGAATTCTAACTAAACTAGCCTAAGAACCCACCTGATAAAAGAAGCTTTAACTTGCTCCTTGGGCTTTATACAGCTACAGCAACCCTTAGCAATACCCACGAACTCAGGAAACAGCACGAACAGAGAGGCACATGCAGCAACTTGCTGCTGAACTCGCCATGGCGAGTACTCCTGCTCGCTGTGGCGAGCTTGACAGGCTGAAGGTATAGATTCTGCCATTTTTCCAATATTCCACTCTTCCATTGTAACCAGAACATACCCAGAGATGTAGAATTCGTATTTTTGAAGGAAGGTACACATGCAGTAAAGGATTTCAGGTGTGGGTTTGCATGTTCTCTTTTGCTTGGAGGAGAGGTGTGAATGGGTTGTTTGTAATTTAATCTTAATGGAAGAACATTTGGGAAGATGGGAATGAAAAGTTTAAGGCCGATTTCTGATTTGTTACTGCATGTGGATAATCTCTGGTGTGTTGTATGATAAGGATGAAACTAATTGATAAAATAACAAAGCTCTAATGTTGAGGAGAAGTTAATGAATTGGGAGTGTGTTGTTGTTATTTCAACTTGTGAGAGAGAAGAGAGGTTTGATGGGTTTTCTAGTTCTGATGTTGTGAATGAAATGGGTGAGTTAAACTTGCTACCTACTACTTACCATTGCATGTAAATTTTCCAATTGGGTGGGATTTGTTGAAAAGTTGGTAAATGAGAGTGAATGGGACACGTGAGAGAGTTTTATGAGGGTGGGTGTGTGGTGGTTTGATGAGGTGTTGGTGAGATGAGTGGGAGAGAAAATTTGATAATTAGAGCTAATTAAATCACAAGTGAAACTAATTGTACTATTGTGTAGTTTAGGTTCACTAAGAGCCTTTAATTATACACATAATACACTTGATTTTCCAAGACTTAATTTAATTAATCATCACCAATTAATTCTATTTTATTAGACAAGGCTCTAATAAAACGTAATTAGGTAATTGAAAGAGCGGGATGTTACACAATCCCTCTTCATCCTCATATCTCTTCTCATGCCACAAAACTCCATTTTTCCTCCCAACCTCTCCACCTTGAATTCATGCATGTGCAATATGCAGTGCTAATGGAAGCTTATAAGTGATGGGAAGCAAGGTAGGAAGAATGAATCACCATAATTCCTTTTATTTGCTATTTTGACCTAAACCCCTTTTCTTACTTCCATCTCTAACCCTAAACTAATCTTGTGGCTACTGCATGTCCCTTGTTTCGTAATCAATGGCTCTGGGAACGTGCAAGAACTGAACCCCAGCTGAAGGAATCATTGGGTGGAAGAACAAAAGCTAGAACCATGTTGTTGTGTTGCTGAACTGAGCAACTCGCCATGGCAAGCTGTGCTACTCGCCATGGCGAGTGAGACAGAAGCCAGGGTTGCTTCTCAGCTCAGTTCCTCTGTGTTGTGGCCTCTTGGTGAGCTTTAATCGCTCCTTTCACCCTCTGTTAAGCTGAGTTCGTGCCAATAGTGTACATCAGAGTTGTCCCCACTCCATCTCTTTGAACAAAAATAGGTAAATACAAATCTTGTCCTTTGTTTGATTCCAAAATTCGTGCTTTTCTTTCTAATCACAATTCTGGACTGTCTTGCATGATGAATATGCTGAGTCCTGGGTGCTGCAAGTGATACCTTCGTAACCAAGCAAACTAGGAAGTACATCATCCTTCAAATCTTCAATTCTGTCAAATGGATTCGTGGGTGTAGCTGAGGAAATGGTAGCTGTGTAGAGCCCAAGAAGCGAGTTAAAGCTTCTATTATCAGGTGGGTTCTTAGTTAGTTAGTTTAGATTCCCCAAATTATGAAATCTTGCATGTTCACTTAGGAAATTAGGGATTGATTGTGTGAGGAGAATTAAACCCCAAGTTCTCTTCTATTCTGTCATATATTATATCTATTATGTGTTTGCACTGTTTTATTTGAGGATTGTAGGTTGTTCTTTTGAAAAATCATTGAAAATTGTAAAAAGAGTATTTTCTGCACCAGCTCGCCATAGCGAGCTACTGGCGAGTCTTCATGGCGAGTGAACAACTTCTGGGCTGATGAAACTCGCCATGGCGAGCATTTGCTCGCCTAGCGAGTTGATTTAGGCCAGACCTTGTTAGTTCGCCATGGCGAGTTGGTGACTCGCTGTAGCGAGCAATGTGCAGATTGACCTTTTATCTTCAACTTCTGAAAATTCAACACTCGTTTTATATCCTCGGATAATTCTGATATTTTGCAGACTACATAATTAATATAATGTGGTACAGGAAGTCAAACACAATTGGAATCTTAGGGAATAACGTAGGGAATTTAGAATTATGTATGCTCCCCGGGCTTTGGGAAATTATGGTAGCATGTAATTAATTTAGAATCAGTCAATTATGTATGTGATTATATTATCACGTGTGGACTTCGTTATAGATGTTCCATTAGTAAAAACTTTGTGAGCTGCACGCCGGAACGCTTTCTGTTCGCGGACAAGGCAGGCCTCTGAGACGTGCTCACCTCAGAGTGCTTGCGGTTTAAAATCAACAAGATTAATCAGTGTTACACCTTTATTTATTTATGCTTATGACAATACGATATAGATTATGATATGACTGATTAGGAGCCCCGGCTTTATAGCCTAGGAGGGTAGTAGAACTCACTGGGACGAAGTGATTGTCTCACCCCACTCCCTTTTTGATATAGGTAAGACAGGTTATTTTCGGAGCAGGGACCAGGATGGACCTGACGATTGGAGCTGTGCTTGGATTGTCAGCTTAGAAGACTTAGTCTTCTTCCCTGTTTTATTTAACTTGTTAATCTGTTGTAGTTTCTTCTTCCGCTGTCTGTATCGAATATTGATTATTATCTTAATGGTAATATATTATTCAGCTTTAATTCTTTTAAATTAATGTACTCAGATTCCAGTTTTTAATGCTTCGACTAAATATTCTAGATATTTTTAGTTGGGGCGTTACATATATATATATATATATATATATATATATATATATATATATATATATATATATATATATATATATATATATATATATAATGAAAGGAATCACACCCTTACCTTAATTCAGCAATGAAAAGCAATTCTACAGCAACGATTCCTCCCTAGCCCTCTCCTAGCTTCCTCTTGGTTCTTCTCAAACTCTCTCAAAAACTCCCTTTTTCTCAGTACGTGAAATATGTTTGGTCTAACTTTCTTTGTTTTTCTTTTACTGAAAAGTGTAACTCCCCACTAATAACAATTAACTCCCTTTTTAATTCCTATTAATTTCACTTATTCCCCCTTAACTCAAATGAATATTATTCTACTCCTATTTAATCTTAAATAACACAAATAATATCATTTCTCTTACATTTTTCTAAACAATCCTTATAATAAAATAATAATACACCACATATCACATAAAACATCATATCATCATTTAAATCACACATTATACATATAACGTCGTATATATTAAGATAAAGTCATATAACACCATAGAAAGTTCTCAAATAGTAAAAATTAAATTAGTATGGGCGTTACAGCAGCTCTCTACGGGAAGAACTTTCCCCCTTCATGGGAAATGTAACTTCCTCAGCAAGGTATCTTTCTTTAGGTAGCATGATTTAATTCTTATAATTTAATTATGTAATCTCTTGTATAGATCTTTTAGGTTGTGGTGGAGAAGATGAACTCCCCTATGAATATTTGGAGTCTGTGGTCGACCCAAAGGTATAATAACTAATATATAGTACTATATGTCTTATTTATTTTCTTGCTTTAAATACGTATTCCGTAATATTGTCGGATAAGCGGAAGCGCTCTCAGAACAAGTATTAGGGTTACTTAATATTTGTCCGGAACTAGTGGTAAATAAGGCTAGAGGAATAAAGATGGTAACATCTGGAACTACCTTCGAACTGAGATGGTAGAGGCAGAATCAAGAACAAGTTGTAAACTGAGCAATTAGAAGCTGAATAGTCCGATACTAGGCTCTAGAGGCATTTGTTGGTTGATGGGCATAATGCATATATCTGGATTACTCACATTGTAGTCAGGGTATGTGACAAGCGAGGTAGGCTCTCGTAGGTATCCTAGTTATAATTGTAGGGAGACTTCATATATATTAGGGTAATAGTAAGGTATTACCACATCAAGGATAGAATCGACGCCGCATGTTAGACTAAGTTCTATGTTATACATCGGTCATGCCAAATAGTAGAAGGGGAGGGAGTCCAACGACCATACCTTTCTTCTATATTTCTGTCTCAACTTTACTTTTCTACAACGCATATCGCACTTTTCAACAAAAACCTTTTTAAAAACCAAAGCGAATGCAAAACTACAAACTTAAATAACGCTAGTCGCGCATTGGCACGATCCATGTGGATACGAACTCATTCTAGACACCTAGAGTGTGAATTATTACTCGACGACAGGGAAATATTTGGTTAGTTGGCTAACATAGAGCAAATTTTTTATTAAATTAGGAACAAGTAAGACATCATGAATGGGTAGTGTGATATTATTTTGCTTAATGAAGGAATCACCAATACCATGAATTGGTATAGGAGAACCATCACCAATAAGCACAGAATTTGTACTTGAACATTGCCGAATGTTATTCAACATACTAACTATACCTGTCAAGTGATTGGATACTCTGGTGTCCAAACTCTAAAGTTGTGAATTAGCTCAGAGTATGATGGCCTTAGAGGTTTTAGCATGGTTGTAGTGAATATTTCTTATTATTTCATATTCAGGGCCAAGGCTTGTGATGAGGTAAAATACATTTTCTTTGTTGGGGACAGGTTTCCAAATTGCAGCAAGGTTGTCACATAAACCTTTGAAATTGCGAATGTGTTCACCAATAGTTTGATTCTCTTCCTTACGAAGGTACGAGATTTGTCGACAGAATGTGAATTCACGTTCTTGTGAATTTTCTGCATATGCATCTTTGAGTGCGACCCAAACAGTGTGGGTAGTGTCGACGCCGACAACTAGGCCAAGTGCTTCCTCAGAGAGGGTTCCGATTATCCATCCTCGGAGAAGATGATCTTCCTTGCACCAAGTGACGAATTCGTCGGTTAATTTTGGAACAAACTGTTATGGGTTTATAGTATTGGTGGTGAATTGAGTGGGGGTTGGGTCCTCATTTGTAAGGTGACTCACCATGTCTTGGCTTTCTGCAAGTGCCAAAGCTTGTTCACGCCACAATGGGTAGTTGGTAGGGCTTAGTTTTAGAATGATAAAGTTGTTGACATTGAGAGATATTGAAGTCATGATGTGTAGTAGTGTTCACAACGGCTCTAATACCAAGAAGAAAATAAGAAAACATGAATAACTTCACTTTTATTAGAAAAGATGAAACGTGACCACTGCTTAGTACGAGAGAAGTATAAAAGTTATGTATAATTACATATTAAAAGATCCCTAAAACACAGAAAAGTTTCCTTATTGTATAGAGAAAAATCTGAATAATTTATTAGATGGTTTGTTGCAGCTGCAACCTTTTAATCCTCCAACAACTCTTCATTTGTTGTGCTATAATTATAGGGATTCTCTTTGAGTGTTGTTTGTGTCCTATAGTTAATAGAATTGTTATCCAATGACAGTTGGGTACTGCTAATACACCCCCCACATAGTAGGCGAGTATGTTTACCACCGGACTGCATCATTCAATTGGTTTATGAACGCAATGTTTAATATATATATATATATATATATATATATACCTATAAAAAATGAAAATTATGAAACTTGGGGCGAACCATGGTGCTACCCAGCCCATGAGTAGCTCCGCCCAATAACACAAAAACAAAGGAAACTTTAGTGGTTTGATTTAAGATTTGTAAAGTCAGATTCTTCAAGTAAATGAGGAGAATGCCATCAGATTTGGTTAGATTTCCATGTATTTGACAACTCATTCTATACAAGAAATTTTCCTTCATTGAATAAATCAAAGTTAATGTTACATGGTTAATTCTTCTAACACCTACAAAATCCACCCTTTAAGTTCTTTCATATGTGAAAGTTGTTGTTGCACAACCATAACAGATGCACAACTATTAAGATCGGGCGCAACTAGGAAATCACCAATAGCACCAAGTTCAGGAAATTCACTCCATTCTGACAATCCATCAGTTTGAGGAGAGCGAGTCCCATGTCTCCTCCCAACAATAAAAAAATCATGTTCATTGACAACTTCACGTAGAAAACAAGCTGTTTGTGATCCATCCTTTGTGAATATCTCTTGATACTTCACATTTTTAGCATGTTTTACTTCTTGCAATAATTCATGACCTTCTACCATTAAATCCTCCAATTCTTATATGCAATCCTTAGCAACAAGATGGTAAACAACTAGGTTGATCCTAGGATTATTCATTGCACATTTCACTATACATAAAATCTGTAAAGCCCAACTAAAAATATCTAGAATATTTAGTCGGAACATTAATAACTGGAATCCGAGTACATTATTTAAAAATAATTATAGATGAATAATACATTATCATTATGATAATAATGAATATTCGATACAGAGAGCGGAAACGAAACTACAGAAAAATAACAAGCTAAATAAACAAGGATGAAGACTAAGTCTTCAAAGCTGACAATCCAAGCATAGCTCCAATCGTCAGGTCCAACCTGGTCCCTGCTCCGAAATAACCTGCCTTACCTATATCGAAAAGGGAGTGGGGTGAGACAGCCACTTCGTCCCAGTGAATTCTACTACCCTCCTAGGCTATAAAGTCGGGGCTCCTAATCAGTCATATCATAATCTAATTCATAACATAATTATTATAAGCAATATAATTAAAGGTGTAACACAGAGTTTATCTTGTTCATTTTAAACCGCAAACCCTCTAAGGTGAGCACGTCTCAGGGGTTCGCCTTATCCGCGAGCAGAAAGCGCTCCGGCATAAAGCTCACATAAATTTTCTAATGGAACATCTAAAACGAAGTCCACACTGATATCATAAACATGTTTTTATTTGACTGATCAGTAGGTTCATAACATACTACCAATAATTCCCAAACCCAGGGAGCATACAATAATCTAATTCCCTATGTTAACACCTAATAGTCCGACCGTGATGACCTCCTGCTTATATTATTTAATTTTATATAACTGCAAAACATTATCTCAGTCGAGGGTATAAAACGAGTGACAAGTATTTTGAAATTGAAGAAAATGAGTGAGTTCCGGATTAGCTCGCTACGGCGAGTTACCAAGCTCGCCATGGCGAACTTACGAGTCCTGGCCTAAACAACTCGCTAGGCGAGCTAGAGCTCGCCATGGCGAAGTTCATCAGCCCAGAACCTTGAGCTCGCCATGTAAGCTCGCTAGCAACTCGTTATGGCGAGTTCATGCAGAATTGACTCTGTTTTGCGAAAATCATCAATTTTGCAAGTATCACCTACAATCCTTGGCTGAGATAATGCAGTATCATAAAATAAATATTATAGAACAGAATAGAGTGGAAATTGGGCTTAATTTCCACACACACAGCTATACCTATTAATTCCTAAAATTGCATGCATTTCTTAAATTTGATTAAACTAGCTAACTAGCCTAAGAACCCACCTGAATTGAGATTAACTCAGAAGCTTTACAAATTCATTGCTAAACCATCGATCCACATAGCTTCCAGCTCTTGTTTAATCCATTTCCTATTTGACAGCTTCAAACCTCTAACTTCGGAACAACCTACATACTTCATTCCTTGGCCTAAATTCACAAAATTGGTCTCCAAACGACCGGAATTGAGTTAGCTTTCCATACCAACAAGCGGAAACAGAATCAGAGCTACAGAGAAGGAGAAATTACCTTTTGAATAGAGCTCTGTTCAAACACGATTTTTCTGGAAATTCTGGGTTGAACAGTCAACTTCAAAAATTCGCCCAGAATTCGTTTCTCGATGAAAATTCATGAAACCAAAGCCAAAATGAGTGTATTCAAGTTAGCTTTCTAGTCCACAAAGAATCATTCGAAAAGGAGTTGTGAGGAGAGAGCACTGTCCGTTTTTCTGAGGGTATATCCAGGAATACGGGTTTGACAATTTGTTCCAATTCCCAAGTCACTTGAACCCTTGCATACAAATAAGTTTCTGAGTTGAAACCCTTATAATTAGAGCACGAATTTGAGAAGGAAAAGGAAGATTGAAATGTTTCTTACCTTGTTCTAAAGCCCTTGCCTCAAGGAGTGAATTGCACTAATTGCATGTGTTGTTGTTGTTCATTGATGAGTTTGGGAGAGAAGAGAGTTTTGTTTGCTGCAATTGCATGTAAGTATCTTTGGTGTATTTGGGAGGTAGAGGCATAATGTAGCTAGTTATAGTTGTGATGTGCTACAACTCTTGTATTGAGAAGATTTGGGGATATATGTTAGTGTTGGTAGTTCATGAGAGGAAGAGAGCATTGAGAGGGAGTAGGTGACTTATTTTTGCTGAATAGAGAATGGAAGAAACTCAAGTCACCAAAACTTAATATAAGTGTGATATGGTAAGAGTGTGAGTCATTGTTGCATGCAACATGAGTGGGTATAACCTTTGTGAGGTGTTGGCTTAATATGTAGTGTGGAATTGAGTGGAAATGTGAGTCACAAGTGAGGTGAGTTGTTTCTTTAAGGGAGAGTATTGGCTTGAATGGAAAAATGAGTCATGCATGCAAAATTGGTGAGTCATGAGTAAGAGAAGAGGAGTGGAGGGAAAATTAAATCACAAGCCTATGAGATATTGTGTTAGTGTCTTGATTAGGTTCTTTTAGAAATTTTTAATTTTTACACATAACACAAGACTTGATTTAATTATATCACCTCTAACTAATTTTAATTTATTATACAATGATCTAATAAAAATTAATTAGGTAATTTGAAAGAGTGGGATGTTACAAAATCTCATCATCATCATTGTTTCCACCTAAATAAATTACACCTAATCGAGTAGTGCAATATTCTGATGTTACTGATGTTGTTGGTGTTGCTTTCGGTTTTGAATTAGCACGAGACACTAGGATTCCAACAGAACATGGAGCTATTTCAAGGACTCTTTGATTCAATGTTCTTAAAACTTTTTTGTCATCGGATTCAACTACACCGTCGCTTGACCACCTTATATGAAATGGAAGAATGATGATGGATGCAACTTTATCCAATGCAAGATTACAAACATCTTCAAACATGAGATTTGCTGGTGATATTGCAGTGTAAGTGTTTATTGATACTGCATTTTCATTATCATGTTCATAGATATCAAAAGCAAGGATGACATCGTCAGAGTATGATGTATTCAAAGAGGATCCTGATGCTTGCCTTTGAAGACAATGAGGAATGAAAACAGGCAAAGCTCTTCCAACTAGCTCAACTACATGAAGTACATCAACCGTGATTGGAGTTTCTTGTGTTGGATAACATAGGTCTAAGAAATCTATTGCTGCTGAAATATGGTTTTGTTTTTGAAGTGTTATCAGTGTTCTTATATCAGAGTTTCTTTTTAATCCCATTATATTCCTTTTTTGGTATCCAGCATACTTTCTTGTTGGGTGGTATAATAACTTCACTGACCAATGCACAATGCTTGCTATGATCATTACAGTTATAATCATCACTGCATAAGTTTGCGCATCAATAATCTGCATAAATGCATACATACATTTATAATCAAATTTTAATAAGAACAATTAATCTATCAAGTTAGAAATATAATAAGTAGTCTTTCATCTATTATTAGTTCATCAAGTTAGTTTATGAGTTATTATTGAAATATGAAAGATATCGGTAGTTTCAAGGACTAACTCGATGGATTGAAAATTGTTTAGTTGCTACTAATTATATTTCTATAGCTCATGGACCAAATATGAGAGATAGTTAAAGTTTAAGGACATCACACACACACGCGTGCGCGCGCGCGCACACACACACACAGATATATATATATTCTGTCTCTTTTTGATTCCTCATTTTTAAAATGTGGTCCTTATAGCTATTATATTTGAGAATATTTTTGATAGCTATAAGAGCAAAAGTTGAGATCAAACTGACAAATCAAAATAAAAAATTTTCTAGTGACATAAAGAGAAACAAGCATTTATTAAGTGACGAAAAGCATATTTAAACCTAAAAAAGATTAAATGTAATACGTACATCATTGTCGAATAAGGCATTGAAGATGCCAATTTCAGCTACGCCTTTAGTGTTCAAAATGAGGGAAAGACACAAAGCATCAGTGGCAGGCATCTTGCAACAAAAAGCTATTATAAAACACGCTGTTATTTTGACCAAGTGAGTAACAAGAATCACCATACCAGTAGACACCATAACATATGATGAAAAATCTTTTGTTAAATCTGCTTTCAACATAGAGGTAGTCACAAAGATAGGCAAAAATAATGTTATACCAAAGAACTGAAGCTTCTTAACCAATGCAGATCCTAAAGGAGGTCCTTCAGGCACAGAAAGACCCAAAATGAAAGCTCCTAAGACAAACTCTTGATCAATCTTAACTGATAAAACACCTAAAGCAAAAATCATTGAAATGATAATATAAATATAACCATCTTTCACAGGTCTTCCTTCCGGTGTATGTTTAATTATCCAAAACATTATTGGCCTACATATTAATGTAATGAATATAACAAGTGCAAATAGTGAGAACAAGTTTCTTGAAATCATTTTCATATTTGAATTACCCATAACAACAATAATATTTGTTGTAATGGTTGTTCTCAATATATCACCAACCAAAGCTGAGGACAAAGCCAATCTACCAAGCTCAGAGTTTTGGATTTGAAGTTCACTTAAGAGGGAAGCAATCACTGCAAATGAACTCGTACTGTGAGTTACCAATGCCACAAAAATTCCAAACCCATTAGATTTTTCAATGCTTTCAATTTTTTCAGGGTATAGTATTAGAGGTATAAAACCAAGAGCTAAGGGTATAGCTAATCCAACTATTGAAATTGTCCATGCTTTGTTTCCTGTCCTTGTTATCATGCTAAAATCCATTTCTACACTGTTTATAAATACAAAGAGTACAAAACCAATTGATGAAATTGCTGAAATTGTGTCATGTGTACCATATGGAAATAAAATGATCATGTATGTCTCCAATGGCTTTATATCTAATGAAACACCTATAATTAGTCCAGCCTGCAAATGGAATGAAAAATAGTGTGTTCAATTTCAGCACAAACTTGATTATGTTACTACCGTAAAATATTGAATTAGAGATAAAAATAAAATAAAATTAGTCTCCAGTATTGGCATCATTATCGAGAAAAATTCAACGTCAATAGTTGTGACACCTCTTACCTTATAATCTTGCTTTATAAGATAAATTTTTCCCAATATAAATAACATTAAAATGATACCGGTCTTTCAAAACTTATCCATCCAATGTATAATCTGCCATTTTATATCCACACAATAAATCCAGTGGTTCTAGGTTTCCATTCCCATTTTATAAAAATAAGTTGGATCTAAAAATAAGTCTAATATGTTTTCAACATTTATCCATTCAAGGTCACCTACCACTTATAGAGACCATTTATAGTCTTCAATGGAATTATAAACAAATTCTATTATTTTAGGCCAAATATGAAAAATTAATAATCCTCAATGATATCGGCGGCAAATTCATTATTTTTGTTTTTGTAATTCAACTTTTTTCTAAAAGTTTAATGAACAAGCTATGAAAACAATAATTTTCTTTTGAATGGGGATATGAAAACAATAATAAATATATTGATACAAATCATTCGCATCTACCATATGTAAATTATTATATTGTTCAGTTTAAAATGTAAGAAAAAAAAAAGGTGGAGGTACTTACAATCATTTGTACAATAAATTGAGGGAGTCTTAAGGGTTTGAGAAGAAAACTGCAAATTTGGGTGAGGACAAAAATGATAAGAACTTGTAACTCAAACATGGGAAAGAAAGATCTCATTGGAGTCCTTCCCTTTTCTTTACCACCCCATAAACCATCTGAAACAATATGGGGTGGAGCATCAAAACAAACTTCGTAGATGGTTTGATTCAATCTAGTGATTGAATGGAATAAAGTATAATTTGAAATTATGCTCATTTTTGTATGAGTTAATTTTCGAGAAATGATATGAGAAAAATCAATTTAATGTAAAGAAAGGAAAAAAAAAACTTGTAAGACTTTAATTATTTCTTGCATCATGTTGTGGTTGAATTTGGTTTGCATGCAAGTTTGAATAATTTATTTTTATGGTAATTACAAAGATCTGCTTCGGTGTACCTGACATGTAAATAACTAAACAACTAAATTTTCAGCTTGATTGATTAGGTAATTATATTGGCAAGTTTTTTTACTTTATTTCAATATATTTGTTCAACATAACACATTTATTACAAGTTTAAACCATACATTGCTATTTTTACATGTATGTGTATATTTTTGAGGTGTCTTAACCATATTATATAATTAGATTAGACAAAGAGACAATAAAACAGGGATGAGTTATCCTTTAACCGTTATAATAAATTGTAAAACTTTAAGTTTGACACAATAAAATGGTTATAAAGAATAATGGTCTTACTCGTGGTATCACCATCAAAACCATCCCTACAAAACCATCCCTACAAAATGGGTGGAGTAACCCATTTGAGTTAGTGGTCATCAAAACCATCCATTTTATAATATATTATTTATGTTGTAAAACTTATATAATTTACAATATTAGTAACTCAAAATAGTTTAATAGTAAAAGTACCTAGGAAATTTGAACACTAATTTTTCATTTAATCTTCTTCTTCATGTTCTTGTTTGCAGCAAATGAACTTTATCATATTTTCATTCTTCTATATTTCTTAACAACAACCGGGTGATTTTCGTTTTATCTTGTTTGACAAATTTTTGAATCTTTATATACAATAAGCTGAAGTGAAAATCTATAGTGCTTTTGTAGAGCATGATTTTACGAATCTAATGTCACAAATTTCGTATTTTTTTGACAATCAAAGAGGGAGAAATCTAAGAAAATCCTTCTCTTTAATGGGTTCCTATATTTGCAAATTTATTTGTAAATCTCATGTTTTTTATGTTTAAAACTTGATTATTTTGTGTTAAGATCATTAGAAACTGAATTCTAGATGTCACGTCATTGGATGCAAATGTTATTATAGTCAATTTAAGTTATCCTATGTGGTCAATTTTGTTATCCTAGTCATAAAAAATTGACTAAAAATATAACAAAAAATGTAGGGACTAAAAAGATAATAAAAAAATATAGGGACTTTACTAACTCAACAAAACCATATACTAAAAGTCGAAACTCACATAAAAATATGAGCTAAAAACCTATTTAACCCTAAATTTCAAAGATCTTGTCTGCTATCCCGTGTACGATGACAAATTTGAACATGTGATTTAACTACCCGCTTTCGCGTGAGTCACAGTTACAATTTCAAAATCTTGTTTGAAAAATAACCACATGTTACAACATTGGGCCGTGTCGGATAAATCAACTAATTTACGGGTTGAGTTACCCAAATTAATTTTCGTTATAATCTGGATAAAACAAAACTCACCTACTTTGAAGAGGATAAAAATCTTTTTTTTATTAAAAAATTACGATATTCATTCATTCAAATTGGTTGAGTACATCGATCAAAATCATTCCGTGTTAATAGCATAAAATGGTCTAATGTCTACAAATAGGACAAAGCCTACAATTGATATAATAAAATTCCAGTGTCCGGAATAGTCATGTCTCCGGATCTATAATATTGACGACTCTAAATTCATTGAATTTGGATTAAGCAAATATGCAAATATGAACAAAACAAACATCGTACGAAAACGGAATAACAAACAATGCCGCACCAAGATGGGAATAAAACATATCTTTATAAAAGAAAATTATCCCGTGCACGGCACGGACTAACATATCTTTATCTCTATCTCTATTATATACATAGCGAGATTCCCACGGAGCTCTCTCGTGCATTCTCAAGAAAAATTGTTTATGCGGCGTTTAATTAGAGCTAAATCGAATGTAAAAAAATTAGAGTTAAATTGCTTAGGTGGCATTCAACTAAAACTTCTATTTTTTGTATATTCTCTAACGGATTATTATAAAAAAAAAAATTGTTGGATATATAAAACTAAACTAGATATTCTCTTGTTTTTTATCGAGTTTTTTTTTTTCATTCAATTAGAATTTATCTCACATTTTCTTATTGTAGAAACTTTAATATTATATATTTTTTTATATGAACTCTATTTTTTTGTAGAATCTTCGTTATTATTATTTGATTTTTTCAGAAACTCTTCTTTTTGCGGGGATTGATATTTTTTTATTTTAAAAATTATAATATTTTATTTTAATATTATTGCGTAGGTAAAATTCAATTAAAACTTTTCTATTATTTTTTTTGTAGAAATTCAAATATTTTATTTTAATTATTAATATATATTATAGTTTTAATGACGACAAATTTATTAATCCATGATTAAATATTATATACTTAATATATAAAAACTAAGTAAACACTTCGATTTTGGATTTCTATAAAATAAAATAAAAAATGAACACTTCGACTAAAATTTGATTGGATATATATTTATTATCCAATCATTCAATTAAATGTTATATTTCTATGTTGATTTGTTTTAAAATAAATTTAAATCATATTTCATATTTTTTTATGGGATCACTCATTTGACTATTAAAATTATACCTTGACTCCACTAGGCTACTAGATCAAAAAAATAATAATTATACATTGACTATTAAAATAGGAAACAAAGAGCACTTCTCACTACACTATTAAAAGTGATCCCCATGAAAAAAAGTGTTCGTAGATGATAGTGAGAACTAAGTGCGAGATTTTTTATTTATTTATTTTTTTGAACAAGAGTGGGAGAATTTTATTAATTTTCTTAAAAATAATTGTAACGCCCCAACTAAATTATCTAGAATATTTAGTCAGAACATTAATAACTGGAATCTGAGTACAATAAATTAAGAGGATTAATTGAATAATACGAATATCATTAAGATAATATTGAGTGTTCGAATACAAACAGCGGAAAGAGTTATACAATAGAATAACAAGTTAAATAAAAGCAAGAATGAAGACTAAGTCTTCAAAGCTAACAATCCAAGCATGGCTCCAATCGTCAGATCCAAACTGGTTCCTGCTCCTGGAATAACCTGTCTTACCTATATCGAAAAGGGAGTGGGGTGAGACAGTCACTTCGTCCCAGTGAATTCTACTACCCTCCTAGGCTATAAAGCCGGGGCTCCTAATCAGTCCATAATAATAGCTAACATTATAACATCATGAACATAATTGATTAAAGTGTAACACACAAAATATCTTATTGATTTTATTCCGCTAAGACACTTCGAGGTGAGCATGTCTCGAAGGTCCGCCATATCCGCTGACCGATTCGACCACGGCATTAAGCTCACAATCATTTTCCTAATGGGTTGTTCCATTGGAAGCCCATAAGCAGCATACTAAACCGCACATGATTGACTGATTCTAAATTGATTAACATACTACCATATTATCCCAAAACCCGGGGAACATACAAACTTAATTTCTAAGTTATACCCTATGATTTATAATTGTGCTTGACTTCCTATTTGACATTAGATACATTATATATCTACAATCTATCTATCTATCTCAGATGAGGATATAAAATGAGTGTTTTGAGGAATATTTTAAAAAATGAAAATATGGTTCATTCTGCACTTAGCTCGCTACGGCGAATTACCAAGCTCGCCATGGCGAACTACAGGTCCTGGCCTAAATCAACTCGCTAGGCGAGCAGTTGCTCGCCATGGCGAGTTTCATCAGCCCAGAACTTGGATGCTCGCCATGAATACTCGCTAGCAACTCGCTATGGCGAGTTCATGCAGAAAACACCCTGTTTTACGAAATTCATTAATTTTAAAAGGTTACACCTACAATCATCCTCTGAGATAGTGCAGAAACATAATATATTTAATATCGAACAGAATAGAAGAGAAATTGGGAGTTATCTCTCTTCACACAATTAATTCCTAATTTCCTATGTTAACATGCAAACATTCAAATTGGGGAAAACTAACTAAACTAGCCTAAGAACCCACCTGGAATTGAAGCTTTAATCTCTATTCCTGGGCTCAACAGCAACTACAAATCCCCCAGCTACAACCACGAACATATTTGGATAGAAATTGGAATTGGTTGAAATGAACTCTATGATGCTTCTAAGTTTGGAACTTGGTTTGATACTTGCTTCAGCTGAGATGAATGGTGAATGTAGGAAGGATTTCGATACTCAACAGTGGAGTTTGCTCAAGTTTGTACATGCATCTCTTGTAAAAGAAAGTGAATTTTGGAGTTGCATGCAATTGCTATTCTTTGAGAGGGGTTGGTGTGTTGTTATTGTTGTTGTTTCGTGGAAGGAGAGAAGAGGTGAGAGCTCTTGTGATTCATTTGGTTGAAAGTAAAAGAGTGAAATAGGTGGGTTGTTTGTTGTTGGCCGTGAGAGGGGTTGAGAGAAGAGAGCTATCATTCATTTTTTTTTTAACTTATGACACTAAGAGTGAAATGAAGAGATTTTGCATGCTCTGTAGCTTTTAATAACATTGGGTGGGGATGTGTTGATATTGGGGAGAAAGTCATAATGAGGTGTAGGCTTGATAGATAAGACAAGAGTGAGTCATTGCATTATTGATGAGGTGTTGTGTTGCGGAAATGTGAGTCATGAGCAAGAGAGTTTGAGAGGGAGAAATTGAATACCTTGTGTTAATTAAAATCACAAGTGAAAACTAGTTATACTAATGTGTAGTTTAGGTTCAATTAGAGTTCCTAATCCTACACATAATATACTTAATTTTCAAGATTTAATTTAATTAATCCCCACTAATTAGTTATAATTTATTAGACAAGGCTCTAATAAAATTAATTAGGTAATTTGAAGAGTGGGATGTTACAATCTACCCTCCTTAAAGAAATTTCGTCCTCGAAATTCAGGAATTTACCTTTAGGAAAGATAGGAATAACTTTTCTCATGACAGGTCTCCATTCCTGAGTGAGTTAGTCGTCATGAGACTGAGTCCATCCGACTTGATCATTGAGATTTCTTGTTCTGAAGGATCTTAACTTCACAATCAACTATACGAACTACATGCGGCTGATAAGTTAAGGCTGACTGAAGATTGATCTCTTGAGGATGGTAAGGATCGGAAGTGAATTTCCGAAGTTGTGACACATGAAACACGTCGTGTAACCCTGACCTGAATAGAAATAGAACTAACTGACAGGTTACAGGACCGACGCGTCAAAGGATCTGATAAGGTCTTATACACTTCGGATAGAATTTCTTCGTTTGGAAACACCTCGTAATTCCAACTTTGGTGTTAATCTCAAGAATACTTAATTACCTTTATTCCTTGGAATAAAACTTTCCTCTCTTTAAAGGGTTATAGCCCCAGAACTGATCATCTAACCGTAGTGTCGTCTGATCTCGTGCTGCGCACTCGGATCCGACTACTTATAGTCATCCTTTTTTTTTCTTTTTTTTTTTTTTTTTTTTTTGACTGCATCATCATAGCCTTCCTCCAAATTTATCTAGCATGGTGACGTACCATATCTTCTTTTCTAATTAGCTTCTGCCATTACTACGTCTTTCAAGGATAACCTCACATGGTAATTACTGGTTTTACTAATGAAAGCTGGTATGCGACGGCATTCTCAATACTCTACTAAGGTCCAACACGTTCGCGATGCCTCAGCATACCATACTCATTATTATCTCACACTACACTTCCACAGGTCGGTATCTGGCCTGATTGTTGCTATATGAATAGCGGAATGGAATAAGTTTGGGTATTGATAATGACAATCCAAAATCTTTCTCTTCGAGGTTTTTCTCAATTCTGAACGCTGCAGCTCGCGACACGTCACACGTACCACTGTCCCATTCATGTTGTTTAAAAGTACTCCAGGATAGATCAAAATATAAAACGAGTGAAAAACGCTAAGGCACTATAGAACCTTTCGCCAATGAGTTAGACTCATCTGCAACCGATTTCATAGTGCTATAGAATTTTCCACCTACTATCTCAATCCATCCTAGCACAACATTGTGATCGAAAAGTACATTTGACATGCCGAAGAACCGAGGTTCGAATCTTTCTTCAAGGATACAATTAGGTTGGCTGGATAATTCTCTGATAGGTTGTCATGAAAGGTTCTGGCTAATAGTAATTAGAGTCTAGTGATTGTTGACTGGATACGGAAGATTTGCACACTCAACACGGAGAATGGCTTTAAATCCCTTATTCACCATAGTCGATGTGTCAGCGTATGAATTGGATTTGCAATAAGGAAACTCTTATACTCTACAGGAGGAATTTGATTGATGATGGCCTGAATCTATCGTTGATAAAGTTCAGAGAATTTGAATCGGTTGATAGAGAATGAAACGATTCAGACTCGTATTCAGAGAATAGCTTTGATGAGGTGTCTAGATACTTAATACTTCTACTAACTCCTCTTCTTACGTAACAGGAAAGATCTGAAACTCAAAGGGAATTTAGCTGATAAAACTCCGAAAGATCGAACAATACAATTGAATTAATGACGAGTCATTCAGATGCACGAAGACCTATATGATTAACTGATACTGACCCTGAACAGAATAGTTCGGCGGATAATTGACTAATGATACTGATTAAGAGATCGATATACTGAGTGAGAGCATTGAACTGAATTTACAAGTGTCTTCTACAGATAAACTGGATTCCACGAATTATATTTAGTTACTAACAGCGTAACTAAAAGGGCTAAAAAGATTGAACAAGATTACTTGTAAGCAGAGTCTCCCAATGTCGGTTTAACTGACCGATGTTGAGGAATTTGGAAGTTAACTTCTAGACTTACTCCGGTGATACATACGACTGACAGATGATAGGGCACGAGAAGGAATTATCTGTCTGGGACAAAAGCAGACAAGTTAGGGAGTGAACCCGTTTTATGCTCCCATGCCTAATGGATACCAATCCAACTTAGTTTGGTTCGATGAACTTAGCGTATCAAGGTCCGAAGGAATGGTCAAGAATTGGGAATTTGTCTTCTAATGGTTCCGGCTCAAATCAGGGTATTGATAGACACTCTTAATGGAAATCTAGCTGACTCTAAGAATTCCTAACTCGAAGGTCTGGATGATTTGAAAATGCTAAATGGCTGATAATAAATAAATCCAACTCAGTTATTTCCGATACTAGATAATTAACATAGGTAATAAACGATTGGTCTAGATGGCTGAAGGTGTCAATGATAACTTCTGACTTGCTAATCTGATCGAGGCTGGAATGCTAGTGACACGGTACTAATACTGATCTCACGAAGGTAGGCTGCTCTATGGTAACGAGTTCCTATTGATAATGTGCTAAATGACAGATAGCAGGCTGGCGTCTAAGGAATTTACTAACACGAGTGATTCAATTTAATTATCTCACAAGGTAACTACCTATGTCACGACCTTAAGCTACTAATGTAGTAGATGTATGATAGTGTTAAGTAAACTACCTGGCAACTAAGTTTGGTCAAGAATTGCTTCTACTTGTCATTCCGGGTGAGGTTATGTTCCAAATGGTTTGTTGTGATCTCTAATGTAACATGTTAGGCTGAGATTATCTTACTAGACCTATAGTAATTTCCTAAATGGCAACAGGACAGACTGAAAGGTGAGAAGGTGTTGAATCGAAGGCAGTCTAATTCAACTAATTCCTATATGCTTGGTTGGGTAGCTTGGAACGCTAAGTTACTGGTTCACTATAAGTGATTAACTATACCTAATAAGGCTACATAGGTAAACCAACCTATAAGGTGCAATTCCTAATTAGTTTATCTGTTAATGTTCACTTTTAGCGGTAAAGTATAAATATTGGTTACTACCTAGAGAAGCTACTTTGGTTTCTTCTACTCAAGGTTGGTGTCTCTCGAACTAACTTAGGTATCCAAATGATGTTGTGATACGATTCCCAATCATTGCACTAATCAATATTGATCCTAAAGGTTTGCGGAATTAACTGACCTAAACTGGTATCGATGAAGAAAATCCTATTTGGTATGTTAACCAGATTCTGGCTTCTCGCGGTACGGTAGGAATACGAGTTACAATGCTGAAACGCTAAACTATTCTTAGGGAGGCATTAAGAGTTGGCTTCCTATAGGATAATCTATTGGGAAGTTCTCAGATGAATATTCCAACTTGGTTTCTCTAGTCATGGTATTGAACAGATCTAACGACACTAGTGAATTTTGCGGCTGAAAGGTAAAACTAAGTATTCAGGAAGAGTCTTGATTTACTAAGGGTTGAATCTTAGTTGGCTCACATGTTTCTCGTAAACATGTTCACCGGGAGGTAGAGTTATTCTCAGGTTCGAAAAAGTTCGCCTGACACACAGTGTCAGTTGGATACTGTTATAACCTACACTATTACATGTTTCCATGAATAATTCTACTTCGAGCGATTAGTACTTCCATCAAATTGTTCTTACTTCTCCATAATCTTAACAATTGCTCCCTTACTATCTCCAGGACAACTACTGGTCTTAATCCATATAATCCATCTCAGCTCTTGGTATACTCGTTGGCGTTGCACCACTTACTCCTTCAGTTCTAACTATTTCAGCTCTAACATCCGGTTAGAGAGAATTCTCGCCAACGATTGCTTCTGAACTGCATCTCCACTACGATCTTCTTACTTAACCACCATGGTCCACTTCGGTTCTCAACCGTAATACCCTGCCTACCATGCACAATACTGAGCTGATCAGACTCAGCACGCGATGGTTTCAGCGTAAACAGTCCAGACTCCAAAGGGTCCGCACTACTGAGGAAAGGATTGAAATGACTCATGGCAAGGTCCGATACTAGATCGACCTGCTCTGATACCAATTGTAACGCCCCAACTAAATTATCTAGAATATTTAGTCAGAACATTAATAACTGGAATCTGAGTACAATAAATTAAGAGGATTAATTGAATAATACGAATATCATTAAGATAATATTGAGTGTTCGAATACAAACAGCGGAAAGAGTTATACAATAGAATAACAAGTTAAATAAAAGCAAGAATGAAGACTAAGTCTTCAAAGCTAACAATCCAAGCATGGCTCCAATCGTCAGATCCAAACTGGTTCCTGCTCCTGGAATAACCTGTCTTACCTATATCGAAAAGGGAGTGGGGTGAGACAGTCACTTCGTCCCAGTGAATTCTACTACCCTCCTAGGCTATAAAGCCGGGGCTCCTAATCAGTCCATAATAATAGCTAACATTATAACATCATGAATATAATTGATTAAAGTGTAACACACAAAATATCTTATTGATTTTATTCCGCTAAGACACTTCGAGGTGAGCATGTCTCGAAGGTCCGCCATATCCGCTGACCGATTCGACCACGGCATTAAGCTCACAATCATTTTCCTAATGGGTTGTTCCATTGGAAGCCCATAAGCAGCATACTAAACCGCACATGATTGACTGATTCTAAATTGATTAACATACTACCATATTATCCCAAAACCCGGGGAACATACAAACTTAATTTCTAAGTTATACCCTATGATTTATAATTGTGCTTGACTTCCTATTTGACATTAGATACATTATATATCTACAATCTATCTATCTCAAATGAGGATATAAAATGAGTGTTTTGAGGAATATTTTAAAAAATGAAAATATGGTTCATTCTGCACTTAGCTCGCTACGGCGAATTACCAAGCTCGCCATGGCGAACTACAGGTCCTGGCCTAAATCAACTCGCTAGGCGAGCAGTTGCTCGCCATGGCGAGTTTCATCAGCCCAGAACTTGGATGCTCGCCATGAATACTCGCTAGCAACTCGCTATGGCGAGTTCATGCAGAAAACACCCTGTTTTACGAAATTCATTAATTTTAAAAGGTTACACCTACAATCATCCTCTGAGATAGTGCAGAAACATAATATATTTAATATCGAACAGAATAGAAGAGAAATTGGGAGTTATCTCTCTTCACACAATTAATTCCTAATTTCCTATGTTAACATGCAAACATTCAAATTGGGGAAAACTAACTAAACTAGCCTAAGAACCCACCTGGAATTGAAGCTTTAATCTCTATTCCTGGGCTCAACAGCAACTACAAATGCCCCAGCTACAACCACGAACATATTTGGATAGAAATTGGAATTGGTTGAAATGAACTCTATGATGCTTCTAAGTTTGGAACTTGGTTTGATACTTGCTTCAGCTGAGATGAATGGTGAATGTAGGAAGGATTTCGATACTCAACAGTGGAGTTTGCTCAAGTTTGTACATGCATCTCTTGTAAAAGAAAGTGAATTTTGGAGTTGCATGCAATTGCTATTCTTTGAGAGGGGTTGGTGTGTTGTTATTGTTGTTGTTTCGTGGAAGGAGAGAAGAGGTGAGAGCTCTTGTGATTCATTTGGTTGAAAGTAAAAGAGTGAAATAGGTGGGTTGTTTGTTGTTGGCCGTGAGAGGGGTTGAGAGAAGAGAGCTATCATTCATTTTTTTTTTAACTTATGACACTAAGAGTGAAATGAAGAGATTTTGCATGCTCTGTAGCTTTTAATAACATTGGGTGGGGATGTGTTGATATTGGGGAGAAAGTCATAATGAGGTGTAGGCTTGATAGATAAGACAAGAGTGAGTCATTGCATTATTGATGAGGTGTTGTGTTGCGGAAATGTGAGTCATGAGCAAGAGAGTTTGAGAGGGAGAAATTGAATACCTTGTGTTAATTAAAATCACAAGTGAAAACTAGTTATACTAATGTGTAGTTTAGGTTCAATTAGAGTTCCTAATCCTACACATAATATACTTAATTTTCAAGATTTAATTTAATTAATCCCCACTAATTAGTTATAATTTATTAGACAAGGCTCTAATAAAATTAATTAGGTAATTTGAAGAGTGGGATGTTACAATAATAAAGAATTTACAACTATTTTTTGTTCTTGGAGCAGCCATAGAGTTCTGTAACGGACACATAAGATGGCTATAATGAGAGAGAGAATCTCAGTGGTATAGAATGAAAAATGTGTAACATTCCTCACCACAGTATTAAAAAAAATACATTGAATAATGAAATTCGAATTTCAATCGCAGATCCATAATTTTATATTTTATACTGGAGATCACTTATTTAAAATTTTATTCTAGCACGATAAAAAGGATTCACAAGATAAAAAGTTAATGTATGTGATAGTGAGAATCAAACACGAGAATTTTATTAATATTCATTAGAAGATAATATATATTTATGTGTGTGTGTGTGTGTGTGTGTGTGTGTGTGTGTGTGTGTGTGTGTGTGTGTGTGTGTGTGTGAGAGAGAGAGAGTGTAACACCCCGATTTTCGAAGCCCAAAAGTAGGCACTTTTTTTTTAAAAACAACAAAGACTTTGAAATAAAACATTCACGATCGCACTTAAATTAAATCAGAGTAAACCATTTTCAAAATAATGATCGTAATGCAATGCCTCTTTTATAAATTGTTTTCACGAATAAAAGTTTAAGATTAGAACCAAACGTTATGTCTAAACAGACATAGCCACATCATTTATTCCAACTAATTATCGTAATACAATTTCAATATAAATACAGCAGACAATAAATAAGAGCAAACGAGACTCTTAAACTACTACCCCTAAGCTGATCTTTAAACTCTAACTGAAGATGACTGGGTGACGAAGACCCACAGACAGCTTCAAGCCTTGCCGCTTCTCCACACGGTACAAATAAATCCCTAAAAATGCTCGTAGAGGGTCACGATCTAAAAATAACATATAACCAAAAATACGCAGCACAAGATATACAATACATGGCAGCATATACTCATTTATCATATGAATCACACATCATCGAATTTAAGTGCACAAATCGTCTATCAATCACACACAACAATATTCAAATGCACAATTAGCCTATCAATGCAGACTCTACATGATTGTGATCACCCTACCCGGGACTGTTTCACATGCATGAATTCCGGAATTTAACCTCTCCGCATAGAGTCGTAGGTCCAACCCCTACTAAAATCAATAAAATCCCGAAGGATTAGAGTGGATCCATTCCCGATAATCACACTCTGTGGTCCATTCCCGATAACCACGTATTGGACTCAATAAATCCCGCAGGATTAAGGTGGATCCATTCCCGATAATCACACCCCGTGGTCCATTCCCGATAACCACTTACTATGAATGCATGAGCATACGATTCCCCATATATGCTAATGCAACAGATACATATCTTTCAAGCATATGTAATTCTCAACCACATGCCAATACATATATTTCGCAAAATCATATGTAAGACAAATAACATCATGTACAACAAGATAATCAATCAAGTACATGCATCAACATTTCATATTACTCAATCATATGAAATTCACAACAACCACTCAAACATGTGTAGAATATAGCATGTTCTCAAACAAGTTCTCGTCACGAGAATACATCACAAAACATCCATGCTCATAATTCATATTGCATCACATCAAGCAAATACACATATACAAGCAACAATTACACATGCATAAAAAGCACTCGATATTTCGAGGTATATGAAATCGTTAGAAAGTGCCCTTACCTCGGCAAGCTTCCAACACATCAACTTACGCTACGCGAGCAACATCCGTCTCTCCTGACAAAGTCCCCAAATCGGCTAATCGTCTTAACCTTTCACAACACATAACTTATCTAAGTTAATACCACATTCTAATTGATCACTCAAATACTCCTAGCTCGGCTACTAATGGATTCAAGATCTATGGTTGTCTCTCACAACTAACTAGGTTCAAGTCGAAACAAATCTCAGTTATTTTAAAACACGTTAAAAGCCAGATCTTTTCTTCAAAACAACTCTTGAAAATACAAACACTTTAAAGAATAGTTTCTTGTCGCAAAAGCGTCATTAAATAAATTACAACTATTTTCAAACTTTTCACAAAGCAAGACTACTTTTTCGAATGACTTACGCACTTCTTTTTCAAAACCAAACAAGTTTAACTATGCATTTTCTTAATCGATTTGAAACAAAATACTTTTATGAACACACACAACTTAAACCTTTTAACAGACAATTTTCGACAAAAGAATTTCCTTTTCAATTACAAATCGATTTCCAAATATTTTTCTCTTTTCATAGAAAAATAATCTCTATTATTTTTCTACCACTATTTTAAATTCAAAAACGACGGTAAAATAGTTACAAATTAAAACGCTCATAACTCATTCGATCTTTATCGGATTGAGACGAGCCATACGCCAAATTCATCGTCTCGAAAAGACGGATTTAATGGTCAAATTTTTAGGACACAAAAACAATTTTAAAATGACGAAAATACCCTTCCCAAATTCGGCCAGAATTGTAAATTCGGCCAGAAAAGTCATTTTTCTAGAATTCTAACTTTGTTAAAATACTTATAGAAATACCATTGTCATATAACCAACTCCAATTGATTTAATTCCACACTTAACAACTCTTTCGAAACCCTAACTTCATAAATCATAAAAATTTGGGGCTTTTCAATTCTAACATTTTTCTTTCCAAAATCAATGTTCTAAAACAACTAGTGCTAGTTTCAATTTCAAGAAAATCATAACATAAAATCATCAACTTTCTAAATGCTCACAATCAAATTTTTCTCTTAGATCTATTATCCTATAAACTCACACAACAACATTAATAAATGAGTTGAGGAAGAAAAAATAAAATTTAACCAAATCTTTTTGAGCTTAAAATCAAACAATTCAAAATCACAATTTTTCTTCTAGATCTAACACTCACTAGCATGGATCTATTACATTAACAAAGGAAATATTAAAATCTCAACCTACTCCTAACAAGAGGCCACACGGCCAAGAAGAGAAAAAGGAGGGGAAATGATTTTCTTACCAAAAGATTTAGCTCACAAGCACCACAATGATGAGAGGAACAACTTTGCTCTTAACCTCTTCTTCTAATTCTTCCTAGATCTTTCACACAAATGAATTTTCTACACTTAATAACTTTTGGTTTGTAAGAATGAGAGAGGGATGATCATTTTCACGTGAGAGAGGAAAGGAAGGGAATGGGTCTCATGACTTTTCTATTTATAAACCTCTCAATTAATTCCTAGCCATTAGATTGCATAGTATAAAGTTTTAAGATCAAATCATAGCCACTCAAAGATTTACTCACAAACATAAAATAATAATAAACCAAATAAATATCTAGATATTTTCATGATCTTTGCCAACTAATCTCGCTCAGTTCCCACGCTTGCGCTTAAACGAATCGTATCTCACATACCGATAAACTTTACGGAAATAGAAAATTCTACCGTAAACCATACAATTAAAACCATTCACAAACAATTCGAGTAAATTTTATTCCGAATAAATTTTCGCTCCTTAGCCCGGAAAAATATAATGAGATCAAATTCACATCACAATCGATATATAAAGTCT
Source organism: Trifolium fragiferum (assembly GCA_954870985.1). NCBI lineage: Eukaryota > Viridiplantae > Streptophyta > Magnoliopsida > Fabales > Fabaceae > Trifolium > Trifolium fragiferum. Next base: position 35,414,676 of record OX940794.1, read on the forward strand.
TCATTTAAATTTTGACGGAAATCGAAAACCGTAAAATTTTCAAACAGCGGGTATATATCTTGCCCGTTTTCTCAAAAACCACTAGAAAAATATTTTCCTCATTTCGACGAGACAAAAATGTTTCTAAACTCATTTAAAGCTTATAAAATCATTGTGCCAATTTTTCAAATGTTAAACTACACGCAGGCACAATTTCAACAAAAATTCTGTCAAAACAGACAATCAAGCAGAAAGCCGATAAAACAAATAGCATAAGCTAATTCATATATTAAAAATATATTTTCTGCTACAGTAATTCTACGGGTCTTACAGAGAGAGAGAGAGAGAGAGAGAATAATGGTCTTACTCGTTATATCACCATAAAATAAAATGGTGGCTTGGGCATAATCATCAAAACCATCCCTACAAAATGGGTGGAGTAACCCATTTGAGTTAGCGGTCATCAAAACCATCCATTTTATAATATATTATTTATGTTGTAAAACTTATATAATTTACAATATTAGTAACTCAAAATAGTTTAATAGTAAAAATACCTAGGAAATTTGAACACTAATTTTTCATTTAATCTTCTTCTTCATGTTCTTGTTTGCAGCAAATGAACTTTATCATATTTTCATTCTTTTATATTTCTTAACAACAACCGGGTAATTTTCGTTTTATCTTGTTTGACAAATTTTTGAATCTTTATATACAATAAGCTGAAGTGAAAATCTATAGGGCTTTTATAGAGCATGATTTTACGAATCTAATGTCACATATTTCGTATTTTTTTGACAATCAAAGAGGGAGAAATCTAAGAAAATCCTTCTCTTTAATGGGTTCCTATATTTGCAAATTTATTTGTAAATCTCATGTTTTTTCTGTTTAAAACTTGATTAATTTGTGTTAAGATCATTAGAAACTGAATTCTAGATGTCACGTCATTGGATGCAAATGTTATTATAGTCAATTTAAGTTATCCTATGTGGTCAATTTTGTTATCCTAGTCATAAAAAATTGACTAAAAATATAATAAAAAATATAGTGACTAAAAAGATAATAAAAAAATATAGGGACTAAAAGTCGAAACTCGCATAAAAGTATGAGCTAAAAACCTATTTAACCCTAAATTTCAAAGATATTGTCTGCTATCCCGTGTACGTTGACAATTTTTGAACATGTGATTTAACTACCCGCTTTCGCGTGTGTAATATCCCACAAAAATTAATTGAAAGTATATTTGATTAATTAGGTGGTATAGTTATAATATAAGAGAAATTATTCTCATTAGCCAAACTTACTAAATAAACTAGTAATTATCTCAATCACAAGTGCTAGAACCAAGTCAATTTCCACTCACTAACTCTCTCTCCCAAGCCTCCCATTCCCTCTCCATAAACCCCCACTTCTTAGTTTCTCTTTATAAGTATGAAAGAACAAGGGTCAAAGAAAAACAATCAGTAGATACACTTTCCACTTCCCTCCTTCCTCTTCCACGCCTTCTTTCTTACCCTCACCAACAACATCATCTTTCTACTATTCAATCTTCACATGTTTATGATGATTTGAAACCAAGTATTACAAAGAATACTCTCACAAATATATCTCCCTGCTATCTCGAGCCCTCTCACTCTCTTTCCTTCAAACTCCATTCCAATTAAGGATACTCTCCAGAAGAATGAAGTTCTGCATGTGCTCTATGGAAGATTGCCATGAATAATCTACCCAATTTCTTACAAACAAGGTATAGTTATGATTCCTTAAATTTCCCTTTCTAGGTTTGAATCATAGACCCCAATTCCTTATCCCTATTGTTCTGATGTTGCATGCATGTTCTTGCCTTCGTGTGTGACTGGATTAACACATAAGAGTCAAGAGATGAAGGTGGGTGTTGCAGCAGCAAGCAAACAGAGTTGTTTTTCTCCAAAACGACGAACTCGCTGAGCGAGTTATGATCCTCGCTGTAGCGAGCGCAGCAGAGCAGCACCGTTGCTGCATGTGTTCTCTATCTCCTGTAACCTTCTTCCAACCTTGGTAAGTTACTCCTAAACTTCCTTTTTCCCCTCTCAGTTATGATGATGACTGTTCCAATTTCCCCAACTTTAGTAAGATCTTAAACCTTAATAAACTCATTCTTGTGTTGCATGTGAGTTCTATGGATATTGGGCCAAGAAGTCGGAACTTAAATGATCACAGAAAGCTACTCATCAACACCTCAGCACCATAGAAAGTCTTTTCCACCATCTTCTTACCCTTAGAACATTTGGAGTTACAAGAGAAATTTAGTACTTTGAGTTCGTAGCTGTTGCTGAGCTTTAGTCAGTGTTAAAGCTTCAATTTCCAGGTGGGTTCTTAGGCTAGTTAGTTAGTTTAATCAAATTTATGAAATGCATGCAATTATAGGAATTAATAGGTATAACTGTGCGTGTGGAAATTAAGCCCCAATTTCCACTCTATTCTGTTCTATGTTATCTATTTTATGATTCTGCATTATCTCAGCTAAGGATTGTAGGTGAAACTTTCAAAATTGATGATTTTCGTAAAACAGAGTCAATTCTGCAAGAACTCGCCATAGCGAGTTGCTAGCGAGTATTCATGGCGAGCTCAAGGTTCTGGGCTGATGAACTTCGCCATGGCGAGCTCTAGCTCGCCTAGCGAGTTGTTTAGGCCAGGACCTGTAAGTTCGCCATGGCGAACTTGGTAACTCGCCGTAGCGAGCTAACCCAGAATTCACTCACTTTTTCTATTTTCAAAATACTTGCCACTCGTTTTATACCCTCGACTGAGATAGTTGTTTTGCAGTATTATGAAATTAAATAATATAAACAGGAGGTCATCACAGTCGGACTATTAGGTGATAACATAGGGAATTAGAATATTGTATGCTCCCCGGTTTTGGGAATTATTGGTAGAATGTTATGAACTTAGTGATCAGTCGATTAAATGTATGATTATGATATCAGTGTGGACTTCGTTTTAGATGTTCCATTAGAAATCTTTGTGAGCTGCACGTCGGAACGATTTCTGTTCGCGGACAAGGCAGGCCTCTGAGACATGCTCACCTCAGAGTGCTTGCGGTTTAAAATCAACAAGATTAATCAGTGTTACACCATTATTTATTTATGCTTATGATGTTATGTTATGAAATAAAATATGTTACGACTGATTAGGAGCCCCGGCTTATTAGCCTTTAGGAGGGTAGTAGAACTCACTGGGACGAAGTGACTGTCTCACCCCACTCCCTTTTCGATATAGGTAAGACAGGTTATTTCGGAGCAGGGACCAGGATGGATCTGACGATTGGAGCCGAGCTTGGATCGTCAGCATTAGAAGACTTAGTCTTCATTCTTGCTTTTATTTATCTTGTTATCTCTCTGTAGTTCTTTTCCGCTGTTTGTATCAAATATTCAGTTATTATCTTAATAATAACATATTATTCAGTTATCTCCTTATAATTTAATGTACTCAGATTCCAAATTTTAATGTTCCGACTAAATATTCTAGACAATTTAGTTGGGGCGTTACAATTGGTATCAGAGCAGGTCGATCTAGTATCGGACCTTGCCATGAGTCATTACAAATCCCTTTCTTAGTAGTACGGACCCTTTGGAGTCTGGACTGTTTACGTTGAAACCATCGCATGCTGAGTCTGATCAACTCAATATTGTGCATGGTAGGCAGGGTATTACGGTTGAGAACCGAAGTGGACCACGGTGGTTAAGTAAGAAGATCGTAGTGGAGATGCAGTTACGAAGCAATCGTTGGCGAGAATTCCCTCTAACCGGATGTTAGAGCTGAAGTAGTTAGGACTGAAGGAACAAGTGGTACAACACCAACAAGTATACCAAGAGTAAGAACAGTTTGATGGAAGTACTAATCGCTCGAAGTAGAAATGTTCATAGAAGAACATAAGTGTGTAGGTCAATTTAGTGTCCAGCTGACATCGTGTGTCAGGTAAATTCCCCCGGACTTGAGAGTAACCCTACCTCCCGGTGAACATGTTTACAAGAAACATGTGAGCCAATTAAGATTCAACCCTCAGTAAATCAAGACTCTTCCTGAATACCTAGTCTTACCTTTCAGCCGCAAGATTCACCAGCGTTGTTAGATCTGTTCAATACCATACTAGAGAAACCAAGTTGGAATATTCACCCATAACAACACTTATATGAGAACTTCCCAATAGGTTATCCTATAGGAAACCAACTCTTAATGCCTCCCTAAGAGTAATCTAGTTTTCAACATCGTAACTCGTATTCATACCATACCGCTAAGAGTCAGGATCCGTTAGCATAACAAATAGGATTTTCTCTTGTCGATACCAGCTTAGGTCAGTTAACTCAGCAAACCATTAGAGACCAACTTGATTAGAGTAACAATTAGGAAATTATTCTTCAACACCATGTAGATACCTGACTTAATTCATAAGGCATTATTCGTGAGCAGTAGAAACAAGAATCAACCGAATTAGCCCTTGTAAGTAGGATCCGATAGTTGTATCTTACCACTAGAATTTGAACAATACTAGATGTATCATTAGGAATTTCACCTGTTAACTTAGTATCCATATGGACTTGTTAGGTGTAGTTGTTCACTTATCTGAAGCTAGTAACTTAGTGCCATAAACTACCCAACCGAGCATATAAGAAATAGTAGAATTAGATTGCCTTCGATTCAACACTCACTTACCTACCGGCATGTCCCGTTGCCACTTAGAGAACTATCATAGGTCTAGTAAAATAGTCCCAGATTAACATGTTATATTAGATCACACCAAGCCACTTGGGAAATAACCTCAATCGGAATGACAAGTAGAACCATCCCTTGACCATACTTAGTTATTAGGTAACTTACTTAACACTATCATGCATCTACTACATTAGCAGCTTAATGTCGTGGCTTAGGTAGATATCTTGTGAGAGAATTAAGTCGAACCACTCGTGTTAGTAAATTACTTGGACGCCAGCCTGCTATCTTGCAATTAGTACATTATCACTAGGAACTCGTTACCTTAGAACAGCCTACCTCTTTAAGATCAGCTTTAGTACCACATCACTAGCATTCAAACCTTGATGCAATCAGCAAATCAGGAGATATCATTAGCGCCTTCAGCCCTCTAGATCAATCATTGGGTATCTATGTTAGTTGCCGAAACGAAATCACTAAGTTTGATTTATTCCTTGTCAACCATTTAGCATTCTCAATTAGTCAGACCTTTGAATTAGAAATCTGTTAGAGTCCGTCATGTTTCCGTTAGGAGTGCCTATCAATAATCTGAATCGAACTTGAATCAAATAATGTCAAAACTCTAACCTCATTATTCTTCCTTCGAACCTTAATAAGCTAAGTTCATCGGACCAAACTATGATGGATTGGGTATCCATTGGACATAGGATCATAGAACGGGTTCATTCCCTAAACTTGCTCGATTATGTCTCGGATAGACAATTACTTCCTGTGCCCTATCAACTGTTAGTCGTAGTTATCGCTAGAGTAGTCGGAAGGTAAACTTTCCAAATTCCTCGACATCGGTCAGTCAAACTTACAAATGTGAGACGTCACTTATCAGTAACCTTGTTCGATCTTTTTCAACCTTCCAGTTACGTTGATAGTAACTAAATACAATTCGTGGAATCCAGTTTATCTAAAGAGGACACGTGTAAATTCAGTTCAAGCTCTCACTCATCGTATCGATCCTTTAATCAGTATTATTAGTCAATTATCCGCCGAACTATTCTGTTCAGTGTCGGTATCAGTTAATCATATAGGTCTTCGTGCACCTAAACGACCCATCACTGATTCAGTTGTGTTGTTTAATCTTTCGGAGTCTTATCAGCTAACTTCCAGATAAGTTCAGATTTTTTTCAGTTACGTAGGAATAGGAGCTAGTAGAAGTACTAGTATCTAAATACCTCATCTAAACCATTCTCTGAATTCGAGTTTTAACCATTTCATTCTCTGCCGACTGTTTCAGTTTCTCTGTACGTTATCAACCATAGAATCAGATCATCTTAAATCCAATTCTCATGTAGAACAAGAGTTTCCTTATTACGAATTCCATTCTTACAATTGCACATTGACTATTCCTGGACGAGAGATTCAAATCCATTTTCTGTGTTAATTGTGCAAATCTTCCGTATCCAGTTAGCCATCAGTAGAATCCGAACATGTTAGCCAGATTCTTTCACTTCCGCCTATCAGTAAATTGTCCAATCACTTCAGCCAAATCCTTCCATGTCAGTTTATCAGTGAATTATCTAGCCAACCTAACCGTATCCTTAAAGGAAGACTTGAACCTCAGTTCTTCGACATGTCAAATGTACTACTCCATCGCAGTGTTGTGCTAGGATGGATTGAAATAGTAGGTGGAAAATTCTGTAGTACTATGGACTCGGTTGCAGATGAGTCTAACTCATTGACGAAAGAATCTATAGTACTTAAGCGTTCTTCACTCGTTTTATATTTTGATTGATCCTAGAATCTTTATACGACACTTTGGGACAGTGGTACGTGTGATGTGACACGAGCTGTAGCGTTCAGAATTGAGAAAACCCTGAAGAGAAGTTTTGGATTTTAATGTCAACCTTTAAATTTATTCTCTTCAGCCACTCATATAGCGACAACCATGCCAGATACCGACCTGTGGAATTGTAGTGTGGAATGATAATAATAAGTACGATATTGCTAAGATGTCGCGAACATATTGGACTGTAGTAGAGTATTGAGAATACCGTCACATACCTGCTTTCGCAAAGTAAAACAAGTGTTACCTTGTAGGGATATCCAATGAATGACGTAGTAATGATGGTAGTTACATTGGAAAAGAAGAGATGGCGTGTCACTATATTAGATAATTTGGAGTAAGACTGTGATGACGCAGATAAAAAGGACAACTATAAGTAGTCGGATCAGAGTGCGCAACGTGAGACCAGTCGTAAGTGTGGATTATTTGACCAGCTTCTAGTCAATGATCCTAAAAGAGGAAAGTTTTATTCCAAGGGATGGAATATAATTGATCTGAGAATAAGTGAAGTACATATATGGGATGCGGATGTAGACAATTTAACCGTTATGGAATGAAGAAGTTCTGAATTTCGAGGACGAAATTTCTTTAAGGGGGGTAGATTGTAATATCCCACAAAAATTAATTGAAAGTATATTTGATTAATTAGGTGGTATAGTTATAATATAAGAGAAATTATTCTCATTAGCCAAACTTACTAAATAAACTAGTAATTATCTCAATCACAAGTGCTAGAACCAAGTCAATTTCCACTCACTAACTCTCTCTCCCAAGCCTCCCATTCCCTCTCCATAAACCCCCACTTCTTAGTTTCTCTTTATAAGTATGAAAGAACAAGGGTCAAAGAAAAACAATCAGTAGATACACTTTCCACTTCCCTCCTTCCTCTTCCACGCCTTCTTTCTTACCCTCACCAACAACATCATCTTTCTACTATTCAATCTTCACATGTTTATGATGATTTGAAACCAAGTATTACAAAGAATACTCTCACAAATATATCTCCCTGCTATCTCGAGCCCTCTCACTCTCTTTCCTTCAAACTCCATTCCAATTAAGGATACTCTCCAGAAGAATGAAGTTCTGCATGTGCTCTATGGAAGATTGCCATGAATAATCTACCCAATTTCTTACAAACAAGGTATAGTTATGATTCCTTAAATTTCCCTTTCTAGGTTTGAATCATAGACCCCAATTCCTTATCCCTATTGTTCTGATGTTGCATGCATGTTCTTGCCTTCGTGTGTGACTGGATTAACACATAAGAGTCAAGAGATGAAGGTGGGTGTTGCAGCAGCAAGCAAACAGAGTTGTTTTTCTCCAAAACGACGAACTCGCTGAGCGAGTTATGATCCTCGCTGTAGCGAGCGCAGCAGAGCAGCACCGTTGCTGCATGTGTTCTCTATCTCCTGTAACCTTCTTCCAACCTTGGTAAGTTACTCCTAAACTTCCTTTTTCCCCTCTCAGTTATGATGATGACTGTTCCAATTTCCCCAACTTTAGTAAGATCTTAAACCTTAATAAACTCATTCTTGTGTTGCATGTGAGTTCTATGGATATTGGGCCAAGAAGTCGGAACTTAAATGATCACAGAAAGCTACTCATCAACACCTCAGCACCATAGAAAGTCTTTTCCACCATCTTCTTACCCTTAGAACATTTGGAGTTACAAGAGAAATTTAGTACTTTGAGTTCGTAGCTGTTGCTGAGCTTTAGTCAGTGTTAAAGCTTCAATTTCCAGGTGGGTTCTTAGGCTAGTTAGTTAGTTTAATCAAATTTATGAAATGCATGCAATTATAGGAATTAATAGGTATAACTGTGCGTGTGGAAATTAAGCCCCAATTTCCACTCTATTATGTTCTATGTTATCTATTTTATGATTCTGCATTATCTCAGCTAAGGATTGTAGGTGAAACTTTCAAAATTGATGATTTTCGTAAAACAGAGTCAATTCTGCAAGAACTCGCCATAGCGAGTATTCATGGCGAGCTCAAGGTTCTGGGCTGATGAACTTCGCCATGGCGAGCTCTAGCTCGCCTAGCGAGTTGTTTAGGCCAGGACCTGTAAGTTCGCCATGGCGAACTTGGTAACTCGCCGTAGCGAGCTAACCCAGAATTCACTCACTTTTTTTATTTTCAAAATACTTGCCACTCGTTTTATACCCTCGACTGAGATAGTTGTTTTGCAGTATTATGAAATTAAATAATATAAACAGGAGGTCATCACAGTCGGACTATTAGGTGATAACATAGGGAATTAAAATATTGTATGCTCCCCGGTTTTGGGAATTATTGGTAGAATGTTATGAACTTAGTGATCAGTCGATTAAATGTATGATTATGATATCAGTGTGGACTTCGTTTTAGATGTTCCATTAGAAATCTTTGCGAGCTGCACGCCGGAACGCTTTCTGTTCGCGGACAAGGCAGGCCTCTGAGACATGCTCACCTCAGAGTGCTTGCGGTTTAAAATCAACAAGATTAATCAGTGTTACACCATTATTTATTTATGCTTATGATGTTATGTTATGAAATAAAATATGTTACGACTGATTAGGAGCCCCGGCTTATTAGCCTTTAGGAGGGTAGTAGAACTCACTGGGACGAAGTGACTGTCTCACCCCACTCCCTTTTCGATATAGGTAAGACAGGTTATTTCGGAGCAAGGACCAGGATGGATCTGACGATTGGAGCCGAGCTTGGATCGTCAGCATTAGAAGACTTAGTCTTCATTCTTGCTTTTATTTATCTTGTTATCTCTCTGTAGTTCTTTTTCCGCTGTTTGTATCAAATATTCAGTTATTATCTTAATAATAACATATTATTCAGTTATCTCCTTATAATTTAATGTACTCAGATTCCAAATTTTAATGTTCCGACTAAATATTCTAGACAATTTAGTTGGGGCGTTACAGCGTGAGTCACAGTTACAATTTCAAAATCTTGTTTGAAAAATAACCACATGTTACAACATTTGTAACATCCCCGAATTCTAAATCCCTTAGCTAATTTTAATTAGAAATTTTCTATTAAAATTAGAATTAAAAGAAGGAGTTTAATTAAAATGTGAGAACTAGGTGAATTAGGTGTAAATTGGATTTTTAATTAAGATCTAAACTACACACTAGAGCCTTAATCTCACACTTGGGAACTAATCAAGCAAGAAATTCAAATCCTTTCCCCTTTCACTCTTGTATGAGTCACCTCTATGACTCACCTTTTCTCTCCATCACAAGGCAACACCTCATAGCCATAAGATGACTCATGCTTCCACTCAAAAACCACTCCCCCTCATTCTAACTCACTCACTTGCATGCAAAGATGAAACATTATTCACCTTCAGCAAAACTGAAAGCTCTCAAGCCCACCCTTTCTCTCTTCTTCTTCTTCTTCGTGACAACAACAACATCACCATAACATCAAGCTTCTAATTCTCTCAAATTATAAATTAAGACTTCTTATGCCTAACACTACACAAAGCCTCATTTCCTACAGAAATTACCACATGCAAAGAATCAAGTTAGAGTTACACTCCCTACACCTTTTACAAATTCATCAAAGTAGCTCAATCTACATGAACTCACCAACTTCCCTTAAAGAAATTCAAAACTCTCAAATCCTAACCCTACACTTCTAGTGTTGATTGCATGTGTTTTATACTTCAAAATACGGGTTCTATCATTCTGGGACTGCCTTGGGTGCTGTGGGTAAGCAAAACATTGGAAAATACAGCAAAAATGCGTGGTTGAAGTTGCTGAGACTGGGCAACTCGCCATGGCCAGCTGTGGTACTCGCCATGGCGAGTTAGACAGGGACAGGATTGTTCCTCGGCTCAATTTCTTCGTGTTCTGGCCTTTTGGTGAGCTTCAAACGTTCATTTCTCGCTCTGTCAAGCTGAGTTTGTGACAAAGGTATACCTCAGAGTTGTCTCCACTCCAATCCATGTAAAATGAGATTAGGTAAAGACAAACTTAACTCCCTCATTCAATTCTAAATTCGTGCTTTCCTTATTAATTAATCCGGATCATCTTGCATGTTGGATATGCTGAGTTCTGAGGTGCTGCAAGTAATTCCGTGAAACCAAACAAATTAGAAAGATCATCATCCTTCAATTCTGTCCAAAAGGGGTTAGTGAGTGTAGCTGAGGATTTTGTAGTTGTGCAGAGCCCAAGGAGCAAGTTAAAGCTTCTTTTATCAGGTGGGTTCTTAGGCTAGTTTAGTTAAATTCCCAATTTATGAAACTTTGCATGTTCACTTAGGGTATTAGGAATTAATTGTGTGAGGAGAACTAACTCCCAAGTTCTCTTCCATTTTGCCCTATGTTATATATATAATAGATTGTGATGATTTAATATGAGGATTGTAGGTGTTAAAATTGAAAATTCTACAAAAATCGTAAAACAGAGGGTCTACTGCATGAGCTCGCCATAGCGATCTGTTAGCGAGCACTCATGGCGAGTCATCAAGTTCTGGGCTGAGGAATCTCGCCATGGCGAGCATCTGCTCGCCTAGCGAGTTGTTCAGGCCATTACAAGATCATTCGCCATGGCGAGCTAGGTAACTCGCTGTAGCGAGCAATGTGCAGAAAGCCTTACTTTTTCATTTTCTCGAAAATCCACACTCGTTTTATATCCTCAAATTAATTCAGCTATTTCACAATCATGTAATAAATATAAAATAGTGCAGGAGGTCAAACACAATATGAATATTAGGGTATAACTTAGAATTTCAGGTTGCATGTTCCCCGGGCTTTGGGAAATTATGGTAGCATGTAATTAATCTAGAATCAGTCAATTATGTATGTGATTATATTATCACGTGTGGACTTCGTTTTAGATGTTCCATTAGTAAAAACTTTGTGAGCTGCACGCCGGAACGCTTTCTGTTCGCGGACAAGGCAGGCCTCTGAGACGTGCTCACCTCAGAGTGCTTGCGGTTTAAAATCAACAAGATTAATCAGTGATACACCTTTATTTAATTATGCTTATGACAATATGTTATGAATATGTTACGACTGATTAGGTGCCCCGGCTTTATAGCCTTTAGGAGGGTAGTAGAACTCACTGGGACGAAGTGACTGTCTCACCCCACTCCCTTTTCGATATAGGTAAGACAGGTTATTTCGGAGCAGGGACCAGGATGGATCTGACGATTGGAGCCGAGCTTGGATTGTCAGCTTAGAAGATTTATTCTTCTTCCTTGTTTTTAATTAGCTTGTTTTCTCGTTACAGTTCTTTTCCGCTATTTGTATCGAACATTCTAAAATTATCTTAATGATAATTTATTATTCAGTTATATTTCTTTTAATTAATGTACTCAGATTCCAGTTTTTAATGTTCCGACTAAATATTCTAGATATTTTTAGTTGGGACGTTACAATTGGTATCAGAGCAGGTCGATCTAGTATCGGACCTTGCCATGAGTCATTTCAATCCCATCCTTAGTAGTGCGGACCCTTGGAGTCTGGACTGTTTACGCTGAAACCATCGCGTGCTGAGTCTGATCAACTCAGTATTGTGCATGGTAGGCAGGGTATTACGGTTGAGAACCGAAGTGGACCACGGTGGTTAAGTAAGAAGATCGTAGTGGAGTTACAGTTCAGAAGCAATCGTTGGCGAGAATTCTCTCTAACCAGATGTTAGAGCTGAAATAGTTAGGATTGAAGGAGTAACTGGTGCAACGACAACGAGTATACCAAGAGTTAAATGGAGATTATGGATGAAAACCAATGGTAGTAGGGAATTCTGGAGAGTAAGAATAGTTTAATGGAAGTACAAATCGCTCGAAGTAGAATTGTTCGGGTAAGAACGTTAGTGGGTAGGTTATAACAGTGTCCAACTGACATTGTGTGTCAGGCGAACCTCTCCGAACCTTAGAATAACCCTACCTCCCGGTGAACATGTTTACAAGGAACATGTGAGCCAATTAAAAATTCAATCCTCAGTAGACCAAGATTCTTCCTGAATACCTAGTCTTGCCTTTCAGCCGCGAGATTTACCAACGTTGTTAGATCCATTCAATGCCATGGCTAGAGAAACCAAGTTGGAATATTAGACCATGACAAACCCTTATCTTTGAACTTCCCAAATAGATTAATCTATGGTAAGCCAACTCTTAATGTCTCCCTAGGAATAATTTAGCTTACCAGCATCGCAACTCGTATTCTTACCATACCGCGAGAGGCCAGAGTTTGATTAGTGTAACTAATAGGATTTCTTTTTCCGATATCAGCTTAGGTCAGTTATTTCAAGAGACATCCACCTTAAGTAATAGGAACAGATTTGAACCGAGTTAGTTTCTCTAGGTAGCACCCAATATTTATACCTTACTGCTAGAAGTAAATATTAACAGGTAAACTAATTAGGAATTTCGCCTTATAGGTTGGATTACCTATGTAGCCTTGTTAGGTATAGTTAATCACTTATAGGGAACTAGTAACTTAGTGCTCCAAGCTATCCAGCCATGAATTTAGGAGTTAGTCGAATTAGACCATCTTTGATTCAGCGACCTCTTACTTTCCAGCTTGTCATGTTACCACTTAGAAAATCACTATAGGACTAGTAAGCTAATCTCAGCTTGACACGTTACATTAGAAATCACAACAAATCAGTTGGAACATAACCTTCACCCGGAGTGGCGAGTAGAAATATTTCTTAACCAAAACTTAGTTGCTAGATAATATAATTAGCACTATCACGCAATACCTACAATAGCAGCTTAATGTTGTAACTCAGATAGATACATTGTGAGAAAATATAAGTCGAACCACTTGTATTAGTAAATTAATTAGACGGCAGTCTGCTATCCTGTCAGTTAGTACATTATCAATAGGAACTCAATGATGTAAGCGGTCAGTCTCTTAGAGATCAACCTCCGTGCCGAACCATTAGCATCCAAGCCTCAATACGATTAGTAACTCAGGAACCATCAATAATGCCTTCAGCCATTTGGATCAATTGTGGAGTACCTGTGATAGTTATCTCGTGTCGAAGATAACGGAGTTGGATTTAATTATTATCAGCCATTAACATTTTCAAATCATCCAGATCCTCGAGTTAGAAATCTGTAGAGTTTGTTAGAGTTCCATTAAGAGTGCCTATCAATACCATGACTTGAACTGGAACCATTAAAGGTAAACTTTCCAAATTCTTCGACATCGGTCAGTTAAACTGACATTGCGAGACTTTACTTGCAAGCAAATCCTGTTCAATCTTTTCGACCTTTCAGTTACGTTGTTAGTAACTAAAATTTGTGGAAGCTAGTTTCCTAGAGAGGACATGTGTAAATTCAGTTCAAGCTCTCCCTCATCGTATCAATCTTTAATCTTTATCATCAGTCAAATATCCGCCGAACTATTCTGTTCTGTGTCAGTATCAATTAATCGTGTAGATCTTCGTACACCTGAACTACTCATCAGTAACTCAATCGTGTTGTTAAATCTTTCGGATCCTTATCAGTTAATTTTCCAGTTAGGTTTCAGCTCTTCCAGTTACGTAGAAATGGAAGCTAATAGAAGTATTAGTATCTAGATACCTCATCAAAACTATTCTCTGAGTTCAAGATTAAACCATTTCATTCTCAGCCGACTGTTCCAGTTTCTCTGTACGTTATCAACTGTAGATTTAGATCATCATAAATCAAATTCTTGAGTAGAGCGAAAGAGTTTCCTTATTGCAGATTCCATTCTCACAATTTCACATCGAATATTCCTGGACAAGGGATTCAATTCCATTTTCTGTGTCGAATGTGCAAAGTCCCGTATTCAATTATCCGTCACTAGAAACCAATCTCTTTGACCAGATTCTTTCATGACAGCCTATCAGTGAATTATCCAGCTAATCTAACCGTATCATTGAAGGAAGAATTCGAACATCAGTTCTTGACATATAATTGTACTACTCGATCACAGTGTCGTGCTAGGATGGATTGAAATAGTAGGTGGAAAATTCTGTAGTACTATGGACTCGATTGCAGATGAGTCTAACTCATTGGCGATAGAACCTATAGTGCTTAAGCGTTCTCCACTCGTTTTATATTTTGATTAATCCTAGAAATCTTTATACGGCACTATGGGACAGTGGTACGTGTGACGTGCCACGAGCTGCAGCGTTCGGAATTGAGAAAAACCTCGAAGAGAAAGATTTTGGATTGTCATTATCAATACCTAAACTTATCCCATTCACCCATTCATATAGTGGCAACCAGGTCAGATACCGGCCTGTGGAAGTGTAGTGTGAGATATTAGTGAGTACGGTATTACTAAGATGTCACGAACATATTGGACTGTAGTAGAGTATTGAGAAATACCGTCACATACCTGCTTTCACAAAGTAACACAAGTGTTACCTCGTGAGGCTATCCAATGAGAGACGTAGTAAAGGCGGAAGTTAAATTGGAAAAGAAGAGATGGCGTGTCACCGTGTTTTGACAACTGGAGAATAAGACCGTGATGACGCATATAAAAAGGGGATAACTGTAGGTAGTTGGATCAGAGTGCGCAGCGCGAGAGTAGATGAGAATATAATTAGACGATCAATTGGATGAATAACGCCAAAGTTGGAATTATGAGGTGTCTTCAAACGAAGAATTCCATCGGAAATATGTGAGACCTTAACAGATCCTTCAGCACGTCGGTTCAGTAACCATCGGTTAATTCTATTTCTATCCATGTCCGTGTTACATGATGTGGTTCATGTGTCTCATCTTCGAAAATTCATTCCCGATCTTTATCACTCCTTAGAGATTGTTAATCAACCAGCCTTAACTTATCAATCGAACCCAGTTCGTGTAGTTGATTGTGAAGTTTTATTCTTTGGAACAAGAAAATTCCAGTAATCCCAGTCCAATGGACTCAGTCTCACGACGACTGACTCCCTCAGGAACGGAAACCTGTCATGAGAGAAGTTGCTATTATCTTTCTTAAAGGTAAATTTCTGAATTTCGAGGACGAAATTTCTTTAAGGGGGGTAGATTGTAACATCCCCGAATTCTAAATCCCTTAGCTAATTTTAATTAGAAATTTTCTATTAAAATTAGAATTAAAAGAAGGAGTTTAATTAAAATGTGAGAACTAGGTGAATTAGGTGTAAATTGGATTTTTAATTAAGATCTAAACTACACACTAGAGCCTTAATCTCACACTTGGGAACTAATCAAGCAAGAAATTCAAATCCTTTCCCCGTTCACTCTTGTATGAGTCACCTCTATGACTCACCTTTTCTCTCCATCACAAGGCAACACCTCATAGCCATAAGATGACTCATGCTTCCACTCAAAAACCACTCCCCCTCATTCTAACTCACTCACTTGCATGCAAAGATGAAACATTATTCACCTTCAGCAAAACTGAAAGCTCTCAAGCCCACCCTTTCTCTCTTCTTCTTCTTCTTCGTGACAACAACAACATCACCATAACATCAAGCTTCTAATTCTCTCAAATTATAAATTAAGACTTCTTATGCCTAACACTACACAAAGCCTCATTTCCTACAGAAATTACCACATGCAAAGAATCAAGTTAGAGTTACACTCCCTACACCTTTTACAAATTCATCAAAGTAGCTCAATCTACATGAACTCACCAACTTCCCTTAAAGAAATTCAAAACTCTCAAATCCTAACCCTACACTTCTAGTGTTGATTGCATGTGTTTTATACTTCAAAATACGGGTTCTATCATTCTGGGACTGCCTTGGGTGCTGTGGGTAAGCAAAACATTGGAAAATACAGCAAAAATGCGTGGTTGAAGTTGCTGAGACTGGGCAACTCGCCATGGCCAGCTGTGGTACTCGCCATGGCGAGTTAGACAGGGACAGGATTGTTCCTCGGCTCAATTTCTTCGTGTTCTGGCCTTTTGGTGAGCTTCAAACGTTCATTTCTCGCTCTGTCAAGCTGAATTTGTGACAAAGGTATACCTCAGAGTTGTCTCCACTCCAATCCATGTAAAATGAGATTAGGTAAAGACAAACTTAACTCCCTCATTCAATTCTAAATTCGTGCTTTCCTTATTAATTAATCCGGATCATCTTGCATGTTGGATATGCTGAGTTCTGAGGTGCTGCAAGTAATTCCGTGAAACCAAACAAATTAGAAAGATCATCATCCTTCAATTCTGTCCAAAAGGGGTTAGTGAGTGTAGCTGAGGATTTTGTAGCTGTGCAGAGCCCAAGGAGCAAGTTAAAGCTTCTTTTATCAGGTGGGTTCTTAGGCTAGTTTAGTTAAATTCCCAATTTATGAAACTTTGCATGTTCACTTAGGGTATTAGGAATTAATTGTGTGAGGAGAACTAACTCCCAAGTTCTCTTCCATTTTGCCCTATGTTATATATATAATAGATTGTGATGATTTAATATGAGGATTGTAGGTGTTAAAATTGAAAATTCTACAAAAATCGTAAAACAGAGGGTCTACTGCATGAGCTCGCCATAGCGATCTGTTAGCGAGCACTCATGGCGAGTCATCAAGTTCTGGGCTGAGGAATCTCGCCATGGCGAGCATCTGCTCGCCTAGCGAGTTGTTCAGGCCATTACAAGATCATTCGCCATGGCGAGCTAGGTAACTCGCTGTAGCGAGCAATGTGCAGAAAGCCTTACTTTTTCATTTTCTCGAAAATCCACACTCGTTTTATATCCTCAAATTAATTCAGCTATTTCACAATCATGTAATAAATATAAAATAGTGCAGGAGGTCAAACACAATATGAATATTAGGGTATAACTTAGAATTTCAGGTTGCATGTTCCCCGGGCTTTGGGAAATTATGGTAGCATGTAATTAATCTAGAATCAGTCAATTATGTATGTGATTATATTATCACGTGTGGACTTCGTTTTAGATGTTCCATTAGTAAAAACTTTGTGAGCTGCACGCCGGAACGCTTTCTGTTCGCGGACAAGGCAGGCCTCTGAGACGTGCTCACCTCAGAGTGCTTGCGGTTTAAAATCAACAAGATTAATCAGTGATACACCTTTATTTAATTATGCTTATGACAATATGTTATGAATATGTTACGACTGATTAGGAGCCCCGGCTTATTAGCCTTTAGGAGGATAGTAGAACTCACTGGGACGAAGTGACTGTCTCACCCCACTCCCTTTTCGATATAGGTAAGACAGGTTATTTCGGAGCAGGGACCAGGATGGATCTGACGATTGGAGCCGAGCTTGGATTGTCAGCTTAGAAGATTTATTCTTCTTCCTTGTTTTTAATTAGCTTGTTTTCTCGTTACAGTTCTTTTCCGCTATTTGTATCGAACATTCTAAAATTATCTTAATGATAATTTATTATTCAGTTATATTTCTTTTAATTAATGTACTCAGATTCCAGTTTTTAATGTTCCGACTAAATATTCTAGATATTTTTAGTTGGGACGTTACAACATTGGACCGGGTCGGATAAATCAACTAATTCCCGGGTTGAGTTACCCAAATTAATTTTCGTTATAATCTGGATAAAACAAAACTCACCTACTTTGAAGAGGATAAAAATCTTTTTTTATTAAAAAATAACGATATTCATTCATTCAAATTGGTTGAGTATATCGATCAAAATCATTCCGAGTTAATAGCATAAAACGGTCTAATATCTACAAATAGGACAAAGCCTACAATTGATATAATAAAATTCAAGTGTCCAGAATAGTCATGTCTCCAGATCTGCAATATTGACTACTTTAAATTCATTGAATCTGCATTGAATTTGAATTAAGCAAATATGCAAATATGAACAAAACAAACATCGTACGAAAACGGAATAACAAACAATGCCGCACCAAGATGGGAATAAAACAACACAAGATGAAATCATAGCCAAAAAAACTCAAATAAAAGCTAAAATTATATGTAAATTACTTATTGAATTGAAAAGAAATAAAAAACAATCAAGAAATAAATCACCCCTATTTACCCTTTTTTTCTCCACTTTAAAAATTTTGTTAAAGATGAGAGAAATAATCTATCTCTTAATAGTGTAAAACGGGAAGCGAAATAATATTCGTCACCTCACTCTATCTTATAACATTGTTAAACATATATCATGCAAAATATATCTCAATTTTATCTTAGCATTTTAAATTAAATATTGTAGAAATAATATATTAAAATAAATACATAAATAATATTTAAAAAGAAAATTATCCCGTGCACGGCACGGACTAACATATCTCTATCTCTATTATATACATAGCGAGATTCCCACAGATCTCTCTCGTGCATTCTCAAGAAAAATTGTTTATCTCTATCTCTATCTCTATTATATACATAGCGAGATTCCCACGGATCCTTCTCGTGCATTCTGAAGAAAAATTGCTTATGTGTCATTTAATTAGAGTTATTAGAGTTTTTGCTTAGGTGGCATTTAATTAGAGTTTTTCTATTTTGTTTTGTATTTTTTAATCTTTTCTAACCCATTATTTTTTAAGAAAACAAATTTTTGGATATATACTATTAAATTAATCGGATATATGCCTCTAACCCATTATTATAAAATAAAATTGTTGGATATATACAACTAAACTTAGAGCTTTTTCTCTTTTTTATCTTTTTTTTTATCGAGTTTGTATTTGTCACTCAATTAGAGATTCTCTAATATTTTTTTATTGTTGAAACTTTAATATTATGCGAGTATATTTTTTTGTAAAAAATGTAATACTTTTTTTTAGAATCTCTTATATTATTTTTGTTTTTGTAGAAACTCTTTCTTTTTATGGGGATTGGTACTTTTTAATTTTAGAAACTCTAATATTATACGTATCTTAATATTTTTATTATTATATTTTAATAATATTGCGTTAGTGAAATTCAATTAAAGCTTTTCTAATATTATATTTTTATTGTAGAAATTAAAATATTATATTTTAATTACTAACATATATTATATTTTTAATGACGACAAACTTATTTAATCCATGATTAAATATTATATATTTTCTATATAAAAACTATGTGAACACTTCAGCTAAAATTTGATTTGACATGTATCTATTATCCAATCATTCAATTACATGTAATATTTCTATGTTGATTTTTTTAAAAAATAATAAAGAATTAGCAACAATTTTTTGTTCATGTAGTAGCTATAGAGTCCCGTAATGAACACGAAAGACAGATAGAATTAGAGAGAGAGTTTTGATGGTGTGGAATGAAAAACGGGGAGCCTTCTAACCCTCACTATTAAAAATATACTTTGACGAATTTAAATTTGAATTTTGAATGTGGAAGTTATCCATAATTTCATATTTTGTCATCGGGATTACTTATTTAAAATTGTATCTAGCACGATGAAACATGATCTCCATGATGAAAACTGTATGTAGATGATAGTGAGAACTGAGCACGAGAATTTTATTGATATCCAGTAAAAAAATATAGAATTAACAACTTTTTATTGATAGAAACCCTATAGAGTTTTGAGAGAGAGAGAGAGAGGGGGGGTGTAACACCCCGTTTTTCAACGGCCCAAAGGTAGGCACTTTTTTTTTTTTAAAAACACGAGACAGAGTGCGCGGAAAATATTTTACAAGAGCCGGCATTATTCATACAACAGGACTAAAGCAATAATAGTACGACCAACAAGGTGACTGAAATAGCACTATATGCATCATAGTGCTTCTCGGAGAAGCAAAGTGTGTACCTGAATACTTACATCCCAAAATATAGCAGTCTAGATCACAAGTATAAATACTCAGATACAGTTTATCCAAAAGAGTCAGAATAAAACTCCCTAACCAAAAAGCACGGTGTACAACGCACCGACATAAACCTAACTAGATATACCACGCCACTCAATCACTGGGGGCTCAAGAAGCTATCGTCGTCCTCACGACCCACGGTATCAGGCGGGAATCCATCGTCTAGGGTGGGAGGAGCCCGTTCATGTATTATGGCAAGGGTCACCACACATATACATATATATATATATATAATACACACTGAATATACACATACCAAATACGGAAAGTAAATAGACATTTAGCATTTCCTTCTCAACAAGCATTATAATTCAAATGCGCACATAGCCTATCAATGCAGACTTTAAAATGATCGTGACACCAATCACTGGCTGCCACATGCATGAATTCCGGAATTTAACCTCTCCGCAGAGAGTCGTAGGTCCATCCCCTACTAAACCCCGCAGGGCAGGTGAAGCCACACAGACTCTAACACCAACTCAATAAAAATCCCGCAGGATTAGGTGAAGCCACACAGACTCTAACACCCGGTGCTTAGGTGAAGCCACACAGACTCTAACACCCGTACACGCAACTATGAAATGCATGAGCATATTTTATATTTCAGCATATATAGGGCAGTCACACAGACAAATCCCCGGTGAAGTCACACAGACAAACACCCATGTAGTCTCCACTGACATACACGTTCCATACATGCTCATGCAACAATCAATATACATACACAAATGTAATCATCCCCACATACCAATACATATATTCGCAAATCATATGTAAGACATACGCATGTATTTTAAACAACTTCTCGTCTCGAGAATACATAATTCATACATGCCAAGCATTCAAAACACACCACAACAACAAACATACACACATGCCATTAACGAAAAGTAAGACAGAAATAAAGGTGCCCTTACCTTGGCAAGCTTCCACGAACTTTTCTCGCACAACTCTACGATACGCGCTACCTAAAATATAAGCAGCGTAACATCAATAAAATACTCTCATCGTATTCTATCGAAACGAAACCAAAACCCAAAAATCTAGAGGGGTCTAAGGTACTTTCTAACACTCTCGGATAGTGATTACGAGTTCTCCCCATAGTGATTAAAAATTCACGAAGTTAAATGCACTATTTTTCGCTACGCGAAAATATTTTCGTTTCAAAACAATTTATGAAACACTTTGATTCCTAACTCCAAGGCAATCAATTACACATAATAAAACCATTTGAAAACAACCCATGAGCTGTAACATCCCCAATTTCTAAAATTACCTAGTTAATTTAATTAAAGATTATTTATCAATTAAATTTAATTAAAGGTGATTAAGAAACTAATTCGTGGGGATTAGGGTGTTAGGTGTGTTAATTAGGAATTTAACTACACCTAAGTTACACACTTGGAACACTAGTTACTTGAGTTTTTCTAAATTCAAACTCTCCCTCTCACCAATGACTCACTATTGCACTAACCTCACCATATACTCCCCTCCACTCACAACCCATGCAAACTAAGACAAGAATTCACTCTTCACACTTCAGCAGAAACTGAAGCTCACTACCTACTTCCTCTTCTCTTCTCACGCCAAACAACAATAAACATATGAAGCCAAATTCCTCAATTTTCCTAGTAACACTAAAACTTGGATTCTTCCTTCACATGCAAACTCCATTTCACTTCAGAGATTCCTCTCTGAGTACACTCACAGAGATTCCCACAGCTCCACAGTACCTTCATCATGTGAAATTGCTGAACAACAACAACACCCATATCACCTATTTACTGACCAATAGAACTACATGCATGGCTAACTTCTGGCCAAACTCTCCACTGTTCCACCTCAGAAATCTCATCTATTTAAACCCCTTCAAGTTAACTGAAAACATCATCAAACACTCATCAAATTCGTAGTCAAGCTTAAGGGTGTTTTCAAGTGTCAAAGTCCAATTCTGGTCCAGTCAGTTCGAGGGTCTTTAGGAGGTTGCTGTAGCTGCCTTAGAGAGCCCAGGAAGCAAGGAAAAGCTTCAATCCAGGTGGGTTCTTAGGCTAGTTTAGTTAGAATTCCCTTAAATTTATGAACTTGCATGTTAACTTAAGAAATAAGAAATTAATTGTGTGAGGAGAATTAGCTCCCAAATTCTCTTCTATTCTGTTATATATTGACTATATTATATAACTGCACTTTCTCAGAGTTTGGTTGTAGGTGAATCTTTGGAAATATTGAAAATTCGTAAAACAGGGGTCTTTCTGACTTAACTCGCCGTAGCGAGTTGCTAGCGAGCACTCATGGCGAGCTCAAGGTTCTGGGCTGAAGAACTTCGCCATGGCGAGCTCTAGCTCGCCTAGCGAGTTGTTTAGGCCAGTACCTGTAAGTTCGCCATGGCGAGCTTGCTAACTCGCCGAAGCGAGCTAGCCCAGAATTACTTCACTTTTTCAGTTTTAAAAATGATTCAATCACTCGTTTTATATCATAACCTGAGAAAGATAACTTGCAGTTGTATAATGTATTTAATATTGTACGGAAGGTCAGACACAATTCTGAAAATTAGGGATAACTTAGAATTAAGGTTGTATGATCCCCCGGGTTTGGGAATTATTGGTAGCATGTTAATAATTTAGTGATCAGTCGAGTTAATAATATGATTATGTTATCAGTATGGACTTCGTTTTAGATGTTCCATTAGA
The DNA here is from genome assembly GCA_954870985.1 of Trifolium fragiferum. NCBI lineage: Eukaryota > Viridiplantae > Streptophyta > Magnoliopsida > Fabales > Fabaceae > Trifolium > Trifolium fragiferum. Next base: position 35,437,553 of record OX940794.1, read on the forward strand.
AAAATTTATGTGAGCTTTATGCCGGAGCGCTTTCTGCTCGCGGATAAGGCGAACCCCTGAGACGTGCTCACCTTAGAGGGTTTGCGGTTTAAAATGAACAAGATAAACTTGTGTTACACCTTTATATTATTGTTTAAAATAATTATGCTATGAATTTAGTTTATGATATGACTGATTAGAAGCCCCGGCTTTATAGCCTAGGAGGGTAGTAGAATTCACTAGGACGAAGTGACTGTCTCACCCCACTCCCTATTTGAAACAGGAAAACAGGTTGATTAGGTAAGCCTTGGTGTTGGAGTCGCTGCTGCTGTTGGAGGATCGCATTTAGTCTTTCTATGCTTTCTTCATTGTTTACTCGTGTTGTCTTTCGTTTCCGCTATGTTATTTGAACTCGTTTGTATTTCTGCACCTGTGCGTGCTTATTTGAATAATGTAATTGTAATGAACTCAGTACTATTTATAATATTCTGCATTATATTCTAGATAATAATGTGGGGTATTACAATTGGTGGGAAAGTACCAAGCAGTACATGGAAGCCAGCCATACAGAGATTAACTGGCAGAATTTCAGGCGTTTGTTCATTGGCCATTACATTCCTGAGAGTTATCAATTCCAGATGGAACGGGAGTTAACTGAGTTGAAGCAAGGTAGTCTGACGGTAGCTGAATATACCATGAAGTTCAACGAGCTGGTCCGGTATGTTGCTGATGGTGACGATGCCCCTACCGAGGCCTGGAAAATGAAGAAATACAGGATAGGGCTTCGAGCGGATATAGCTCACGACGTGGCAATGCAGCAGATCACTAGTTTTGGTGATCTAGTGCAGAAGAGCTATCACGCCGAAGCAGGTCTCAGCAACATTCACAAGGAGAAGAATGAGGTGAATCAGAAGAAAAAGGGTTTGTTTGGAAAGTTTGGTTTGAACTTGAAGTCTAAGGGTAACTCCAGCATGGGCAAGCAGAGTCACTCTCAACGCTCGCCCAAGAACTGTTCAGACTGTGGATATCCTCACAGCGGAGAATGCATGAAAGGCAAGAATATGTGCTATTACTGCAAGCAACCTGGGCACTTCAGGAATGAGTGTCCGAAGTTGAAGAAGCACGGTGAATCCAGTGGATCCGCAAAGAATAAAGGTCGGGTATATTCTTTAGACTGCAATGAAATAAGATCTAATAATGCTTTAATTATGGATGTATGTTTGTTAGGACAGTCTAAGGTCTTAGTACTCTTTGACTGTGGAGCCACCAACTCTTTTATAGCCGTAGACTGTGTCATGCGGTTAGGAATTCCTTCTGTACCCCTCGTACCCCCAATGTCTGTCGCTGTCGCTACTGGCGGCAGAGTCACTTCAAAGAAAGTCTGTCAAAATTGTCCCGTCTTAGTCGGAAGTAAGGTCTACCACATTGATTTAATATGTCTACCTCTAAAAGACTTTGATGTCGTTCTTGGCATGGATTGGCTCTCGGCCAATACCGTGTACATTGGTTGTGCGGAAAAGAATTTGTTCATTCCTTCAGAAACTTCTGCAGAAAGTAGAGCCTTATCTGCTTTATTGCAAAACACTCACCAGATGATCCAGTATTTAGGTGCCAGCAGCAAGTGTTTCAGTGTCTTGTTCACTATTGATCATGAGTCTAGTTTGAGTCCTAGCGATATCCCTATAGTTAGCGAGTATTTAGATGTTTTCCCTGATGATATCATGAGTCTCCCTCCCGAGCGTGAAATAGAGTTCTCTATAGATCTTGTTCCGGGTTCACAGCCCATTTCAGTTGCCCCTTATAGAATGTCTCCATTAGAACTTCATGAGCTTAAAACTCAACTTGAGGAACTACTCCAGAAGCATTTCATTCGTCCAAGTGTCTCTCCTTGGGGAGCACCCGTGTTACTTGTGAAAAAGAAGGACGGTACTATGCGCTTATGCATTGATTACCGCCAACTCAATAAAGTGACTATCAAAAACAAGTATCCGCTACCTCGGATTGATGATCTATTAGATCAACTCAGAGGTGCCACTGTGTTTTCAAAGATTGACCTTCGTTCCGGTTACCATCAAATCAGAATCAAATCCTCAGACGTGTCTAAGACGGCTTTTCGGACGCGTTATGGGCATTACGAATTCCTAGTTATGCCTTTTGGATTGACTAATGCTCCTGTTGTGTTTATGGATTACATGAACAGGATTTTCCAGCCATACCTCGACAAATTTGTTGTCATCTTTATAGATGATATCTTAATCTATTCTCGCAATCAAAAAGATCATGCTGAACATCTCAGGATTGTTTTGGAAGTTCTGAGAGAGAAGAAGTTATATGCTAAGTTCAGCAAGTGCGAATTCTGGCTCTCAGAAATTAAATTTCTGGGACATGTCATTTCCCAAGGCGGTGTATCTGTCGATCCATCCAAGGTAGAAGCAGTACTTAACTGGGAAAGACCCAACAATGTATCAGAAGTCAGAAGTTTCTTGGGATTAGCAGGTTATTACCGGAGATTCATTCTTGGATTTTCGGAAATCGCCTTACCCTTGACCCGATTGACCAGGAAAGGTACTCCTTTTGTTTGGGATGCTGATTGTGAAGTGAGTTTCAGGACGTTGAAAGAAAAGTTAACCAGTGCTCCAGTATTGGTCATCCCTGATCCTAATCGGAAGTACGTGGTGTATTGTGATGCATCACATAAAGGTCTTGGTTGTGTTTTAATGCAAGATGGTGCTGTGGTAGCATATGCCTCGCGGCAATTGAAACCACACGAGCAAAATTACCCAACCCATGATCTGGAATTAGCAGCAATTATTTTCGCTCTAAAGATTTGGAGGCATCACTTGTATGGTGTCCAATTTGATCTTTTCAGCGACCATAAGAGTTTGAAATACCTGTTTGATCAAAAAGACCTGAATATGAGGCAGCGTAGGTGGATGGAATATTTGAAGGACTTCGATTTCAATCTCAACTACCATCCTGGCAAAGCGAATGTTGTGGCAGACGCTTTGAGCAGGAAAGCCTTATATGCTTCCGAACTCTTAATGCAGCAGTGTGGTTTGTATGAGAAGTTCAGAGACCTGAATCTGAATGTTGTGTACAGAAAGAGCGGCATTAGAATCAACCGTATGGAGTTGTCATGCGATCTGCGCTCGAGGGTAGTGCAGGCGCAGCGAAGTGATATGGACCTTCAAAGGAAATTGAACAACCCAGAGTTCTCAATTGCATCGGATGGTGCTATGTTGTATGATGGAAGATTGTGTGTACCTAATGACGATGAACTGAAAAGGGTAATTCTTGACGAGGCACACAAAAGTGGATTCTCGATTCATCCAGGATCCACCAAAATGTACCATGACTTGAAGCAGAGTTACTGGTGGCCGAACATGAAGGCCGAAATCGCAGATTTTGTGTCTAGATGTTTGGTTTGTCAACAAGTGAAGATTGAACACCAGAAGCCTGGAGGTCAGTTGCAACCGTTAGAAATTCCAGAGTGGAAGTGGGAACACATCACTATGGATTTTGTAAGTGGATTACCCCGAAACCAGAAGGGTCAAGATTCAATTTGGGTAATTGTGGATAGATTGACCAAGTCAGCTCACTTCATTCCTGTGAAATCTACCTATAAGGCCACGCAGTATGCAGCTATTTTTATAGAGCATATTGTGCGATTACATGGTGTGCCACTCAGCATCGTTTCAGATCGTGATCCAATCTTTACTTCTAGATTTTGGAAAGCCTTCCAGCATGCGATGGGTACTCGATTGAGAATGAGTACATCGCATCATCCTCAGACAGATGGACAGTCTGAAAGAACTATTCAAACTCTTGAAGATATGCTTCGTGCATGCGTTTTGGAAGATGGTGGTAGTTGGAGCAACTACTTGCACTTGATCGAATTCTCTTATAATAACAGTTACCATTCCAGTATCGGGATGGCACCGTTTGAAGCTTTATATGGAAGAAAGTGTAGAACTCCTTTGTGTTGGACGGAAGTCGGTGATCGCGGATTGCTTGGACCAGACCTTATACAAGAGACGACTTTAAAGGTTAAGTCAATCCGTGAAAAGATGAAGGTTGCGCAGAGTCGGCAAAAGAGTTATGCCGACAGAAGAAGGAGACCATTGGAATTTGATGAAGGAGATCATGTGTTCTTGAAGGTTACTCCGAAGTTGGGATTACGTGGCGTGTTTAGAACCAAGAAACTCTGTCCAAGATATATTGGACCCTATCAAATCCTTCGACGCATTGGTTCAGTAGCCTATCAGTTAGCTCTTCCTCCTTCTATGTCAGGGCTACACGACGTGCTCCATGTCTCTCAGCTTCGCAAGTACATTCCAGATCCCTATCAGCCTATAGCAATCGAGCAGATAGATCTTCAGCCGGACTTGACTTACCAACCTGATCCTATTCGAATCGTTGATCGTGATGTCAAAACTCTTCGGAATAAGAGAATTCCCATCGTCAAGGTTGAATGGGCGCAGTCCCCGGACGGCGAATACACTTGGGAATTAGAATCAGACATGATGAACAACTACCCTCACCTATTCTAAAGGTAAATTTCTGAATTTCGAGGACGAAATTTCTTTAAGGGGGGTAGATTGTAACATCCCCAATTTCTAAAATTACCTAGTTAATTTAATTAAAGATTATTTATCAATTAAATTTAATTAAAGGTGATTAAGAAACTAATTCGTGGGGATTAGGGTGTTAGGTGTGTTAATTAGGAATTTAACTACACCTAAGTTACACACTTGGAACACTAGTTACTTGAGTTTTTCTAAATTCAAACTCTCCCTCTCACCAATGACTCACTATTGCACTAACCTCACCATATACTCCCCTCCACTCACAACCCATGCAAACTAAGACAAGAATTCACTCTTCACACTTCAGCAGAAACTGAAGCTCACTACCTACTTCCTCTTCTCTTCTCACGCCAAACAACAATAAACATATGAAGCCAAATTCCTCAATTTTCCTAGTAACACTAAAACTTGGATTCTTCCTTCACATGCAAACTCCATTTCACTTCAGAGATTCCTCTCTGAGTACACTCACAGAGATTCCCACAGCTCCACAGTACCTTCATCATGTGAAATTGCTGAACAACAACAACACCCATATCACCTATTTACTGACCAATAGAACTACATGCATGGCTAACTTCTGGCCAAACTCTCCACTGTTCCACCTCAGAAATCTCATCTATTTAAACCCCTTCAAGTTAACTGAAAACATCATCAAACACTCATCAAATTCGTAGTCAAGCTTAAGGGTGTTTTCAAGTGTCAAAGTCCAATTCTGGTCCAGTCAGTTCGAGGGTCTTTAGGAGGTTGCTGTAGCTGCCTTAGAGAGCCCAGGAAGCAAGGAAAAGCTTCAATCCAGGTGGGTTCTTAGGCTAGTTTAGTTAGAATTCCCTTAAATTTATGAACTTGCATGTTAACTTAAGAAATAAGAAATTAATTGTGTGAGGAGAATTAGCTCCCAAATTCTCTTCTATTCTGTTATATATTGACTATATTATATAACTGCACTTTCTCAGAGTTTGGTTGTAGGTGAATCTTTGGAAATATTGAAAATTCGTAAAACAGGGGTCTTTCTGACTTAACTTGCCGTAGCGAGTTGCTAGCGAGCACTCATGGCGAGCTCAAGGTTCTGGGCTGAAGAACTTCGCCATGGCGAGCTCTAGCTCGCCTAGCGAGTTGTTTAGGCCAGTACCTGTAAGTTCGCCATGGCGAGCTTGCTAACTCGCCGAAGCGAGCTAGCCCAGAATTACTTCACTTTTTCAGTTTTAAAAATGATTCAATCACTCGTTTTATATCATAACCTGAGAAAGATAACTTGCAGTTGTATAATGTATTTAATATTGTACGGAAGGTCAGACACAATTCTGAAAATTAGGGATAACTTAGAATTAAGGTTGTATGATCCCCCGGGTTTGGGAATTATTGGTAGCATGTTAATAATTTAGTGATCAGTCGAGTTAATAATATGATTATGTTATCAGTATGGACTTCGTTTTAGATGTTCCATTAGAAAAATTTATGTGAGCTTTATGCCGGAGCGCTTTCTGCTCGCGGATAAGGCGAACCCCTAAGACGTGCTCACCTTAGAGGGTTTGCGGTTTAAAATGAACAAGATAAACTTGTGTTACACCTTTATATTATTGTTTAAAATAATTATGCTATGAATTTAGTTTATGATATGACTGATTAGAAGCCCCGGCTTTATAGCCTAGGAGGGTAGTAGAATTCACTGGGACGAAGTGACTGTCTCACCCCACTCCCTATTTGAAACAGGAAAACAGGTTGATTAGGTAAGCCTTGGTGTTGGAGTCGCTGCTGCTGTTGGAGGATCGCATTTAGTCTTTCTATGCTTTCTTCATTGTTTACTCGTGTTGTCTTTCGTTTCCGCTATGTTATTTGAACTCGTTTGTATTTCTGCACCTGTGCGTGCTTATTTGAATAATGTAATTGTAATGAACTCAGTACTATTTATAATATTCTGCATTATATTCTAGATAATAATGTGGGGTATTACATGAGCTCTTCAAAAAATTTCACAAAAATAAAAGTTTACTTGCATCACAAGTTACAAGTTTCATTTTCCAATAAAATGGCTATAACTCATTCAATCTTTATCCGATCGAGACGAGCCATACGCCGAAATCTTCGTCTCGAAAAGACGGATCAAATGGTTAAGATTCTAGGTCACAAAAACAATTTTAGAATGACCTAAATGCCCTTGTAAACTTCGGCCAGAATTGGAATTATTTTAAAACCATTGTTTATCAAAATCAAACATAGTTTAAAACACTTAAACCATCACTAGTTTTCCTCAATGATCAAGTACACACACTAAATCATTTTGAATCCAATAATACCATTTTTCTTCAAAACTTCTCAAATCTTTTTTTTTCACATAAATCTCCAAAACATTCTTTACAAAGACCATGATCATTCATCACACTAAATGATCATTTTCTTATCATTTTAACTTGAAAAATTTGAAACCTCATGGCCATACACCAATGCATGCCACGGCCATTTTCATCAAAACACACTAGCACTCAAAATTTTCCATTTTAAAAGCATAGTATTAACCAATTAGTTTCCAAAGTCATGTATCCTAACAATCCAAACCATTTCAATTCAAACACAAGATTTCACAAAATAAAATGTTAACTTAGCATTACAAATTATTAATTTTCATTTTTAAATAAGAACCACATAAACCATTTTACTTAAAAGCTCAAAAACAAAATCATTAACACAAACACCAAGCAAAAATTCATGTTCTTGGTCAATTAAGATTTTTTTCTAAAAACCCTAGCTACTAACTCTGATGGATCTTGTAGCAATCACACATGAAATCTATCTCTAATTAGCATGGATACTTACTAACTCTCATGGATCTAATGATATTAACCAAGGAAAATTTAAAACTTCCTCCCAACAATCAACAAGGCCTCACGGCCAAAGAGAGAAAATGAGAAAGGAGAATTTTTCTTACCATAAAACTTAGCTCATATGCACCTCCAAATTACAAGGATTAATATTGATTCCAAGCTTTTCTCCTAATTCCTTCTAGATCTCCCACAAAATGGATTTTAAGCTTACTAATCTTAAAAAGAAAAGTCTTTGTGATGATCAAGAGAAAGAGGGAGTTCACGTGAGATGAAAGAAAAGGAATGGAAAAGTCTCATGACCAATCCTATGTATAAATCTCTCCAATTAATCCTAGCCCTTGGATCAAATAGTAAAAAGTTGCAAGACTAAATCCTAGCCATTCATTCAAACTTGGTCACAAAGCAACTCACATAAATATCTAGATATTTTGTGAGCTTGCCAACTCATCTCACTCAGTCCCCATGTTCGCTCTTAAACGAGCCGTATCTCGCGTACCGACTAAAATCGCGAAAATAGAAAATCTACGAAATAAAAGTTCGTCGTAAACCATTTCTAAAAATTATCGCCAAACTTGATTCTCCGACTGAAACTTCTATCCTAAGCTCTCAAAAATATTCTGAATCCCGATTCCAACTCGCGTCGATATATAAAGTCTCTAATTAAAATTCGACGGAAAACGGAAACCGTAAATTTTCCAACAGGGGGTATAGTTTTCTACTCGTTTTTCCAAAAAGCGGAGAAAAACCAAAACTTGTAATTCTGACTTCGCAGAAATGTTCCCATAGCCAAATGAAGACTATGAAACAAAAGTCTGTGCATTTCCAGCGCACGAGCACAAAACAGGCTCCAACTCAGCAAAATTCTATTATCGCGACAATACTCACAAAACCACTTAACCAAAAACCCTAATATTCTTAGCCATTAATTACTTACTTTCCTCACTCAAAAGGTACCGTGGAATTACGGGTCCTACAGGGGGGGGATTTCTCAGTGGTATTAACAATACACACTGACTAATTAAAATTTGAATTCTAACAGTATGGTTTATCCATATTTTATTACGGGGATCCCTTATTCAAAATTTTATTTAGCACGATGAAAATTGGTTAACCATGAAAAACAGTGTATGTAGAAGGTAGTGATAAATGATGTAATACCCCACATTATTATCTAGAATATAATGCAGAATATTATAAATAGTACTGAGTTCATTACAATTACATTATTCAGTAAGCACACGCACAGGTGCGGAAATACAAACGAGTTCAAATAACATAGCGGAAACGAAAGACAACACGATTAGATAATGAAGAAAGCATAGAAAGACTAAATGCGATCCTCCAACAGCGGCAGCGACTCCAACACCAAAGCTTACCTATTCAACCTGCTTTCCTGTTTCAAAAAGGGAGTGGGGTGAGACAGTCACTTCGTCCCAGTGAATTCTACTACCCTCCTAGGCTATAAAGCCGGGGCTCCTAATCAGTCATATCATAAACTAAATCCATAGCATAATTATCTTAAGCAATAATGTAAAGGTGTAACACAAGTTTATCTTGTTCATTTTAAACCGCAAACCCTCTAAGGTGAGCACGTCTCAGGGGTTCGCCTTATCCGCGAGCAGAAAGCGCTCTGGCATAAAGCTCACATAAATTTTTCTAATGGAACATCTAAACGAAGTCCATACTGATAACATAATCATATTATTAATTCGACTGATCACTAAATTATTAACATGCTACCAATAATTCCCAAACCCGGGGGATCATACAACCTTAATTCTAAGTTATCCCTAGTTTTCAGAATTGTGCCTGACTTTCCGTACAATATTAAATACATTATACAATTGCAATTTATCTTTCTCCGGTTATGATATAAAACGAGTGATTAAATCATTTTTAAAACTGAAAAAGTGAAGTAATTCTGGACTAGCTCGCTACGGCGAGTTAGCAGGCTCGCCATGGCGAACTTACAGGTACTGGCCTAAACAACTCGCTAGGCGAGCTAGAGCTCGCCATGAGTGCTCGCTAGCAACTCGCTACGGCGAGTTAAGTCAGAAAGACCCCTGTTTTACGAATTTTCAATATTTTCAAAGATTCACCTACAACCAAACTCTGAGAAAGTGCAGTTATACAATATAGTCAATATATAACAGAATAGAAGAGAATTTGGGAGCTAATTCTCCTCACACAATTACTTCCTTAATTCTTAAGTTAACATGCAAATTCATAAAGTAAGGGAATTCTAACTAAACTAGCCTAAGAACCCACCTGGATTGAAGCTTTACTTTGCTCCTGGGCTCTTCTAAAACAGCTACAGCAACCTCCTAAAGACCCACGAACTGACTGGAACAGAATTGGACTTTGACACTTGAAAACACCCTTAAGCTTGACTACGAATTTGAAGATGAGTTGATGATCAGTGAGTTGGAATGGAGGGCTATTTATAGTTGGATTTCTGGGTTTGAAACAGTATCTAGCTTGGCCTGGCTTAAGCTTGCATGCAATGTTATTGGGGGGAAATGTGGTGAAATGAAGTGTGTGTTGTTGTTGTTCATCTTGTGAAGCCTTGGAATTGTGAAGGAATCAAGTATCCAGAACTGGCTCTATGTTTGTATATCAGGTTAGGAATCTCTGAACTTAAGTTGTTGTAGGCTAGTGTTTCATGTGAAGGTAATTGCCAAAGTTGAGTGTTAAGGAGAATTGAAAACTTTGGAAGGGTGTGGTTGTTGATGCTTCACGTGGGAGAGGGAGAGAGAAGAGCTCTTGCTCAGCCTGCTCTTGGCTGAAGTGAGGTGTGAAGAAAAGAATTCATTTTGCATGCAAGCTAGGAGAGTTATGAGTCATGGGCAATGGTTTCAAGTGGAACTATGACTCATAGTTTAGAAATGAGGTGTAGAGCCAAAGGGAATTGAGTCACATGAGGGAGGAATTTGAATTCTAATTAAATTTTCATAAGCATGATTAAGGTAGTAATCATGTAGCTTTAGTTTTAATTAGAATTACTAAATCCTACACATAAAATTCCTAATTTCCCATGAATTTAATCATATAGTCACCTTTAATTAATTTTAATTTAAACGAATAATTTCTAATTAAATTAATTAGGCAAATTCGGAAATTGGGGATGTTACAAATGAACACAAAAATTTTATTCATATTCATTATAAAAATAGAGTCTTGCTAACAAGTGCACCTGGTGCATTCTTTAACCATACCATTTAAAGAAATTGTTTAATCAAAAAGTTAAACAACACAATTTCCAATACTTTGACTTTATATATTTTTATAAAAATTCTATACAAACTTTCTATTTAAGGGGCTTAAAGAGTGCACTCACCGAGTGCACTCTTTAGCATTTACCATAAAAATAATATAGAATTACCAACTATTTTTTGTTGATGGAATCCCTATAAAATCGTGTAACTGAGACTCTAGAGAGAGAGAATCTTTGAATCTATACTATTAATAAAGGGAAAACACAACTTTGGTGTAGCCTTTTTTTAAAATATCATAATTGCCCCTAACAGTTTTTTTCTTTTAAATTTTTTTACTCTCTTTTTATTTAACTTCTATAACTTCTATACTTTTTAAATTTTTTTCCTTGATTAAAAAAATATAAATGTATATAAAAAATCTACAATATAATTTTTTACATAATTTAATAAAATAAAAAAAACGGATCACACAGACGGGCACGGAACGTGCGCGTCTGGCAACTAGTGATATATAATGGGAAACAGAAAACACTTCTCACTACACTATTAAAAATATATATTGACTAATTAAAATTTGAATTCGACTACGGGAGTTTTTCCATATTATGTGTACATCACACATTCACTATATTACATCCAACTGAAAAAATCTATGGGAATTGAAACCTAAAATAAATTAATATAATTTTAATTTTTTATAATCAATGGGTTTTTTATTTATAATTTCGATTTTAAGCTTTCCATAAACATTCGTTCAAATCTTTTTCTGGATGCAAATTTATCAATGTGAGTTAAAATTCATACATAGATTTTTCCATTTGACGCTCACACATGAAAATTGATTATTTGTGGTACAATGACAAAAAATAGTTTGAGTATAGAAACACGGTCAAAGTATGTTAATATTCATTTGAAAAATATTATAAAATGTACAATTATTTTTTGTTGATGGAATCTCTATAGAGACGTGAGAGAGAGGGAGGGAGAAAGAATCTCATATAGTGTTGTTGAACGGGGAATGAGGGAGTACTTCTCATCCTACTATGTCCCTGTAACATCTTTAAACATATATCGCATTTTCATACTCAAGTAAATTAAATAAAATCAATTTCATAAATAATTGAAAGAAAAATATAGGCAACATTCAAAATAATATAAAATGAAAAATGACATAGACAACCTTCAAAAGAAAATGAACAACATAAGCAAATCAATATTATTAAAACTGAAAATGATCATATGGGAGAAATGTAGAAATAGTGAGAGAGAGAGAGAGAAAGAGGAAGAGATAGAATCTTTCACGGGTGTAGAATGAGAAACGCGTAACACTTTCGATTCCACTATTAAAAATGCAACTAGATTAATTAAATTTTCATTTGATAATGAAGTTTATAATTATTTTATATTTAAAGGGTCAGTGTATAGTCCTGGAGATGAAGATGAAAGAAAAAATTTGTTTCTTAATAGTGTATAACGGGAAGCGAAATAATATTTTTCATTCCGCTTTATCTTATAGCATTATTAAATATATATATATATATATATCATGCAAAATCTATATCAATTTTATCTTACTATTTTTAATTAAATTGTTCAAATAATATATTAAAATAAACACATAAATAATATTAAAAAAGAGAATAATCTCGTGCACGGCACGTGTTAACATACTAGTTATATACATAGCGAGATTCCCACGGAGCTCTCTCGTGCATTCTCAAGAAAAATTGTTTATCTCTATTATATACATAGCGAGATTCCCACGGAGCTCTCTCGTGCATTCTCAAGAAAAATTGTTTATGTGGCGTTTAATTAGAGCTAAATTGAATGTAAAAAAATTAGAGTTAAATTGCTTAGGTGGCATACAACTAAAACTTCTACTTTTTTGTATCTTCTCTAATGGATTATTATTAAAAAAATTGTTGGATATATAAAACTAAACTAGATATTCTCTTGTTTTTTATCGAGTTTTTTTTCATTCAATTAGAATTTATCTCACATTTTCTTATTGCAGAAACTTTAATATTATATATTTTTTTATATGAACTCTATTTTTTTGTAGAATCTTCATTATTATTATTTGATTTTTTCAAAAACTCTTCTTTTTGCGAGGATTGATATTTTTTTTATTTTAAAAATGTAACGCCCCAACTAAAAATATCTAGAATATTTAGTCGAAGCATTAAAAACTGGAATCTGAGTACATTAATTTAAAAGAAATAAAGCTGAATAATATATTAACATTAAGATAATAATGAATATTTGATACAGACAGCGGAAGAAGAAACTACAACATATCAACAAGTTAAATAAAACAAGGAAGAAGACTAAGTCTTCTAAGCTGACAATCCAAGCACAGCTCTAATCGTCAGATCCATCCTGGTCCCTGCTCCGAAAAATAACCTGTCTTACCTATATCAAAAAGGGAGTGGGGTGAGACAGTCACTTCGTCCCAGTGAGTTCTACTACCCTCCTAGGCTATAAAGCCGGGGCTCCTAATCAGTCATATCATAATCTATATCCATAGCATAATTATCTTAAGCAATAATATAAAGGTGTAACACAAAGTTTATCTTGTTCATTTTAAACCGCAAACCCTCTAAGGTGAGCACATCTCAGGGGTTCGCCTTGTCCGCGAGCAGAAAGCACTCCGGCATAAAGCTCACATAAGTTTTGCTAAATGGATCATCTAAAACGAAGTCCATACTGATATCATATTCATTTATTCATTCGACTGATCACTAATTTATTAACATGCTACCAATAATTTCCCAATCCCGGGGTACATGCATCATAACTAAATTTCCTAAGTTAATCCCTAATAGTCCGACTGCGTTGACCTCCTGTTTACATTATTTAATTTCATAAAGCTGCAAAATAACTATCTCAGTCGAGGATATAAAACGAGTGGATGATTAGTTTTGAAAAGGAAAATAAGTATTTTCTGGGCTTACTCGCTACGGCGAGTTACCGTGCTCGCCATGGCGAACGTACAGGTCCTGACCTAAACAACTCGCTAGGCGAGCCAGAACTCGCCATGGCGAAGTTCTTCAGCCCAGAACCTTCAACTCGCCATGAATACTCGCTAGCAACTCGCTATGGCGAGTTAGTACAGAATCCACTCTGTTTTACGCAAATCATTGATTTTGAAAATTCCACCTACAATCTTAAACTGAGATAGTGCAGATCCATAAAATAAATAATATCAAACAAAATGGAATAGAATTTAGGGCTTAATTCTATACACACAGCTATACCTATCAATTTCCTAAGTTATCATGCATATTCATAAATTCGGGGAAAACTATGCTACACTAGCCTAGAACCCACCTGTTAAAAGAAGCTTCATCCTTGCTCCTTAGGCTATACACAGCTACGATTCCTCAGCTATGCCCACGAACCCTTTTTGGCAGAAATTAGAGTTTTGGAAGAATGATGAACGTTCTAGGTTGCTTGGTTTGGAAGACATCCCTTGCAGCACCCAATACTCAGTATAACCAACATGCAAGGCAACCCGTAATGTGATTAAAAGAAATACGAATGTTGAAATCAAGAGAGGAGGGTTAAGACTTATTACCTATTCTTGATTTTCAAAGGGTTGGAGTGAAAACAACTTTAGTGCATGCTAATGACACGAATTCAGCTTGACAGAGGCGAGAAGGAACGATGGATTACCACCAAGAGGCTGCACACAGAGGAATAAGCTGAGAAGCACTTCCTGGCTTCCTGTCTCACTCGCCATGGCGAGTTGCACAGCTTGCCATGGCGAGTTGCACAGACTCAGCAACATTACCCATACATTTTTGCTGCATTTATCCAATATTTCGTCTACCCACAGCTTCCAATGCATTCCTAGAGTTGCAGAACTCGTATTTATGGAGGATAGCAACACATGCAGTAAGAGTTTACATGCATGGGGTTGGGATTTAGAGATTTAATTGAAATGGGAGTAGTTATGTGTTTGTTGTTGTAACATGCATATGAGAAGGGGAAAGAGATTTGTTGATTCCTAATCCTCTAATGCAGGTTTAATGAGAGGTTCTGAGGGCAAGAATAGTGTTAATTTAATGTTGGTGAGAGTTTTGATATTGAGGGAAAGAGGAAATGAATCATTGTTGCTTGTATTGGTGTTTTGATGGAACTAAGGTGAAAGAGATGAGGGAGCTGAGTAGAGAAGGTGTTGTTCACTGCAGCTGAATGTTTTGGAATGGAGGGAGCAAGGTCTCTATTTATTTGTTTTAACTTGCATGCAAAACAATTGACTTAGGCTTGATGAGGTGTTGGTTAAGGGTAGAATGAGAGAGATGAGTCACTAACAAGATAAATTGAGAGGAGAGGTTTAAGTCTTAATGTTAATTAATTCCTCAAGTATGGGATTAAGGTGTTAATGTGTAGTTGAGTGTAATTAGAACCTCTAATTTTACACATAAGTCACCTATTCCTCATGACTTAATTAATTAATTACCTCTAGTAAATCCTGAAATTATTGAACGAGCTCTAATTAAATTTCAATTAGATGGATAAAATTGTGGGATGTTACAATCTACCCCCCTTAAAGAAATTTCGTCCTCGAAATTCAGGAATTTACCCTTTGAAAGATAAGAATAACTTTTCTTATGATAGGTTTCCGTTCCTGAGTGAGTTAGTCGTCATGAGACTGAGCCCATCCGACTTCGATCATTGGAATTTTCTTGTTCCGAAGGGTCTTAACTTCACAATCGTCTAATTATAGGTTCGTCTATTCCCGTACTGCGCACTCTGATCCGACTACTCGTAGTCGTCCCCTTTTATCTGCGTCATCAAGTCCTTACTCCAATTTCATTCAACACAGTGACGCACCATCTTTTCTTTTTAATGAAAGCTGGTATGCGACGGCATTCTCAATACTTTACTAAGGTCCAACATATTCGCGACGCCTTAGCATGTCGTACTCATCATCATCATCTTACACTACACTTCTACAGGTCGGTATCTGGCCTGATTGTTGCTATATGAATAGCTGAATGGAATAAGTTTGGGTATTGATAATGACAATCCAAAAACTTTCTCTTCATGGTTTTCTCGATTCCGAACGCTGCAGCTCGCGACACGTCGCACGTACCACTGTCCCGTTCATGTTGTTAACATACTTTAGAATAGATCAAAATATAAAACGAGTGAAGAACGATTAGGCACTATAGATTCTTTTGCCAATGAGTTAGACTCATCTGCAACCGAGTCCATAGTACTTTCAGAATTCTCCACCTACCATTTCAATCCGTCCTAGTACAACACTAAAGTCAAGTAGTAAATTTAACATATCAAGAACTGAGGTTCGAATCTTCCTTCAAGGGTACAGTTAGTTGGCTAGATACTTCACTGATAGGCTGACATGGAAGAATCTGGCTAAGGCGATTGGATTCTAATGACGGTTAACTGAATACGGAAGGTTTGCACATTTAACACAAAGAATGGCTTTAAATCCCACATTCACCATAGTCAATGTGTTAGCGTATGTGTTGGGTTTGCAATAAGGAACTCTTATACTCTATAGGAGGAATTTGATTGATGATGACCTGAATCTATCGTTGGTAAAGTTCAGAGAAATTGAATCGGTTGATAGAGAATGAAACGGTTCAGACTCGTATTCAGAGAATAGCTTTGATGAGGTATCTAGATACGAATACTTCTACTAACTCCTATTTCTACGTAACTGGAAAATCTGAAACCTAACTGAAATATTAGCTGATAAGGATCCGAAAGATTTAACAACACGATTAAGTTACTGATGAGTCGTTCAGGTGTACGAAGACCTATACGATTAATTGATACTGACACAGAATAGAATAGTTCAGCGGATAATTGACTAATGATACTGATTAAAGATTGATAAGATGAGTGAGAGATTGAACTGAATTTACGCGTGATCTTTCCAGATAAACTAGATTCCACGGATTATATTTAGTTATTAACAGCGTAACTAAAGGCTGAAAAGATTGAACAGAATCACTTATAGGTACCGTCCTACAATGTCAGCTTGACTGACTGACATCGGGGAATTTAGAGAGTTTACCTTTCAACTACTCCGGATGAAATTAAGACTAACAGATGGTAGGGCACGAGAAGGAATTGTCTGACCGAGACATAATTCGAGCAAGTTAGGGAGTGAACCTGTTCCCAGTTCCTATGTCTAATGGATACCCAATCCAACATGTTTTGGGTCGATGAACTTAGCTTATCTAAGGTCAGAAGGAATGGTTTTGAATTTGGAATTTGACTTCTATTGATTCCGGCTCAAAACAAAGCATTGAGGGCACTCTTAAAGGAAATCTGACTAACTCTGACAGATTCCTAGCTCGAAGGTCTGAACAGTTACAAGTGATGAGTGGTTGGTAAAGGATAATTCCAACTCAGTTATTTCCGATACTAGATATTTAACATAGGTAATAAACGATTGATCTAGATGGCTGAAGGTGTCAAGGATAACTTCTGACTTGCTAATCTGAACGAGGCTGGAATCCTAGTGATACGGTACTAAGACTGATCCTACGGAGGTAGGCTGCTCTATGGTAATGAGTTCCTATAGACAATGTACTGGATGATTCTATAGCAACTGGCGTCTAAGGAAATTAATAACACGGGTGGTTAGACGGGATTTTCTCTCACAATGTGTATACCTAAGCCACGACACTGAGCGGCTAACGTAGCAGATGCATGATAGTGTTAAGTAAATTACCTGACTACTAAGTTTGGTCAAGAAATATTTCTACTTGTCACTCTGGGGGAAGGTTATGTCCCAAATGGTCTAGGGCGATCTCTCATGTAACGCATTAGGCTAAAGTTCTAATACTAAGCCTATAGTAGTTCTCTAAGTGATAACAAGGCATATCTGTAAGTAAGAGAGTATTGAATCGAAGGCAGCCTAATTCAAATATTTTCTTATGTATTTGGTTGGATAGTTTATGGCACTAAGTTACTAGCTTAAGATAAGCGGACAACTACACCTAACAAACCTATACGGTAAAAGTTTAGTAGATGAAATTTCTTAACCGTTGCATCTGATACTACACAACCTCTATAGATAAGGCACAACTATTGGTTGCTACTTACAAGCTAACTTGGTTTGATCCCGATGCCTTATGGTTTGAATCAGGTATTTACATGGTGTTGAAAACAAATCCTAATTGTTACTCTAATCAACGTGGGTCTCTAACAGTTTGCTGAGTTAACTGACCTAAGTTGGTATCGAAAAGAGATCCTACTGGTTAGGCTAAACAGTTCCTGGCTCCTATTGGTAGGGTAGGAATACGAGTTACGACGTTGAAAAGCTAAATTATTCTTAGGGAGGCCTCAAGAGTTGGCTTCCTATAGATTAATCAGTTTTGGGAAATTCTAAGATAACTGTTGTTATGGTCAATTATTCCAACTTGGTTTCTCTAATTATGGCATTGAACAGCTCTAACGACACTAGTAAACTCACGGATGAAAGGCAAGACTAGGTATTCAGGTAGAGTCTTGATTTACTGAGGGTTGAGTTTAACTGGGCTCACATGTTTCTTGTAAACATGTTTACTGGAAGGCATGGTTACTCTCAAGTCCGGAGAAATTTACCTGACACAAGGTGTCAGTTGGGTACTAAAATGGCCTACACACTTAAGTTCTTCTATAAACGATTCTACTCAAGCGATTGGTACTTCCATCAGACTGTTCTTACTCTTTCAGTTCTAACTACTTCTACTCTACATCCGGTTAGAGAGAATATTCGCCAACGCTTGCTTCTGAATTGAAACTCCACTACGATCTTCTTACTTAACCACCGTGGTCCACTTCGGTTCTCAACCGTAATACCCTGCCTACCATGCACAATACTGAGCTGATCAGACTCAGCACACGATGGTTTCAGCGTAAACAGTCCAGACTCCAAAGGGTCCGTACTACTAAAGAAGGGATTGAAACGACTCATGGCAAGGTCCGATACTAGATCGACCTGCTCTGATACCAATTGTAACGCCCCAACTAAAAATATCTAGAATATTTAGTCGAAGCATTAAAAACTGGAATCTGAGTACATTAATTTAAAAGAAATAAAGCTGAATAATATATTAACATTAAGATAATAATGAATATTCGATACAGACAGCGGAAGAAGAAACTACAACATATCAACAAGTTAAATAAAACAAGGAAGAAGACTAAGTCTTCTAAGCTGACAATCCAAGCACAGCTCTAATCGTCAGATCCATCCTGGTCCCTGCTCCGAAAAATAACCTGTCTTACCTATATCAAAAAGGGAGTGGGGTGAGACAGTCACTTCGTCCCAGTGAGTTCTACTACCCTCCTAGGCTATAAAGCCGGGGCTCCTAATCAGTCATATCATAATCTATATCCATAGCATAATTATCTTAAGCAATAATATAAAGGTGTAACACAATGTTTATCTTGTTCATTTTAAACCGCAAACCCTCTAAGGTGAGCACATCTCAGGGGTTCGCCTTGTCCGCGAGCAGAAAGCACTCCGGCATAAAGCTCACATAAGTTTTGCTAAATGGATCATCTAAAACGAAGTCCATACTGATATCATATTCATTTATTCATTTGACTGGTCACTAATTTATTAACATGCTACCAATAATTTCCCAATCCCGGGGTACATGCATCATAACTAAATTTCCTAAGTTAATCCCTAATAGTCCGACTGCGTTGACCTCCTGTTTACATTATTTAATTTCATAAAGCTGCAAAATAACTATCTCAGTCGAGGATATAAAACGAGTGGATGATTAGTTTTGAAAAGGAAAATAAGTATTTTCTGGGCTTACTCGCTACGGCGAGTTACCGTGCTCGCCATGGCGAACGTACAGGTCCTGACCTAAACAACTCGCTAGGCGAGCCAGAACTCGCCATGGCGAAGTTCTTCAGCCCAGAACCTTCAACTCGCCATGAATACTCGCTAGCAACTCGCTATGGCGAGTTAGTACAGAATCCACTCTGTTTTACGCAAATCATTGATTTTGAAAATTCCACCTACAATCTTAAACTGAGATAGTGCAGATCCATAAAATAAATAATATCAAACAAAATGGAATAGAATTTAGGGCTTAATTCTATACACACAGCTATACCTATCAATTTCCTAAGTTATCATGCATATTCATAAATTCGGGGAAAACTATGCTACACTAGCCTAGAACCCACCTGTTAAAAGAAGCTTCATCCTTGCTCCTTAGGCTATACACAGCTACGATTCCTCAGCTATGCCCACGAACCCTTTTTGGCAGAAATTAGAGTTTTGGAAGAATGATGAACGTTCTAGGTTGCTTGGTTTGGAAGACATCCCTTGCAGCACCCAATACTCAGTATAACCAACATGCAAGGCAACCCGTAATGTGATTAAAAGAAATACGAATGTTGAAATCAAGAGAGGAGGGTTAAGACTTATTACCTATTCTTGATTTTCAAAGGGTTGGAGTGAAAACAACTTTAGTGCATGCTAATGACACGAATTTAGCTTGACAGAGGCGAGAAGGAACGATGGATTACCACCAAGAGGCTGCACATAGAGGAATAAGCTGAGAAGCACTTCCTGGCTTCCTGTCTCACTCGCCATGGCGAGTTGCACAGCTTGCCATGGCGAGTTGCACAGACTCAGCAACATTACCCATACATTTTTGCTGCATTTATCCAATATTTCGTCTACCCACAGCTTCCAATGCATTCCTAGAGTTGCAGAACTCGTATTTATGGAGGATAGCAACACATGCAGTAAGAGTTTACATGCATGGGGTTGGGATTTAGAGATTTAATTGAAATGGGAGTAGTTATGTGTTTGTTGTTGTAACATGCATATGAGAAGGGAAAAGAGATTTGTTGATTCCTAATCCTCTAATGCAGGTTTAATGAGAGGTTCTGAGGGCAAGAATAGTGTTAATTTAATGTTGGTGAGAGTTTTGATATTGAGGGAAAGAGGAAATGAATCATTGTTGCTTGTATTGGTGTTTTGATGGAACTAAGATGAAAGAGATGAGGGAGCTGAGTAGAGAAGGTGTTGTTCACTGCAGCTGAATGTTTTGGAATGGAGGGAGCAAGGTCTCTATTTATTTGTTTTAACTTGCATGCAAAACAATTGACTTAGGCTTGATGAGGTGTTGGTTAAGGGTAGAATGAGAGAGATGAGTCACTAACAAGATAAATTGAGAGGAGAGGTTTAAGTCTTAATGTTAATTAATTCCTCAAGTATGGGATTAAGGTGTTAATGTGTAGTTGAGTGTAATTAGAACCTCTAATTTTACACATAAGTCACCTATTCCTCATGACTTAATTAATTAATTACCTCTAGTAAATCCTGAAATTATTGAACGAGCTCTAATTAAATTTCAATTAGATGGATAAAATTGTGGGATGTTACAAAAAATTATAATATTCTATTTTAATATTATTGCGTAGGTAAAATTCAATTAAAACTTTTCTATTATTTTTTTGTAGAAATTCAAATATTTTATTTTAATTATTAATATATATTATAGTTTTAATGACGACAAATTTATTAATCCATGATAAAATATTATATACTTAATATATAAAAACTAAGTAAACACTTCGATTTTGGATTTTTATGAAAAAAAATGAACACTTCGACTAAAATTTGATTGGATATATATCTATTATCCAATCATTCAATTAAATGTTATATTTCTATGTTGATTTGTTTTAAAATAAATTTAAATCATATTTCATATTTTTTTATGGGATCACTCATTTGACTATTAAAATTATACCTTGACTCCACTAGGCTACTTGATCAAAAAAATAATAATTATAGATTGACTATTAAAATAGGAAACAAAGAGCACTTCTTACTACATCCCCATGATAAAAAGTGTTCGTAGATGATAGTGAGAACTAAGTGCAAGATTTTTTATTTATTTATTTATTTGAACAAGAGTGGAAGAATTTTATTAATTTTCTTAAAAATAATAAAGAATTTACAACTATTTTTTGTTCTTGGAGCAGCCACAGAGTTCTGTAACGGACACATAAGATGGCTATAATGAGAGAGAGAATCTCAGTGGTATAGAATGAAAAATGTGTAGCATTCCTCACCCCAGTATTAAAAAAAAATACATTGAATAATGAAAATTTGAATTTCAATCGCAGATCCATATTTTTATATTTTATACTGGAGATCACTTATTTAAAATTTTATTCTAGCACGATAAAAATGATTCACAAGATAAAAAGTTAATGTATGTGATAGTGAGAATCGAACACGAGAATTTTATTAATATTCATTAGAAAATAATATATATATATGAGAGAGAGAGAGATATATTAATGGGAAATATGAAACACTTCCCACTCTACTATTAAAAATAAACATTGACTAATTAAAATTTAAATTTCGACTAGGAGAGTTTTTCCTTATTTTGTGTTTGTCGCACTTTCACTATATTACATCCAACTGAAAAAATCTATGAGATTTGAAATCTAAAATAAATTAATATAATTTTAATTTTTTATAATCAATGGATATTTTTTTATTTGTAATTTCAATTATAAACGTTTCATAAACATTCGTTCAAACCTTTTTCGAGATGCTAATTTATCAATGTAAATGGAGATTCATACATAGAATTTTTCATTTGACGCTCACACGTGAAAATTGCTTCACTGTGGTACAATGACAAAAAAAAGGTTGAGAATAGAAACATGGTCAAAGTATCTTAATATTCATTTAAAATTTTGTTGATGGAGTTCCTACGTACAGAGACGTGAAAGAGAGGGAGTCAGATAGAATATCATAGTATTGTTGAACGGGGAATGAAGAAGTATTTTCCACCACATTATGCCCCTGTAACATCCTTAAACATATATCGTATTTTCATACTCAAGTAAATTATACAAAATCAATCTCATAAATAATTGAAAGAAAAATATATGCAACATTCAAAATAATATAAAATGAAAAGTGACATATATAGACAACCTTTCAAAGAAAAGAAAAAAAGAACATAAACAAATAAAAATTATTAAAAAATGAAAATTATTTTGTTCGATAGATTTAGAAATAATGAGAGAGATATATTCTCTCACACGTGTAGAATGAGAAACGTATAACACTTTTGACCCCACTATTAAAAATGCATCTAGACTAATTAAATTTTCATTTGAGAATGAACTTTATAATCATTTTATATTTAAAAGGTCACTATATAGTCACAAATATGAAGATGAGAGAAATAATCTATCTCTTAATAGTGTAAAACGGAAAGCGAAATAATATTCGTCACCTAACTCTATCTTATAACATTGTTAAACATATATCATGCAAAATATATCTCAATTTTATCTTAGCATTTTAAATTAAATATTGTAGAAATAATATATTAAAATAAATACATAAATAATATTTAAAAAGAAAATTATCTCGTGCACGGCACGGGCTAACATACTAATTTAATTCATTTTCTTATTATATTTATTCATTCATTCAATTATTTTCCTTACAGCAAAGTAGAAATCTATTTTAATATTTTCTTAATTACAGTTTTAGTGTCTCTAATTTCACCTTTTTGCAAAATTAATCCCTATTTTAAAATCACACAAAACTTTAAAATTTTACGATTAGGTCCCTCTTTTTTCCCCATCGATGACATAAGCTCATCCTAGACCAGAAAAGCCGTAACGGGCGTTGGATGACCCAAAGAGGCTACGTTTTTTGTTCAATCCCCTTCATTTGCATCTTCTAATCTCTCTCTTCTCTCTCAAATCTGAAAACCCTAGCGCCACCTTTACGCTCCAATTCCGGCTGCCACAAACCTCATATCTCAATTTTAAACGGATCAAACTGTCTCTTACCATCTTTACTTCAAAAGCCCTCAATTAATTTTCAGTTCTGGTGAGTTACGCCGCAACACCGCCACCGTTACAAGAAAAGGCACATATTAAACACTTCAAAACATCGTTCTCGTAAGATCTTATCAATAAGTTTTATTTTTTAAAATCAATTCCGGTTCATTATTGTTGTTTATGAAATTTTATTGGAATTGTCTTTTGAATACCGATTATTAATCATAAATATATGCGATTTTGAATCAATTAATTACAATAACTGATTCTGAATCAGTTAGTTGGTTGTTTATTGGATTTTGGATTTTTCTCTTGTCTTAGGATGACAATTCAATTTGATTATATTATTCATTTCTGATTTGTAATGATTTCAAAAACAACCTGATGGATCTAGATATGGAGGAGCAATTCATACTTAGAGTTCCACCGAATGTTGCGGAGCGGATAGAGCGTCTTCTGAATGAAAATAATCCTTCTTCATCGGAGGACAAGTCGCTAGATTTGCAATTTGGCGAGGATGGAAGAAGCGGTACATTTGTGATTGGGGATGAGCACTTCCCGGCTTCTCTATTGGATCTTCCTGCTGTGGTTGAATCATACAAGACTTATGATGATAACTCTTTGGTTAAGACTGCTGATATTGGTCAGGTCAGGTATCCATCGTTGTTGGCAATTGCATTGTTCGTTCGGTCTTAATCCTCCTCCTAGATTTGGATGATTAAATAATTGCTTGCTTTCTTAATGAATTCAACAATAGATGATTATGGTGAGGGAATCTGGTGATGCTGCTCCGGACGTAATTGAGTGTAGACATGGCCTAACACCTCCAATGAGAGATGCTCGCAAGCGTAGATTCCGCAGAGAGCCTGATCTCAATGTAATCTTTTCATTCGCGAATAACATTATCTTAGCATACCCGAGGTCACTCTATTATTTTTTAAAATTGTATGCTCTCTTAACATATTTTTTCATTCTTCATTTTCCAGCCTGAGCTTGTCTCCCGTGTTGAGAAAGATCTTCTCAAAATCATTGCTGGAGGAACGGCTGAAAATCTTGATATCCTTTTATCTTGTTTGTTTCAAGCAGTAATTCGGTGAACATTCTAAATCATTGATACATATTTTATCATTCCATTTTAAAAATTTCATTGAAATGAATGGCTCTTGAGATCATTTTGTTACTTACCTTCTTTGCCTTATAGCATATTTGACACTGGTTCATGGGATAACTTATAGTATCTATTTGCATTTGTATCAACGACAAAAATTTGATATGGGTTCATGTGATCTAGTTGCATCAATGACAAAAGTAAGTTTGTTGCTTTCATATTAGTGTCAACTCAAGTGTAATGTATATCACCTTTGGTTATTTTCTTGACTGAGATTCACATGTGGAAGTAGCTGAACAAGAAGGGGAAGAGAATGCTCGAAGTGCTAATAAAAAACCTGCAGCTACACCTGCATCAAAGCATGATGTTCCCGAGACTCATACAAATGCTGGAGATGCTGACAGGAGCGATTCTGATGAATCTGATGAATCAGTTTGACCGATATTAACTACCAATGAGTATTTATATCCGATGAATGCTTGTACACACCTTTTTTGACATATTCTTGAACACTATGAATAGATCGTTTTATAAAGATGTCAATTTTTAAAAAAATAATTGACTTTCTAAAAAATGAATCAAATCATAAAGGGTGTATAAAAAGGTGTTTTCCTTGCATTCAGATTGTATGATTTTGCTCTGTTAAATTTGATGCCATCTAGATTCTTAAGATAGGATGCAACATATTTCCTATCCCATATTGTGCATTATGTCACATTATTTGCTGTACTTTACACCATTTTTTATATGTAAACTTCCTTTAGGTCCTGCTTCACCCATCCCATAATATATGAGAATAAGGTTAACCATATGTTTTTCTTTTAAGATACTGTGTTATTGTGCAAAGCAAATGCTTCATACGGGATTTAAGTTTTGACTACAATGGACGTATTGAAATTAAATCACTCTATATATATTGTATTTGAAGATAAATTGTACTGTATTTTATATTGTTTTACATTTGGTATGTTGTATGAGACTATTGTTTTACATTTGGTATGTTGCATGAGACGCAACTAGGGTGGGAAAAAAGAAGTAAAAAACTGAATTGAGGTATCGAACTGAGAAAAAAATAATTGAACCATAATTAACAGTTTTTAAATTGAATTGAAACAGTTCGGTTTGGTTTACTTTAATGGTCAGGTTCAATTTAATGGTTCAGATCGGTTTGTTATTTTAAAAAGTCTTAATATTCAATTTGTTTTTTTATATATATTTTTGTAATGGTACTAATAATAACAATATGATTAAAAACAATTTAATTAGGTTCAGAATAGTGAATTTTAATTTTTTAAAAATTAGCTATGGTTTGATTTGGAATCATAAAATCAAACAATTTTAACAGTTCGTTTCGGTTATTATGAATTTTGAATATACTTTGGTTCAATTTTCAACTTATAAACCTAACCATCCCCACCCTTTGCAAGTGAGATGCTATACACACATGTAATAATGTATAATTGATGCATAGTGAGATGGGGATACACACATGTAATAAAAACTTTGGTAATGAAAAAAAATAATAATAATAATTGTTTGTACAAAAAAAAACAAAGAAATAATTGAAATATCAGTTTTACAAGTTATTACTAATAAAAATCTCACGGAAAGACTACAATTAATTTTTATTGCTGATAAAAATGTTATAATCACTAATACAAGTTATTATTGATAAAAAAATTACTGTGAGGTGACAATTTGCATCGCTAATAAAAATTTTAATATTAGTTTTACAAGTTATTACTGATAAAAATCTCATGGGGAGACTACAATTTTTATCGCTGATAGGTGTTATAATTACTAGTACAAATTATTATTGATAAAAAAAATTAACGGGGAAATGATAAGTATTAAACTTTACACAAGTTAAATATTTATCCCAATTAAATTAGTTAAAATATCCCCATCTCGAGTAAATTAGTTTTCCTTTGAAACTAACATGAGATTAATCCAAATGTAGAGCTAATGTTTCTAATTGATGCATAAAATGAAAAGTAATTATTTTTATAAAAATTTGTATATATAATGAAAAGTAAGAATAGTTTCAAAGTTATTGAAAAATGTACTAATTTTACTATTCATAATTTTATTCTTCTATTCAACCAAACAAAAATTAACTACATATTATTTTTTGTCCATCTAAATATATATATTTTATTTGTATCCACGCGGCTCTTCGATCCAACGCCTTTGAAAAACCTACGATCCCACGAAGTCGACCGCGCGGAACGCGCGCGCCCGTGCGGATGCACGGGTAAGTTACTAGTTGTAGTCTTATAGGAGTTGGAATTTTTTCCATTTTCAATTGTTTTCATTTCTTCTATTACTATATAGTTTTAAAAATATAAATATAAAAATATGACATTAAAGGAGGTCAGATCATTTTTATACACCCAAAAATATTTAAAAACTTTGGTAATGGAAAAAATGGAAATAATTATTTGTACAAAAAAAAAACAAAGAAAGAAATAATTGAAAATGGAGAGGATTTCAACTCGTCTTATAAAGCGTGTTTCTAAGAAGATTATACTTACCTTGACTAATTAATCTATATCTATATATATTGATCTATCAAACAAATAATTTTTATTTTTTGTATTAATTACTATCAAAAATTTTTATTTTTTTTAATCAACATAATTCTTATTGAATTTTTTTTGTATTAATTACTATCAAAAATTTTTATTTTTCTTAATCAACATAATTCTTATTGAATTTTTTTTTAAAATAATATAGACTACTAACACTAAAAAATATTATAAAAAAATGTATATCTATATTAATATATATTTACGAATCCATATTGAAACTTTATAAGGAAACTTTTACAAATAGCATTAATGATTTGTATTAATTACTATCAAAAAATTTTATTTTTTTTAATCAACATAATTCTTATTGAATTTTTTTTAAAAATAATATAGACTACTAACACTAAAAGATATTATAAAAAAAATGTATATCTATATTAATATATATTTACGAATCCCTATTGAAACTTTATAAGGAAACTTTTACAAATAGCATTAATGATTTGTATTAATTACTATCAAAATTTTTTATTTTTTTTAATCAACATAATTCTTATTGAATTTTTTTTTAAAATAATATAGACTACTAACACTAAAAAATATTATAAAAAAAATGTATATTGGGAATAATTTAAAACCGTATATCGAGAATAATTTAAAAAATATAGATTACTAACACTATGAAATAATATAAAAAAATGTATATTGGGAATAATTTAAAACCGTATATTGAGAATAATTTAAAAATTATAAATTACTAACATTATAAAATAATATAGGGTAAATAGGTCTTTAGCCCCCTGCAATATAGGCGATATTTGCAATAGTCCCCTGTAAAAAAAAATTGGGATTCCCACCTTATAAATTTTTTTTAATTTGTCTTACCCCCTTGCCCAACACATGGCACAAGACGTGGATGGAATCTCCACGTGGCGCCACCAAATTGTGCCACGTGGATATTAGCCCAATAAAAAAAATAAAAAAAATCCACATAATTAAATCCAACATCATTTTTTTAAAAAAAAAAATCAGATTTATATTTTAACTTTATTAAATAAAACAAAATAAAATTTTAAAATCAGATTTATATTTTTTTCTTTTTTGAAATCAGGTAGTTTTTTTAAAATCAATTTTTTTTGTTTTTAAAATTAGGTACCTATCTCTAACTTCAAGTACATTCATGTATGTTCTTTCTCAAACCCAGAAAACGCATGTTCTTCCTCAAATCCAGAAAACGTTGAGTTTTCCGGTGGTGGTGCGGCGGCCGTCACGGCGGCGCCACCACCGGAAAACTAAAAAATTTTCCTTTTTTTTCTAAAAAAAACCTTTTTCCGAAGCCTCCTTTGGTATAGATCCTGAAAATCAAGTTAGTTTTTCGAACCAAATTTAAAAAGATGGATAGATCTAAAGTTTATATTTTCTACCTTTTCTTTTCCGATTCTAACTCGAACCTGAGGCTTTTGTTTGGTTGGATTTCGGATTAAAGAAAAAAAAATGGTTTTGGGTATTGTGACTGTTCGAGTTTGATTTCTGTGATGTTGTGATGGGTTGTTGGATTTTTGGCTTGAGAGGATTGATTTTGATTCTGAATGATTGAAGCTTTTTGGGTTTCAATTTTTGTGTTCACTGATGCGTGAGAGTTTTTTGTGTTGGTATCGTGATTGTGATTTTCTGGTTGTTATTGTGAATTTGGCTCCTGACAATTTTTCTGTGAAAAAAATTGTGGAGGGGGGTTAGATCAATGGCTATTTCGATACGACCGTTTTTGTATACGACTGTTTTTGTATAGTTTGAGGAGTGGGGTTAGATCAATGGCTATTTCATTGTCTATGGTGGAGGAGATTGAATCCATGGTGGATAACGATTGTTGTGTGCAGTGTATAATCCATGGTGGATAACGATTGTTGTGTGCAGTGTATGAGAAAGGGATTTCTCAGTTTCAGAGCAGGAAGAAGGGGATGATATGATTAATTACATGCCAAATGATTAATATATATGAATATATTTTTTGTGTAGATGGATAATGAATGAGATTTATTTATTATGAGTGTTTCTTTTTATCCTGCTTGCTTTTATTAGGCATCATTTTGGTAGGGGATGGAGTTGATGAATGTATTTGATTTGACGGTGTTTCTGACTTTTCAATTGGTGTCTCAATTTTTTTATTTGTGTTATGATTTTTTAAAAAGAAATAATGGTGTGGCATTAGCTGATGTGTATTTTTAATTTTTTTAATTCAGTTAATTTCCACGTGGCACAATTTGGTTGCGCGCCACGTGGAGATTCTGTCCATGTCAGTTGCCAGTTGTTGGGTCAGGGGACACAATTAAAAAAAATTTGCAATTGGGAATCCCAATTTTTTTTTTACAGGAGTATTCCAAATATCGCCTATATTGCAGGGGTATAGACCTATTTACCCAATAATATATAAAAAATATATCTATATCTATATCTATATCTATATTAATATATATTTACGAATCCATATTGAAACTTTATAAGGAAACTTTTACAAATAGCATTAATGATTTGTATTAATTACTATCAAAAAAATTTATTTTTTTTAATCAACATAATTCTTATTGAATTTTTTTTTTAAATAATATAGACTACTAACACTAAAAAATATTATAAAAAAAATGTATATCTATATTAATATATATTTACGAATCCCTATTGAAACTTTATAAGGAAACTTTTACAAATAGCATTAATGATTTGTATTAATTATTATCAAAAATTTTTATTTTTTTTAATCAACATAATTCTTATTGAATATTTTTTTAAAATAATATAGACTACTAACACTAAAAAAATATTATAAAAAAATGTATATCTATATCTATATCTATATCTATATTAATATATATTTACGAATCCATATTGAAACTTTAAAAGGAAACTTTTACAAATAGCATTAATGATTTGTATTAATTACTATCAAAAAATTTTTTTTTTTTTAATCAATATAATTCTTATTGAATATTTTTTTAAAATAATATAGACTACTAACACTAAAAAATATTATAAAAAAAATGTATATCTATATCTATATCTATATATATTTACGAATCCATATTGAAACTTTATAAGGAAACTTTTACAAATAGCATTAATGATTTGTATTAATTACTATCAAAAAAATTTATTTTTTTTAATCAACATAATTCTTATTGAATATTTTTTTAAAATAATATAGACTACTAACACTAAAAAATATTATAAAAAAAATGTATATTGGGAATAATTTAAAACCGTATATTGAGAATAATTTAAAAAATATAGATTACTAACACTATGAAATAATATAAAAAAATGTATATCTATATCTATATCTATATTAATATATATTTACGAATCCATATTGAAACTTTATAAGGAAACTTTTACAAATAGCATTAATGATTTGTATTAATTACTATCAAAAAAAATTATTTTTTTTAATCAACATAATTCTTATTGAATATTTTTTTAAAATAATATAGACTACTAACACTAAAAAAATATTATAAAAAAAATGCATATCTATATTAATATATATTTACGAATCCATATTGAAACTTTATAAGGAAACTTTTACAAATAGCATTAATGATTTGTATTAATTACTATCAAAAAATTTTATTTTTTTTAATCAACATAATTCTTATTGAATTTTTTTTTAAAAATAATATAGACTACTAAAACTAAAAAATATTATAAAAAAAATGTATATTGGGAATAATTTAAAACCGTATATCGAGAATAATTTAAAAAATATAGATTACTAACACTATGAAATAATCTATATCTATATCTATATATCTTTATATTTACGAATTCCTATTGAAACCATATATTAATGACAAATATTAATGACTATCATTAATGATTTGTATTAATTACTATCAAAATTATTATTTCTTTTGATCAAAATGTATATTGAGAATAATTTAAAAATGATGTCTTATTATAATATAAATTGGTGTATACTTTTTAAAAAAAATTCATTATCTGAATCAACATATTAAATACTTTTTTAATTTATTAGTTTAGAATATATGTATAATAGATATAAAATAAAAAATAAAAGCCATGAATATCTAAATAATTTACATTCAACATAAAAGTAAAAATAAATAAATAATCATACAAGTAGTACACAACTTTAAAAAATACATATGTGTGACTAATTAGCGGTGCCTTAAAAAAGTTTTTGCTGGTTTTTGAATCATTTAATGACAAGTCTAACTTTTTTTTTTTAATTTGTGATCAAATAGCTTGAATGTAAATGCAATGATCTCTATTCATTATTTTAAGAGAAATGTGCACAATTAATTAAGTAAATTTGTAAAATTGGACCGAAATTTGTGTTAATATTATTCTTTACATGATTTTATTTTAATGTATTTGATTGATATTGTTTTTAAAAGTCAAACTTTTAAATATGGAAATTATTTGGGATTTGCCATTATTTCCTCCTGTCTATTCTATATAAGTTATGGTGATGAAAGAACTTTACTCCATACTATCAATTTTTATTCTTTATTCTTTTCTAATTGTGATAAAAACAATCACATTTTCGTTCTTTTTATTTCTTATTCCTATTTCATATAGGAAGAAGATAATAAAGGTTTTTTTTAATCCATGCTAACACAATTAAAATATATTATTGAATTTGATTGCTCACTAATTTTATTTATTGTTTGTGTTGTTGATTCTTTGTTTTTATTATTTTTCAATATTGTTTGTTTGATCAAAATTTCTTTTGGTAGAGACAAATCAGAATTTAATCAATTATATGTTGATATATACTATTATGTTTCATTTAAGTTTGTATTTATTTGTGCCCTTGATTATTTTGATTTTGTTTTATTTTGTTTGGATTCTCTTGCTTGCTGAGAATATTTGTGGAGATTGGATTATGGAGAAAAAAGTAGTAGAGTTGAGATTCTTAGAGGAAAAAAATAGTAGAGTTAAGATTGATTATAACAAAAACAAAATAACGACATATAAGGTTTAATTTTTGCCTTTTTAAATGACGAGACCATGTTTTTTTTATGAAGCTTACATTAAATATTATTTAATTATATTTGAATCGTTTAAATATAAATGAGTTTATACTACATATTTTATTTTAATTTTTTTTTTCTTCTTCAAATGCTTGATTTTTCTTTTCAATTTTGATGATCTTAGATCTTTTAAAATTAGACCGAGTCAAAAAAATAGAAAATAGAGAAAAAAATTCATGGTAGAAAACATGTGATTTATCAAGAATGATGTCATATCAAATTCATGGTAAATTTAATGATGACAATTTAACAATTGAGACAATTGAGGAATTATTTTTTTTTTGAGAGAATCCACTCTCTATAAAAAGGGATGTCATATCAAATTTTAAATTAAATTATTTTTTTGTCAATTGAATTTTCTCTATAAGTATTATTAGCATTTTTTTTAAACATTGATGTTATAATTTTAAAATTGCACATAAAATCTGGTCATATGAATGCTATAAAATCTGGTCAAAAGCATATTCCTATATTCCCTTATTATTGAGAATAAAATTGCACATAAAATCT
Organism: Trifolium fragiferum; assembly: GCA_954870985.1. Taxonomy (NCBI): domain Eukaryota; kingdom Viridiplantae; phylum Streptophyta; class Magnoliopsida; order Fabales; family Fabaceae; genus Trifolium; species Trifolium fragiferum. The sequence goes on from OX940794.1 coordinate 35,470,180, forward strand.
GGTTATATTAATGCTATTAATTAGAAAAAAAAATTCATTATGAATTGATTGTGTAGTTTTTATTATAAATATTGTCTTTTCTTTCAACCATCTTCACTCACAATATTTCAATTTCAATATTCTTTCAACATTTTTGCTATTTCGATTTCTATTTATTTACTCTTTTGTAATTCATATTTGTTGTCTTTACTTTTCTTTAACTTTTTTTTTCATTCTATTTTCTTTTATCTTTTACTGATTCTCTCTTCTATTTTTTTAGAAATCCGATTGTAATAAAAGCTATGGAGAGAAGATTTTTAAGTGTCTTTTCAATATCAAAAACACTTTAAGATGTGACATGGAGTCGAAAACAACAATTATTGATGAATGATTTTGTAACGAAATACCTTCTATTTTGATGTTTTTTAGTGAAATATTATTTATATGTAGTTAATCGGAAAAATAGTTATGAGAAGACAAACTTATAAATTTCACTATAATATATTGTTTAGTGCACTCTAAACTAGATAACATTTGTTGCCAAATATTAATTAAGATAATAATTTATGTGATCTCCTTTATAAGTTTCCCGGGGACAATTCAAAATGCAGTAGAATATTTGCCAAGTTGAAGGTGCTTTGAAAGTAATGTATACAATTTTTGTCAATTAACTCATATGTACACATTTTTTTTACAGAATCATACGTACACTTATTGGAAAGCTCTTCTTTTGGATTAAATTATTTTAATTTTTAAATTTTGTAGTGTGTATTTTTATTTAAGTTTATTTGTAAGTGTATTCTTGATAAATTATTTCTTTTGTACACCAAGCAAAAATATAATTCTTATGTTGAATTTTTTTACTCTAATGTTTTCTGACAAGTTTATATATATATATATATATATATATATATATATATATATATATATATATATATATATATAGGAGGGATCTATTGACTCCAAGAATAATTCTTATGAGTTACTCCAAATGTTAGCCTTTAATCGAATGCTTATTTTCATATGATTTTATTTCCAAATACCTTAGTCCATTTGCTTTGATGAATCTCATTCCCCGCCTCTAATACTATGTGCTTAATTGTGAGGGTATATGCAAATCGATATCCAGATTATAAGAAATTCTCATAATAAAATGTAGGTTATCCATTACTAAAAAAATGCACGTTATTCTTAAAAGAAAAGAAGAAGAAGAAGAATATGCAGGTTCCAATAAAATTGTATATGAAAATTTCTAAATGAAAAAATTTGCTTATAAAAGTGATCACCTGAAATAATATATTAATATCCGAATGAAAAATTTATTTTGCAACTCACGGGAAATAAAGTTTGTACACAATTATTTTACATCACACGGGGAATGAATATTTTGCACGAAGTTTTGATAGAATTTTTATACGAAAATATATAGATTTAAAACAATATATTCATTAATTGTAAAAAAATACAATGTATTAATTTTAAACGATTAAAAGAAATGGACATGAGACGGGGTACACAATTATTTTACATCACACGGGGAATGAATTATTTTACACGAAGTTTTGATAGAATTTTTACACGAAAATATATAGATTTAATTTAAAACAATATATTCATTATTTTTAAAAGAAAACAAATATTCATTAATTGTAAAAAAATACAATATATTCATTTTAAATGATTAAAAGAAATGGAGATGAGACAGGGTAGAAAAATTTATGAAGAACAAGATTAAAATGGGTAATTAAAGCCTCTGGTTCGGTTCATTGATTTTTAGAAACAAAAAAATCGAATCAAACTACCTCGACTTTTAACCGAACCAAATTTTTTTTTGGTATGGTTTGAATTGTCTTTATTCGCTTTTTCTGATCTACTTACATGACTAAATGTCATGTCTCTTACCAGTTATGTTTATAGGGGACTATTGCAAAAAAATTATAACCAATCGAATTATGCAATTGCACGGGAGCATATGAAAATTGGTATACAGCTTTAATTTTTTGGTGAAACAGTTATTTTTCATAGTAACCAGATGATTAACACAATAAATATTTGATATACCATTAAAATTAGAATAACCAGATGTACATATAAATTTATTATCAACACAAAAAATATACATTTAAATTTATTTATTATTAAAATATTTTCAAAAAAATAATATCGTAATTAAAAATAAATTATATTTTTATAAATAAAAATTAACCCGTGCATTGCACGGGTAAGTTATTCTAGTTAATATATATTTACGAATCCATATTGAAACTTTATAAGGAAACTTTTACAAATAGCATTAATGATTTGTATTAATTACTATAAAAAAAACTTATTTTTTTTAATCAACATAATTCTTATTGAATATTTTTTTAAAATAATATAGACTACTAACACTAAAAAATATTATAAAAAAAATGTATATCTATATTAATATATATTTACGAATCCATATTGAAACTTTATAAGGAAACTTTTACAAATAGCATTAATGATTTGTATTAATTACTATAAAAATTTTTATTTTTTTTTAATCAACATAATTCTTATTGAATATTTTTTTAAAATAATAGAGACTACTAACACTAAAAAATATTATAAAAAAAATGTATATCTATATTAATATATATTTACGAATCCATATTGAAACTTTATAAGGAAACTTTTACAAATAGCATTAATGATTTGTATTAATTACTATCAAAAAAATTTATTTTTTTTAATCAACATAATTCTTATTGAATATTTTTTTAAAATAATATAGACTACTAACACTAAAAAATATTATAAATAAAATGTATATTGGGAATAATTTAAAACCGTATATCGAGAATAATTTAAAAAATATAGATTACTAACACTATGAAATAATATAAAAAAATGTATATTGAGAATAATTTAAAACCGTATATTGAGAATAATTTAAAAAATATAAACTACTAACATATAAAATAATATATAAAAAATATATATTGGGAATAATTTAAAACCGTATATTGAGAATTATTTTTTATAATTTGCACTTTCATTATTATCCACTAATTTTATTATAAATATTATCAATTATATTTTACTTTTTTAAAAAATTATTAATTGTTAAATAATTTTTAACAATAATTTTTTTTTTTTATTTTTGCCCGTTCAAAAAAAAATATTGCTAAAAATTTTATGTATAATTTACATGTGACATCGCATGATTTTTTATTTTTTTTCCAATGTTTTCATGATATTGTTTTTGTTCAATGCTTACTACGATATTATTCATTGCTTTGTCTAATGCTTAGTACATATTAATGCCTCACAAACCGTAAAAATAAAATAAAATATACATGCTTTATTTAAAAAAATTGAGAAACATTATTAATAACAAAAATGTTACTATTTTTGAATTGGTTTTTACTTTTTTGCCAAAGATTAATAACAAAACTATATTTAGAGGATTTTTATTTTATATTATGGCTTTCGTACTAATTTTCGACTTATCAAAGATGAGCGACTAATCTAATTTGTACGTAGAGACCTATGCACTGAGGATTTTTATTTTTATTTTAAAGGAATATTTGAAGATTATTCTTATTCTTATCTACAAAAGAGACTATATAAATTTGAATTTTAAATTATAAATATGAATGACAGAAGAATATGACATGTTTAGCGGTGATTGTTTTCCCTAAGACGTGTATTTTAAAATTATTGAGAATATCAAATAAGAAAATAACAAATATAAAGTTGATTTATAAAGAATATTCCTTTTATTCATGTTGGCTATAATTGGTATGTTTTAACGCAAATTAATGCTGCTATTGACTCAATTTTCAGCTATATATATGTGGTCTAATTCCTTGCAATTTTGCTATCTTCAAACCAATTCAATAATCAATTCAATTCAATATTACCTATTATGATTTTTTACGCCATATTCAATTCAAATCAATTCAATATAATCAACAATCAATTCAATATAATACATAATATCTTTGCATTACAATTTCATGAAAACCTATTTCTTATTTCCATTTTCAATTTTTCATGTTCAAATTCAAAATAGGATTTTTAATTTATTCCCTCAAATTTCTTTTACATAACTTGGGCCCAAATTCAGTCATGAACCCAATTAGAATTTACTACTAGAGTCTATAAATAGGATCATACATTTTTCACACAAAACCCTCATACTCTTTCCTTCATATGTTTCTTTTATTTCTTATATTCTTATTTCATAGAGGTTTTTTTTTTTCTTCTATTTCATAGAGGTTGAAGATAATAGAGGATTTTTTAAATGCATCCTAACCCAATTAAAATATATTATTGAATTTCATTGCTCACTAATTCTATTTGTTTTTTGTGTTGTTGATTATTTATTACTGCAGCAAAGGAGGCATATTCGAACAATGGTTGTAACGCCCTAACTAAATTGTCTAGAATATTTAGTCGGAACATTAAAACTGGAATCTGAGTACAATAAATTATACAAGAAATAACCGAATGATATATTATCATTAAGAGAATAAGAGAATATTTAATACAAACAGCGGAAGGAAACTATAATAAGATAACAAGCTAAATAAAAGCAAGAATGAAGACTAAGTCTTCAAAGCTGACAATCCAAGCATGGCTCCAATCGTCAGATCCAACCTGGTTCATGCTCCTGGAATAACCTGTCTTATCTATATCGAAAAGGGAGTGGGGTGAGACAGTCACTTCGTCCCAGTGAATTCTACTACCCTCCTAGGCTATAAAGCCGGGGCTCCTAATCAGTCCATAATAATAGCTAACTCTAAAATATCATGAACATAATTGATTAAAGTGTAACACACAAAATATCTTATTGATTTTATTCCGCTAAGACACTTCGAGGTGAGCATGTCTCGAAGGTTCGCCATATCCGCTGACCGATTCGACCACGACATTAAGCTCACAATCATTTTCCTAATGGGTTGTTCCATTGGAAGCCCATAAGCAGCATACTAAACCGCACATGATTGACTGATTCTAAATTGATTAACATACTACCATATTTTCCCAAAACCCGGGGAACATACAAACTTAATTTCTAAGTTATCCCTAATTTCAGAATTGTGCCTGACTTTCTGTACCATATTAAATACGTTATACATCTGCAATATATCTTCCTCAGATAATGATATAAAACGAGTGAACAACCATTTTTAAAATAGGAAAAGTGAGGCAACTCTGAGTTAGCTCGCTACGGCGAGTCAACAAGCTCGCCATGGCGAACTTACAGGTACTGGCCTAAACAACTCGCTAGGCGAGCTAGAGCTCGCCATGGCGAAGTTCTTCAGCCCAGAACCTTGAGCTCGCCATGAGTGCTCGCTATGGCGAGTTAAGTCAGAAAGACCCCTGTTTTACGAATTTTCAATATTTTCAAAGATTCACCTACAACCAAACGCTGAGGAAGTGCAGATACATAATATAAGTAATATATAACAGAATAGAAGAGAATTTGGGAGTTAATTCTCCTCACACAATTAAATCCTAATTTTCCTAAGTTAACATGCAATATTGAATTTCAGGAAAATTCTAGCTACACTAGCCTAAGAACCCACCTGAATTGAGATTAACTCGGAAGCTTTACGAATTCATTGCTAAACCATCGATCCACATAGCTTTCAGCTCTTGTTTAATCCATTTCCTATTTGACAGCTTCAAACCTCTAACTTCGGAACAACCTACAGACTTCATTCCTTGGCCTAAATTCACGAAATTGGTCTCCAAACGACCGGAATTGAGTTAGCTTTCCATACCAACAAGCGGAAACAGAATCAGAGCTACAGGGAAGGAGAAATTACCTTTTGAATAGAGCTCTGTTCAAACACGATTTTCTGGAAATTCTGGGTTGAACAGTCAACTTCAAAAATTCGCCCAGAATTCGTTTCTCGATGAAAATTCATGAAACCAAAGCCAAAATGAGCGTATTCAAGTTAGCTTTCTAGTCCAAAAAGAATCATTCGAAACGGAGTTGTGAGGAGAGAGCACTGACCGTTTTTCTGAGGGTATATCCAGGAATACGGGTTTGACAACTTCATCCAATATCTCTTGTTTTCTTCAACAACCACCATGTTGAAATTTCTCAATCCATCACATGCAAGTTATAAAGAACAGAAATTGGTTTATGGCAGAGAGAGAGTACGAAATTGAGAGAAAGGATAAATGGAATGGCTTGATTCTTACCTTAATGTGAAGCTAGGAACCTAAAGAACTCAATTTTGACTTTGCATGTTGATTCCATTATGAGATTATGTGGGCTAAGCTTGATTAATAGAATGGAATGGAACCTTTGTTTATGTTGTTGCTGCTCGTGAGATAGAAGAGGGGAGAGAAAGAGATTTGTGTTGCAAATGAATGGTTTTTGTGAAATAGGAAAGTGTTAAGCCCATTTATATAAATATAGCTTTATGCTCAATTTACCACTCTACCATTCTTCTACTAAATCCCTTATTTCCATAGTAAATAATTCCAATTAGTCCCTAATAATACCTCTAATTAATATTTCTCCTATTAATTAAAGTCGGGATGTTACAATGGTTTTGTGCAAATGGATATTATAGAGACAAATAAAAAAAACTTTTGATAGAGACAAATCAAAATTTAATCAAATATATGTTGATGTATTGTTCTTTATTTATACCCTTGATTGTTTTGTATATATTTTTATTTATTTTGTTTGGGTTCTCAAGCTTGCTGATAATATTTGTGAAGATTGGTTCTCAATGTTCAATTTTTTTTTTTCCGTGTACATATTATTATGAATTCAAATAAATAAAGATTGAAGATTGGTTATTTAAAACAACTTGATATCCATGAAAAATAAAGATTGTGTACTGCAACAGAATTGAGCCGAACCAAATCTTGATAAATTTATGAAAAAGTGCAAGATTTCCTCTCTTACAATGTTTTTTTTTATCGACACTCTTTTGTTTTTTATTTTTCAATATTTGTTTTCTCTTCACGCTTAGTTTGTGACAAATTTTTTAATACTACTTTTTACTTATTTCCAGGGGTGTTATAGAGGCAAAATAATATTGTGTTACAACATAGAAGAAACAATGAAAGATTTCGCTACTTAAATTTTTTGGTTTCTTTGTTTGAATCGCAATAATTAATAATTAATGCATTTCAATTCTATCTATTTATAGTAAAAAAAAAACTTCTAATTATTTAATGAGAGGATCCGGCAATAAATTAATTAAAAGTATTACAAAAGAAAACCTACAATTGCTTAAATATAGTAAAAACCTATAAAAAAATAAATATTTTTTTTATGAGATTACGGGCACGGGAGTATGATAAATTGGTCTTTCTATACACGGGGATGAACATTTTACATGTAAATGAGTGAGTGTTTAATATAAACTATATATTTCATGATTTTATTTAAGAAATACTAATATTTCTTAAGTCTAAAACTTAAAATAGTAGACACGGGAATAAACTATTTAGTAAAAAAACATATGATTGCTTAAAAAAAGTAATAACCTATGAGAAAATAAATTCATCTATCTTATGTTGAGACTTGAAATTGAGTTTGTCACGCTGTGAATAATATCACTTTATCAATAATATATATATATATATATATATATATATATATATATATTAATTATAGATACACATGCATATAAATTAATTATACTCATATATAAAATTTCAAATTAATTTAATTTTCCTTAATTTTTATGATAAGTTGAGTCAAATATCTTCTCATATAAAATAGTTGAGTTTTATTTTAGATTATCTATTTTAATATAATTTTTTTAACAAATCTATAATGATACTCATCTTAAAATAATATAGAATGTAACATCCCCGAATTCTAAATCACTTAGCTAATTTTAATTAGAAATTTTCTATTAAAATTAGAATTAAGTGAAGGAGTTTTAAATTAATTTAAATGTGAGAATTAGGTGAATTAGGTGTAAATTGGATTTTTAATTAAATCTAAACTACACACAAAACCTTAATCCCACAAATGTGAATTAATCTAGCAAGAAGAATCAACACTTCCCCATTCCTTCTCTTCCTTGTGACTCATCCATTCACCACTTGAGGAACCAATTAGAACTCATGCAAGCTAGTTCCTTTAAGTTGGGCTGAACTGTTCCTTCCCTTCTCATAACTCAGTTCAGAAAACCAACTCCTTAAACAACTCTCTACTCTCTCTCCCTAGAGCTAACAATAATAACTCTATACTTTCATGAATCCAAAATTCTTCCAAACACTAGAATCTTGTCTTCACCTTGTGAACACTACACCATGACAGCCTTACAACATTGAAATTCATCACATGCAATCATCAGAAAACAGAAATCAAAACAAGCCATCTCTTCATTTCCTTTTCAAAGCTCCACTTTGAAACTTTCTCTTTCCATTTAACCCTCAATCTCAACCCATGCTTGAATACCCTGTTGCATGTGCATTAATCTTCGAATATACGAGTCCTGCAGCATTGGAAATGTTCTGGGTCGAAGAAAAGGGCGAAACTTTGGAAAAGTGCTACAAAACGCGTTGGTGATGTTGCTAAGCTGAAGCAACTCGCCATGGCAAGCTGTTCTACTCGCCATGGCGAGTTAGACAGGATGAGGAATTACTCTTCAGCTCAATTTCTTCGTTTTCGGGTCGTTTGGTGAGCTCCTACTGTCCTTTTCGCGCCCTGTCAAGCCGAGCCCATACCAATAGCATAAGTCAGAATTATCTCCACTCTCATTCTTGCAAACTAAGAACTAGGTAAGGGCCAACTTAAACTCACTCATTTCATCCTAAATTCGTGCTTTCCTTTATAATAAATCCGGGCTATCTTGCATGTTGAGTATCCTGAGTTCTGGGTGCTGCAATTGCTGTCTTCCAAAACAAGCAGATTAGGAAGTTCATCCTCACTCTCCACATCTTCAAAATTCTGTCAAATGGATTCGTGGGTGTAGCCGAGGAATTTGGTAGCTGTTAAAGAGCCAAAAGCAAGAATCAAAGCTCTATTAACAGGTGGGTTCTTAGGCTAGTGTAGCTAGAATTTCCTGAAATTCAATATTGCATGTTAACTTAGGAAAATTAGGATTTAATTGTGTGAGGAGAATTAACTCCCAAATTCTCTTCTATTCTGTTATATATTACTTATATTATGTATCTGCACTTCCTCAGCGTTTGGTTGTAGGTGAATCTTTGAAAATATTGAAAATTCGTAAAACAGGGGTCTTTCTGACTTAACTCGCCATAGCGAGCTGTTAGCGAGCACTCATGGCGAGCTCAAGGTTCTGGGCTGAAGAACTTCGCCCTGGCGAGCTCTAGCTCGCCTAGCGAGTTGTTTAGGCCAGTACCTGTAAGTTCGCCATGGCGAGCTTGTTGACTCGCCGTAGCGAGCTAACCCAGAGTTGCCTCATTTTCCTATTTTAAAAATGGTTGTTCACTCGTTTTATATCATTATCTGAGGAAGATATATTGCAGATGTATAATGTTTTTAATATGGTACGGTAAGTCAGGCACAATTCTGAAATTAGGGATAACTTAGAAATTAAGTTTGTATGTTCCCCGAGTTTTGGGATAATATGGTAGTATGTTAATCAATTTAGAATCAGTCAATCATGTGCGGTTTAGTATGCTGCTTATGGGCTTCCAATGGAACAACCCATTAGGAAAATGATTGTGAGCTTAATGCCGTGGTCGAATCGGTCAGCGGATATGGCGGACCTTCGAGACATGCTCACCTCGAAGTGTCTTAGCGGAATAAAATCAATAAGATATTTTGTGTGTTACACTTTAATCAATTATGTTCATGATATTATAATGTTAGCTATTTTTTATGGACTGATTAGGTGCCCCGGCTTATTAGCCTTTAGGAGGGTAGTAGAACTCACTGGGACGAAGTGACTGTCTCACCCCACTCCCTTTTTGATTTAGGTAAGACAGGTTATTTCGGAGCAGGGACCAGGTTGGACCTGACGATTGGAGCTATGCTTGGATTGTCAGCTTTGAAGACTTAGTCTTCATCCTTGTTGTTATTTAGCTTGTTATTTTCTGTAGTTTCGTTTCCGCTGTCTGTATCAAATATTTTCGTTATTTTAATGGTAATATGTTATTCAGTTATATCTTCCTTTAATTAATGTACTCAGATTCCAGTTTTAATGCTTCGACTAAATATTCTAGATATTTTTAGTTGGGGCGTTACAATTGGTATCAGAGCAGGTCGATCTAGTATCGGACCTTGCCGTGAGTCATTACAATCCCTTCCTTAGTAGCACGGACCCTTTGGAGTCTGGACTGTTTACGCTGAAACCATTGCGTGCTGAGTCTGATCAACTCAGTATTGTGCATGGTAGGCAGGGTATTACGGTTGAGAACCGAAGTGGACCACGGTGGTTAAGTAAAAAGATCGTAGTGGAGATGCAGTTCTGAAGTAATCGTTGACGAGAATTCTCTCTAACCGGATGTTAGAGCTGAAATAGTTAGGACTGAAGGAGTAAGTGGTACAACGCCAACAAGTATACCAAGAGTTAAGATGGATTATATGGATTAAGACCAGTAGTAGTAAGAAATCCTGGAGATAGTAAGGGAGCAATTGTTAAGATTATGGAGAAGTAAGAACAATTTGATGGAAGTACTAATCGCTCGAAGTAGAATTATTCATGGAAACATGTAATAGTGTAGGTTATAACAGTATCCAACTGACACTGTGTGTCAGGCGAACTTTTTCGAACCTGAGAATAACTCTACCTCCCGGTGAACATGTTTACGAGAAACATGTGAGCCAATCAAGATTCAACCCACAATAAATCAAGACTCTTCCTGAATACCTAGCCTTACCTTTCAGCCGCAAGATTCACCAGTGTTGTTAGATCTGTTCAATACCATACTAGAGAAACCAAGCTGGAATAGTTGACCATAATAACGTTTATCTTAGAATTTTCTAATCTATAGGAAGCCAACACTTAATGCCTCCCTAAGAATAACTTAGCTTTCCAGCGTAGTAACTCGTATTCCTACCCTACCAATAGGAGCCAGGATCTGGTAAACATAACAAATAGGATTTTATTCATCGATACCAGTTTAGACCAGTTACTTTAGCAAACATTTAGGATCAATATTGATTAGTGCAATGATTGGGAATCATTTTACAACACCATTTAGATACCTAAGTTAATTCAAGAGACACCAACCTTGGGTAGTAGAAATCAGATTTGAACCGAGTTAGTCCTCTAAGTAACAGCCAATATTTATACTTTACCGTTAGAATGAACATTAACAGATAAGCTAATTAGGAATTGCGCCTTATAGGTTGGATTACCTATGTAGCCTTGTTAGGTATAGTTAATCACTTATAGTCAACCAGTAACTTAGTGCTCTAAGCTACCCAGCCGTGAATATAAGAATTAGTCGAATTAGATCACTTTTGGTTTAACGGCCTTTTTCCAGCCTATTATATTAGCACATAGGATGTTGATACATGCCAAATAGGATAAGTCTCAGCCTAACACGTTACAATAGAAATCACAGCAAGTCACTAGGGAAATAACCTCAATCAGAACGACAAGTAGGAATAATTCTTGACCATACTTAGTTATCGGATGACTTACCCAACACTATCATATGACTCTTACATTAGCAATTAGCGTTGAGACTTAGGTAGATACCTTGTGAGAGAATTAAGTCGAACCACTCGTATTAGTAATTTACTTAGACACCATCCTGCTATCTTATCAGTTAGTACATTATCGATAGGAACTCGTTGCCATAGGCAGTTAGTCTCTTGGAGTTAACCTTAGCGTAGTAACACTAGAATTTAAGCCTCAATAAGATTAGTAACTTAGGAGCTAACTATAGCGCCTTCAGCCATCTAGATCAATCCTTGATTACCTATGCGAGTTCCCTCGTGTCGAAAATAACTAAGTTGGATTTATTTCTTACCAGCCACTTGGCATTTTTTATCTATCCAGACCTTCGAGTTAGGAATTCTTAGAGTCAGCCAGATTTCCATTAAGAGTGTCTATCAATACCCTGGTTTGAGCCGAAACCAATAGAAGCCAAATTCCAAATTCATGACCATTCCTTCGAACCTTTGATAAGTTGAGTTCATTGAACTGAACTATGTTGGATTGGGTATCCAGTAACCATGGGAACATGGAACGGGTTCATTCCCTAATTTGCTCGATTTTGCCTCAGACAGGCAATTCCTTCCTGTGCCCTATCACATATTAGTCGTAGTTTATCACTCGGAGTAGTTGAAAGCTAGACTCTCCAAATTCCTCGACATCGGTCAGTCAAACTGACAAACTGAAGGATGTCACTTATCAGTAATCTTGTTCAATCTTTTAACCTTCCAGTTAAGTTGTTAACGACTGAATATGATCTGTGGAATCCAATTATCTGGAAATGACACGTGTAATTCAGTTCAAGCTGTCGCTCATCGTCTCGATCTTTTAATTAGTATCATTAGTCGATTATCCGCCGAACTATTCTGTTCAGTGTCAGTATCAGTTAACCTCATAGGTCTTTCATTGAGTAAACTTTCGCAGTCTTATCAGCTAAATTCGAGTTAAGTATCAGATCTTCCAGTTATGTAGTAATAGGGACTAGTAGAAGTTTTAGTATCGATACCTCATCAAGCTATACTATGAATTCGAGTTTGAACCATTTCATTCTCTGTCAACTAATTCAGTTTCTCTGTACTTTCTCTACGATAAGTATAGATCATCAATCAAATTCCTCGTGTAGAGTATCAGAATTTCTTTTTGCGAATCCAATTCATACGCTGACACATCGACTATGGTGAATGAAGGATTTAAAGCCATTATCTGTGTAAATGTGCAAACCTCCCGTATTCAGTTAACCATCTTTAGAATCCAAACGATTTAGCCAGATTCTTCCATGTCAGCCTATCAGTGAATTATCTAGCCAACTAACTGCATCCTTGAAGGAAGATTCGAACCTCAGTTCTTGAAATGTTAAAAGTACTACTTGACATTAGTGTTGTACTAGGATGGATTGAAATGGTAGGTGGAGAATTCTGAAAGTACTATGGACTCGGTTGCAGATGAGTCTAACTCATTGGCAAAAGAATCTGTAGTGCCTAATCGTTCTTCGCTCGATTTATATATTAATCTATCCTGGAGTATTTTAACGACATGAACGGGACAGTGGTACGTGCGACGTGTCGCGAACTGCAGCGTTCGGAATTGAGAAAAATCTCGAAGATAAAGATTTTGAATTGTCACCTTCAATACCTAAACTTATTCCGTTCAGCTACTTATATAACGACAACCAGGCCAGATACCGACATGTGGAAGTGCAGTGTGGAATAATGATAATAATTACGGTATGCCCAAGTGTTACCTTGTGGAGTTATCCAATAAACGAGGTATTATCGGTAGAAGTTAATTGGAAATGGTGCGTCATTATGGTCTAACAATTGGAGTAAGGACATGTTGACGCACTTGGTCAATGGGCGACTATGAGTAGTCAGATCAGAGTGCGCAGCGAGAGAGTAGGCGAACATCAAATTTGGACGAATAAACCTTGGAGAGAGGAAAGTTTTATTCCAAGGAATAAAAGTTAAACGAGAGTCCTTGAGAATAACACCAAAGTTGGAATTACAAGGTGTTTTCAAACGAAGAAATTCTACCCTTGTCAGGGTTATACGACGTGTTCATGTATCTCAATATCGGAAACTCATTCCCTATCTTTATCACTCTTTAGAGATTGATGTTCAGTCAGCATTAACTTATCAGCCGAATCCAGTTCGTGTAGTTAATTGTGGAGTTAGAATTCTTCGGAACAAGAGAATTCCAATAACCAAGGTCGGAGGGACTCAACCTCATAACGACTACCTCACTCAGATTCTTCTCATATAAAATAGTTGAGTTTTATTTTAGATTATCTATTTTAATATAATTTTTTTAACAAATCTATAATGATACTCATCTTAAAATAATATAGAATGTAACATCCCCGAATTCTAAATCACTTAGCTAATTTTAATTAGAAATTTTCTATTAAAATTAGAATTAAGTGAAGGAGTTTTAAATTAATTTAAATGTGAGAATTAGGTGAATTAGGTGTAAATTGGATTTTTAATTAAATCTAAACTACACACAAAACCTTAATCCCACAAATGTGAATTAATCTAGCAAGAAGAATCAACACTTCCCCATTCCTTCTCTTCCTTGTGACTCATCCATTCACCACTTGAGGAACCAATTAGAACTCATGCAAGCTAGTTCCTTTAAGTTGGGCTGAACTGTTCCTTCCCTTCTCATAACTCAGTTCAGAAAACCAACTCCTTAAACAACTCTCTACTCTCTCTCCCTAGAGCTAACAATAATAACTCTATACTTTCATGAATCCAAAATTCTTCCAAACACTAGAATCTTGTCTTCACCTTGTGAACACTACACCATGACAGCCTTACAACATTGAAATTCATCACATGCAATCATCAGAAAACAGAAATCAAAACAAGCCATCTCTTCATTTCCTTTTCAAAGCTCCACTTTGAAACTTTCTCTTTCCATTTAACCCTCAATCTCAACCCATGCTTGAATACCCTGTTGCATGTGCATTAATCTTCGAATATACGAGTCCTGCAGCATTGGAAATGTTCTGGGTCGAAGAAAAGGGCGAAACTTTGGAAAAGTGCTACAAAACGCGTTGGTGATGTTGCTAAGCTGAAGCAACTCGCCATGGCAAGCTGTTCTACTCGCCATGGCGAGTTAGACAGGATGAGGAATTACTCTTCAGCTCAATTTCTTCGTTTTCGGGTCGTTTGGTGAGCTCCTACTGTCCTTTTCGCGCCCTGTCAAGCCGAGCCCATACCAATAGCATAAGTCAGAATTATCTCCACTCTCATTCTTGCAAACTAAGAACTAGGTAAGGGCCAACTTAAACTCACTCATTTCATCCTAAATTCGTGCTTTCCTTTATAATAAATCCGGGCTATCTTGCATGTTGAGTATCCTGAGTTCTGGGTGCTGCAATTGCTGTCTTCCAAAACAAGCAGATTAGGAAGTTCATCCTCACTCTCCACATCTTCAAAATTCTGTCAAATGGATTCGTGGGTGTAGCCGAGGAATTTGGTAGCTGTTAAAGAGCCAAAAGCAAGAATCAAAGCTCTATTAACAGGTGGGTTCTTAGGCTAGTGTAGCTAGAATTTCCTGAAATTCAATATTGCATGTTAACTTAGGAAAATTAGGATTTAATTGTGTGAGGAGAATTAACTCCCAAATTCTCTTCTATTCTGTTATATATTACTTATATTATGTATCTGCACTTCCTCAGCGTTTGGTTGTAGGTGAATCTTTGAAAATATTGAAAATTCGTAAAACAGGGGTCTTTCTGACTTAACTCGCCATAGCGAGCTGTTAGCGAGCACTCATGGCGAGCTCAAGGTTCTGGGCTGAAGAACTTCGCCCTGGCGAGCTCTAGCTCGCCTAGCGAGTTGTTTATGCCAGTACCTGTAAGTTCGCCATGGCGAGCTTGTTGACTCGCCGTAGCGAGCTAACCCAGAGTTGCCTCATTTTCCTATTTTAAAAATGGTTGTTCACTCGTTTTATATCATTATCTGAGGAAGATATATTGCAGATGTATAATGTTTTTAATATGGTACGGTAAGTCAGGCACAATTCTGAAATTAGGGATAACTTAGAAATTAAGTTTGTATGTTCCCCGAGTTTTGGGATAATATGGTAGTATGTTAATCAATTTAGAATCAGTCAATCATGTGCGGTTTAGTATGCTGCTTATGGGCTTCCAATGGAACAACCCATTAGGAAAATGATTGTGAGCTTAATGCCGTGGTCGAATCGGTCAGCGGATATGGCGGACCTTCGAGACATGCTCACCTCGAAGTGTCTTAGCGGAATAAAATCAATAAGATATTTTGTGTGTTACACTTTAATCAATTATGTTCATGATATTATAATGTTAGCTATTTTTTATGGACTGATTAGGTGCCCCGGCTTATTAGCCTTTAGGAGGGTAGTAGAACTCACTGGGACGAAGTGACTGTCTCACCCCACTCCCTTTTTGATTTAGGTAAGACAGGTTATTTCGGAGCAGGGACCAGGTTGGACCTGACGATTGGAGCTATGCTTGGATTGTCAGCTTTGAAGACTTAGTCTTCATCCTTGTTGTTATTTAGCTTGTTATTTTCTGTAGTTTCGTTTCCGCTGTCTGTATCAAATATTTTCGTTATTTTAATGGTAATATGTTATTCAGTTATATCTTCCTTTAATTAATGTACTCAGATTCCAGTTTTAATGCTTCGACTAAATATTCTAGATATTTTTAGTTGGGGCGTTACATAGAATTTACTTATTTTTTATGAGGACCAAATATTAAAAAGATACGGGGAGATGGAAATGGGAAAAAAATGTGCTCCATGGTGGAAAACGATGAGTGAGGTATCACTTTCTACTCTATTTTTGTGTTGATGAGTTCCTTACAAAGACTTATGGAGATGGACACGGGAAGAAAATGCCATGTGGTAG
The DNA here is from genome assembly GCA_954870985.1 of Trifolium fragiferum. Classification (NCBI taxonomy): domain Eukaryota; kingdom Viridiplantae; phylum Streptophyta; class Magnoliopsida; order Fabales; family Fabaceae; genus Trifolium; species Trifolium fragiferum. The sequence continues at coordinate 35,486,643 of OX940794.1, forward strand.
AAAACGGGGACTGGAGAATAAATCTCCACTCCGTTGTGCCCCTTTACCATTTTTAAAATCATTTTTACACTTAAATAAATTACTTAAAATGAATCTCACAAAAGATTGAAAAATAACAAAAATCAAAATAGAGTAAGAATTCAAAATCTTCTCTGACACGAGATAACTTAATTTGATATATGTTACAATTATTCATAAAGAAATTTAATTCATATTTTTAGAATAATTTGTATTTTAAAAAAAACCTAATTTTCTATTCAATAATTTAAAATAAAAAAATAAATAACATTTTTTTTAAAAAATTATCCCGTGCTTAGCATGGGTCAGTTATGCTAGTATTAATATATTTACTAACTTTGAATAATTAATAGTATTAAATAGTTAACTTCAAATGCAGTTTACATATAGGTATTTCTAAATATTAAATAGTTAACTTTTTTTTAACAGCATTTTAAATAGTTAACTATAATCTCATTTGTTAAAATGTACTACTATAAATTTTTCAAGCTTTTTTTTATAAAATTGTTTTACTATGATTACATCACAAACATAATATTAATACAATCCCTTCATAGATGATTACCATAAGTGGTGTAATTAGCAAAAAAAATCATAGTACACTTTTTAATCTTTCTTAACTAGAAAATAATTAGAAATAGTATTTGTTAATCCTTTTTGAAGATAAAGCATAAATGATTTAAACTGAATCTATAAAATTTTATTAGATTTGATTCTTTTAATATTATACTCAAATTCAAAACTCCTTATCGAATTTTTATTTTTTAGTAGTTGTTCTGGACTGGACCAAAACATGTCTGACTACTCGAATAGGTCCAACCCGACTGAATGTTGAACATGTCCTTGCCAACCGCGACCCACGTGGCCAAATCTCACTTTGCCACGTGCCCGCTCGTCCAGCACAATTCTCCCCTATTATCAACACATCTGCTCCCCTATTATTAACACGGCCTAATAGGAAAATCGTTCGCCACGCGCTGAATGCTTATAAATACTCCTCATTACCAGCAAAGTAAGTAGCAACTACCAACTTCAAAACACTCATCTAAAAAAAGATTATATAGTTAATTTAGTTCCTAAATTATCACTCCCTTACAACTTCATCCCTAAACTATTAAAAATAACTAAAAAGTTCCTAAATTATATCCACATCCATCATGGAGTTGGAGATGGAGATGAGGTTGTTGGTGGAGTTGGAGATGGGGAGCCGTTTTGTTGGTGTTGTGGTGGTGGCGGTGTTTTGGAGGTGGTTTGGTGGTGAGGTGTTTATTCTGATGCAGTGCCGTTGGATTTGGCGTTGTCGGGTGTGTGGTTAATGTCTTGCGGTGGTGGTTGCGGGTTTTGGGTGTTAGAGGTGGTCGTTCTGTTTCTGACGACGTTATTGGTGGTGTTGAGATGGTGGTGAGGTGTTGATCTATCGGTGTTTATCAACTTTCGACTCAAGGAGCTGTTTTTTGGATTCTGATGGGTCGAGCACTTTTGATTCGAGTTCGGAAGTTAGTGTCTAGTGACATATCTACGGGTTGGGTTGGTGTCTTCTCTGATGGTCATCGGTGAATTTCAAATGATATATTGTAAGGGGTGATTGGGGTGATGTTGATGTATTTTTTATTGGTTTAAGTGTTTTCATCGCTTTGCCTCTCGTTGTATGATCCAACAATTCCTTAGACTTCTTGTTTAGGGAATTGTCCATTAATAAAATTTAGCCGATTCAAAAAAAAATCCACATCCATCAATTTAGTCACTTAATTAACTTTTATGTTAAATCACTCATTCTATAAAAAAATAAAAAACCAAAATATAAACCCTTTCTTCTTCCACTCCAAATCGTCACCATCAATCAACTCACTTGCTGCCGGCAACGACCCTACTCTCCGACAACGACCGTTTTACTTGGAACTAAATCACTCTTTGCCGCTAAAAACAAATTTGTTTTTTGTTCTCACTTTTATAAATTTGTAACAGTTCATGAACTGTCTTGTAAACGTGGTTGTTGGCCTAATAGAAGCTCCTCTAGTCAGAAATTGAATTCACTTGTTTTAAGTATGTGTCTTGGATTTAAATTGAATTCATTGTTTTACCCATATAACTCTATTATAATGTTTGTTTCCCTTTGTGTTTTTCAGTAGTAGTGTTTATAGTGAACACTTTTATGCATAATGCAAGGATTATATGCTGGTTATCTTCTTAATCGAATCACTAGTTCAAGTATTATTTTTTTCATGGTTTTATGCATTTTCTATTGGTTTGTCGATTTTTTGATTTTATACCAAGTTTGATCAATTCTATTTGTCTATTGCTTGAGTGCACCGCTTAAGTGTGCATTGATGTTGAATTGTTTGATCAAAGTTTTTTTATTACTTGCTATAGCAGAGGTTGATCGTCTTTGCAATTCCTATAATTGTATGCTATAGGTAATCACGTATGGATGTGTCTGTTTTTTTTAAACATTTATGTATTATTTTGTTGTTTTTAATGATAGCTTAAGGACTATTTTGTTGTTTTTCAAGATAGTTTAGGACTAAATCGAACTATTGTAATAGTTTAGGGACAACTAACGACCATTTAATGGAAACGTTAACCGATGGGCTAAATTTGATGGATATAAATATAATTTTGGGAACTTTCTATTGATTTTAATAGTTTATGGATTAAATTGATAAGAGTATAATAATTTAGGGACTAAATTGACCATTTGCTCACTGAAAAACTACCACTTCAAACAAAAATAAAAACGAGCCGCAGAAAAAGAAGAAGAAAAAAAAGTGGTCGAAGAACCAAAAGCCCTTGAACTGGTGGCATTTAGGGTGCACAAAATGTAAAATTTGTGCACCATGCACAAAGTTTATAAAAGCAAGATGGAAGGTTGGATTTTGCATTTTCACTAAGTCTTATCATACACCTCCTACACCTTATTACAATATTACATGTCTTTTTCTTCCTTCCCTCTCTCATCCCACCTACAGCTACAACCCAAATGCATTTCACTTATAAATTTTTTTCCCAAACAAACATCAACATAAAACAAATTCATGCCCAACTAATCACCAACAATCTCAATTCCCCCAAATTCTTGAGGTGATTCACATGGAAATCGTATCATCCAACACGAATATAAGGAGAAGAAATGAATAAAATCACTGTGGAATGCGAGGGTGAATGAATATTGATGAGATTAATTGGATTTTTTGATGATTTGAAACTACAAATTTCCAATTAAAGACAGAAATTGCTTCTAAGGGTGCCTAATATTTATATGGAAAAGGGAGAAAAGAACAAATATAATGCATATGGATGAATTTTTCCAGAGAAAAGAACAAATAGACAATAACCGTTGTCAACTTAAATGTTATAGTAAATATAAAATTTGCAGTAAAAATATGTTGAATGTTGAAAATATTCAGATCTTGGAGAATATGTGGATTTGGAAAACGAAAATGTTGATTAGATTTTAGATCTGATTTTTATGGCTGAAAAAATTGGCGGTGGAGTCTTCGGATCTACTACTGCCTTTCCATGGTTCTGGGTTTTCATGGAACCATATTCAATCAAAAATTACAGTTTATAGAACAATTTCAACAGATTAATTGCTATGATATGGGTGATCGAAACTTCAATTCATGGAACCATATTCAGTCTAACTTATTAAACAATTGTTTTTGTCCTTTTTTATGATTGGGTGATGGGGCTCGTAAGGGATGGTAAATTGATCTGAAGTTTGTTTCATGGACAGAGGAAGCAGCAATGAGGTGGGGTAAAGGAAGAAGATGAAAGGAAATTTCATTTAATGTGGGAGGAGCATGATAAGTTATATTGAAACTGCAAAATCCAACCATTGATTTAAATTTGTGTATGGTGCACAAGTTTTAAACTTGTGCATGTTAAACCCCACCCCTTGAACTGTTTGGTGACATTTAACATGCACAAGTCTATAAATTTGTGCATGATGCACAACATTAGATCAATGGTTAGATTTTAAAGTGTTATTAATTTTATCATACATCTTCTACACTATATCCCATCTTCTTCTCTCTTCCTCCTTACCCACCACACCATCAGTCCATCACTATCAACCCACTGTCAAATGTTTTGGAGAAGAACCCGCTGTCAAATGTTGTTGGGTCAACATTAAATCCAACTAAAAATCAAGAAAAATAGGAAACATAAATCCCCAAATTGTCATAAAAGATAAAACCACCATCGAAACCAGAGTTTATCCACCCACTTGAAAACATGTGTTTGTGTAATTTGTGTTTGTTTCTTAGATTAAATTGACAATTTTATCTCTTATAATAAATATAATAAATAGGGATTTTATCTTGAGATGGGTCTGAAATTTGATTTTCTCCATCAATGGTGTAGGGATCCGAGACTCAAATAACAAAAAATGGATCTAAATAACTATAAAATCAGATTTGAAGATTTGAGTTTGATGATGCGTTTCAAGTGTCTCAACTCAATCTATACATACCAACCACCTTAATTTATGTATAGAATAATTATAAGGGTCATTGTTCTTCTCTTCATTCATGAATTTCAACTGTTTGAAAATACAAGGTTTCAATTTGGTAAACATATACTGATTGATTGTGGTGGAGGAGCGGATCTGGTGGTGGAGTACGTGACTTTGATGGTGTAGAGAAAGTTTGTTGGTGGAAGAAGAGAGAGAGTATGAGAGATCTGATACTGAAGGACCATGATAAAAGTGTGTCCTACTTTTAATCTAATGGTCAAAATAAAACTTGTGCATGGTGCACAAATTTAACATTTGTGCACCTTAAATGCCACCGAACTGTTTGACAAAGTGCAAAATAGGGGGAACATTGAACAAGTACTACATAATTAACATTTGAAATTTGGAACCTTTTTTTTTTTATTGATATTGATATGGCAGAACCAAATAAGCTCCGCAGGTACTCTCTGAATCCATCTTCCTTCTTTTTTCTCTGATTCCATCTCCGTTACTCTAACGCCGTTATCACATTCTGCAAACTTTTCAGTCGAATTTCAGAGATTCACAACTTCATCAAAAACGACCAAGAAGAAGAATCAAACCCTTCAGATTCACAAGATTTACTCCGCGACTGTGCTCTTCATGTTCAAGTATGCATACACGTTCTTACTTAAATTCCTTCAATAAATTCTCTCTCACTCTTACCCTCACACAATCAATTTTCATTCTCACAGAACACAGTACAACAAATTCTATCCCAATTCTCTGATATCGATTCTTTACAAAATGTCGATTTCGGTAATTCAAATCAACTCACTCTTTTTCCTTTTTCCTTTTCTTTATGTAATTTTATGTTATGTGAATTTTATTTTGTATTGTTGTTCTAGATGCTTATGTAGAGCATTTGAAAAAGGAACTTAATGAGGTAGAGGTTGAATCCACCAATGTAGCTACTGAGATTCAACATCTTGCAAAAACTCGTAAAGATGGTTTGTTTCACTCACTTTTTGTTTGTTTGTTTCACATAACAACAACCATGTATTATACTGTGTAATTATTGTTAATTCTTTTTTCTTCAGATTCTATTAATTTGGAGGCCAAACTTGAAGAATTGGAATGTTCTTTACAATATATTACATCAGAGGTTGCTATTTGCTACTTGGTTTGCTTCTCTTCTAAACAAGTAACTGAAACTGATTGTGTTGTATACTTAGAGAATATTAAACATTTTTGTCCCTAAATAATATAGGACCAGTTAACTAAATTACGAGAATTAAGAAATTGGGTATCATATTTAATTTGTTAGCAAATGCTATTGTTTTTACTTGTTTACGTTTCGTAGTATTTTTTGCTTGGTTTGGTTACAGAAAAATGTTAAATAATTAGGAGTATTTTGGTAAATAAATATATAATGCAGGTAAAATTTTGAAATAAAATGGGATGATGAAAGTTCTCGAGATTTCTATATTTAGGGACGGAAGTAGTAGTAATATACCTATGCTCATTATGATGGAGCCTTGTTTGTTTTCAATTTTCATTTAACCATCCATTTGTTTATTGAGGGGAAGGGGATTTTCCAGTCAGTAATCGTGTTTTGACAGTTGTTTTTAATAATTATAGGAGCAGATGACAGTTGAGGCTAATGAAGGAATTGTTTCCCCAATGCTGGAAGACACTGTCATGAATCTAGGCGAAAATTTGGAGGTGTTGATGACTACACCCCACTTCATGCTGTTTATTTTTATTCTTTTCGGCATTGAATCTGTTTCAAAACCATGTGGACTAATTACTCTGAACATTTTTATGCTTTCTTTCACTTTGGCGGTTCTTTACTGTAACTTTTATTTCAAAACCATGTGGACTAATTATGATGAGTGTATATTTTTATTTTAATATTTCTTTGCGTGTTGCAGCAATTGGAACTTGAGAATAAGGTTGATGAAATGAAAGAGATTCTGAAGACCATGGAGTGTCTTCAGTGTAAGGTCAAATGGTAAGTTCAACTATTTTCATTCGCACTTTCAGATGCCATGGCTTACTCATCTTGCTCGCTTTTTCAGGTTTGATGCTATAGAGCAGATTGGCGATGCATTGACGGGTCTAAAAGTGCTTGCATTTGATGATAATTGCATTAGGCTGTCTTTGCATACTTATATGCCAACGTCAGAAGGCATTTCATGCCTACAGAGACTTGAAGATACCAATGATGCATCTGTGTTGAATCATGAGTTATTGATTGAAGTGTTTGAGGGGACTATGAAGTTAAAGGATATTCAGGTTTCAAAACAGATCACCATTTCATTCTTTGACTTGTATGTTACGACCATTGTTCATTAGATTTGACAATTGTGTTCAGCAGTGATGTAGAAAAATACTATATAATTATTTAGGGAAAAGTGACAGTTTGAGTGTTGCCATTTAGATAAGCTTATATGAACTGTGAAAGGCTTTTATGTCATCAAATAATGTCTGCTTTGAAGTTGTTTCTTTTGGTATTTTGAAGTGTGCTTTTTGTGTTTTGAAGCAGACATTGATCAAGAAAGTCAGGCTCAACTTCTTTTAGTTTGATCTGATAGTGATATGAATTCTGATATTCCATTTGGCTTTATAGTTATCATTAGTATCTTGTTAAAAATTGAGTTGATAACTATTTTTTTAGTGTCTTCAACTTTATATCTTATGGCCTTTGTTCTAGTTACTTTTCTTTTTAGCTTTAGTACCTTTGTTGTAGGTGATTAATACTCTGTAAATGTTGTTTTGTATTGTAACAATTGGTGAAATTTTTAAAAGTTTAGTTGTCATGGAGTTATTTGTCTCATTATATTGGATGGAATCCTTAGCATCATATTTTGATGTTAACTTTAGATTTCATGTAGAAGACTTAAGAAAGGGTAATTATAAGATTAGGTTGAAGGAGCTTATTTCTATTCATTAATAGTAGTGCTTCATATTTCACATGTGATGTTGGCAAAACACAGCAACAATATCATTTTTCCTTTCCTAATATTTTCCTCTAGGAGGAGATTGTTGGATACTTTTGATATAATGATGTTTAGTTTAGCATATGCTCTTGATGATTTGTTAACTTTTTTGGTTTTGTAATTTAGGTTTTTCCAAATGATATATATGTGGATGACATTGTTGATACTGCAAAGTCTGTCAGGTCCGCCATTTCTTTCCTTTTGCTCTGTCTAGGTTTACTTAGTTCTCCCCTCCTCAAAATTCCTATGGCTATAACTTTTTGACCATCATTCACCATGCAGTAAGTCCTCATTGCAGTGGTTAATACAAAAACTACAAGATAGAATTATACTAAGCACACTTAGGAAACTTGTGGTAAATGATGCTAATAAATCAAGGTGAGATTGTAATATAATCCTTTCAGTTTGATGTTATTAAATTTGGATTATGATTTAATATTCTTTTCACTATTTCTTGTTTAATGTAGATATTCTCTTGAATACTTGGACAAAGATGAGACTATTGTAGCTCATTTGGTTAAAGGAATTGATGCATACATAAAATTGTCTCATGGTTGGCCAATATTTGGTTCTCCATTGAAGCTGATATCTATCAAGGGTTTAGATATTTTGAAGAAAAGTTCTGCAAGTTTTCACTGTGAAGTTGAGGTGAGAGAATTCTACCATGTTAGCTATAAAAATTTTCAGACATTATTCTTCCATGTGCTGTACAGATGTGTATCAAAGTTTGGACTTGTGATACAAGTTGTGGTGGAGGAATGTAGATAATTTAAAGGATACATTTTGGAGGCTAGTAGATTAATCCGGGAACTTTTAAGAAATTAGCTTGTTGTAATTGGCTATCAATTACATGTTTTTAAGTCATATTTGGTGTGTGGTATTCAAAGAGTAAAGTAATTGGAAACCCCTTTGATGGTTTGCTATTAGTTTCTTTGTTTTAAAGAAAAAATGGAAAAACAAAACAAATGGGTGACTATCTGTCTCCTACATACAAGTATCAAGTATATGTTATGTAATGAAATCATATCTCAATTTAGGGTTAACTTCAATGGTAGGAAGATTTGTGCACTGACTTTGTTCTTTGGTGGATTGACTATTCAGAATCTGGCCAACTCTTTAGATACTCATACTCGGCAAAATATACTGGGCTTTGTTGATGCTGTTGAAAACGTGCTTAAAGAACAGTTGCAGCTTAATCCTAGAGCCGCTGATGGTTCCGGCTAAGGATGTGCTCACAACTTTACTGCTCATTGTGGATACCTCCAAAATCTGTATGTTTGAAGTTCTGTATCTTGTGCTCATATTCACTGTTCTATTTGCTGAAGCAAATATTATAATTATCTTGTTAAGATGGTTCACTTCAATTTTAGACAAGAAACTGACATGCTAAACTGGTATATGTAACATTCGTTTTGTCAGGATCAGTTAATCAGATATTGTGATAGAATTGAAAATTTTACATGAGTAATCCCATAGTTCATAAGTTCATATTTTTAAAATGATATAATGTGCCAATGATTTAAAAGCGTATTGTTTTCCTTTCTGTGCCTTCATTCATCAGTTCAAAAGTGTTAACACCAATCAAGTTTTAGTAATATCCTGCACATTAAAGTCTTATTTGAAAGGGCTTTTCCTTTTTCTATTTATATAATATCTTCAACTCCTTGTCCTAATAAAATAAAAAAAAGCGTGATTCATAAAAGATCATGAAATTTCAAGTTGATTAATATATGTATTACAAATATTATATGGAGGGGTACATTAAGCAACACCACGTTACATTATGAATGCTTAAAACAAACTTTATGCAAATGCTCAGTGTACCAAGTGAAGATAAAACCACCCAGAAACAAAGAATTAAATAAGCATATAGTTATAGCGTATCTAGGCAATTTAAGTGGCAACACTATGGAGCACTACAGTCTCAACAGTGAGTCCAGGTCCAAAACCGAATAGTACACCCCATTCCAGCCCCTCGCCTGTTGTGGCAAGTCCATCTTCTTTTGACTTCCTCCTCATCTCATCCAAGATGAATAACACACATGCACTTGACATGTTACCATACTCGCTAAGCACATGACGGGTGGCTTGCATTTTCTCTGGCTTTAAGCTTAATTTGGCTTCCACTTGGTCCAGAATTGCAGGTCCGCCAGGGTGTGCGATCCAAAATATGGAATTGTAATCAGAGATACCCAAAGGTTGAAAGGCTTCAACAAGAGCTTTCTCAATGTTCTTTGAGATGAGTCCAGGAACATCCTTGAGGAGATGGAATGTCAGCCCGACTTCACGAAGGTGACCATCAATGGCTCCTTCACTATCTGGAAGGATTGTTTGAGCAGTCCATACCAATTCAAACAAGGGTTTCTCAGCTTGTGGTAAAGGGTCTGAACCTACAATCACAGCTGCTGCACCATCTCCAAACAATGCTTGCCCCACAAGGCTATCAAGATGAGTGTCACTGGGTCCACGGAAAGTAACTGCAGTTATCTCTGAACAAACTACCAACACACGGGCACCTTTGTTGTTTTCAGCTAAGTCTTTAGCCAAACGAAGCACGGTGCCACCAGCAAAACAACCTTGTTGATACATCATGTAACGCTTCACATATGGTCGCAGACCTAAGAGCTTTGTGAGCTGATAGTCGGCACCGGGCATGTCCACACCACTGGTTGTGCAAAAGATGAGGTGGGTAATCTTAGACTTAGGCTGACCCCATTCCTTAATCGCCTTTGTTGCTGCCTCTTTTCCTAGCCTTGGTACTTCCACAACAACCATGTCTTGTCTTGCATCCAATGAAGGTGCCATGTACTCGCACACACTTGGATTCTCTTTCAGGATCTCTTCCGTCAAGTACATGTATCTCTTCTTTATCATTGATTTATCACCTGAAAAAAATTATATGCAGTTTAGTCTTGAGTGTTTTGTACATGTGAGAGTGACAAAACAAATTTAAGGAGCAAAACTAAACAATATAAAAAACACAGTAGTCGGCACAAAAAGATATGCATGGAGTATAAGATAAATATCTTACACATGCGCTGGAATTTTTGTTTGAGCTCTGTCTTGTGCTCACTGTTTGTGATGCGGAAGTAATAGTCCGGGTATGTACTCTGATCCACACAGTTTGGAGGAGTTGCAGTGCCGATTGCCAACACGGTGGCAGGGCCTTCGGCTCTTTGTGCCTGGCGGATCTCATCAACATTCACCATCTTCTTAGTCTAAAGTTAGCTGGGAGGAAGAAAAGAAGGTGAGTACTGATAGGTTATAAATTAAGGGTGTGTTGCTATATTTGTCCTTAAGAGACGTAGGTATATATACACTTAAGGAGAGAGAACTGGTAGATGAATCACATGCTTAACTGATGAAATTCTTAGCAAATTAAAATATTAATTGTTGAAAATAATAACATACTAGTACTTATAATTGACAGTTGAATGGGTTAGTGGTATATTATTGGAGGTTGGTGAATTATCTTCCACACTTGCAAGTTACAACCCCCGCATGATTGCATGGACTGAAAGGTTTGCTACATACCAAACTAGTATATATTCTAATGTACGTGGAAAAACGTACTGATATTTGGAAGGAAAATTTGAATGGTCAATCATATAGCATTGTTGATTTGGTGTTAAAATAAATCAACCAGGAAACTGAATGGAAACAACCAAATGATTGACTTGATATATTCCCTCCAGTGTTATAGGTGAGGCGAGACTCCTAATTTTTAAGTTGAAATAAAATAAAATAAACTTTTTAACTATTTTTTATTTTTTTTTTATAATATAAGCTTTTTAAAATTTAAAAAGAATCTCTTCCTTAAGCTTTTTTAAATTATTATTACTAGTTTTTGTCCTTTGTGTATGTGCATCTTATTATTTAGGATACCGCTGAAAATACTTCGAACTTTTTTCAATCGGTTATAATTATGGCTTTGAATTCGTAGTAAATAGACATATAGTAGATAGATATATGCAGATTATTCTCCATTAGGTGTGATCGGATACTGGGTCAAAAAAAAAAAACAACAATTTGATATACCCTCTGGACATAACTTATGAGAATTTCATAGCGAGTTAGGATACTTTTGATTAGGTTATTTTTGAGTTTATGCAATATAAATTAAATTTTATGCTATTTTATAAGTTTAAATTAGTGAAAATTGTATTTTTATAAGATATTTTATCATAAATTACCTTGACAAACTTATAATAATACATAAAAATTGCATAAGTTGTTTGCATAAGTTCAAAAATAAATTAGCGGCATTGATAAAATCTCAATAGGTTAAAGTCAAGTGGAGGATTTTGGGTGTAAACAAAAAAAAAATCCAATTAGTTTATTTTTGTTTTTAAACAAAAATTTCAATTTCTTTTTGTGTTAAATTCTCCTATTTATAAGAGAAATATATTTAATAATTCATAATTTGACCGTAAAGTAAGTATGGTTTGGTCAATAAATTGTTTTACTCAATAATTGAACTCAGGTTCTTTCGAGTTCGATTTGTCTTTTGGTGATAAAATCCCAACACTTCAGCATATATCTTACTTAAATAAGTACAGATACACCACTGAATTTGTTTCAAAAAAAAAGATACACCATTGAATCAGATAATTTTATAGGTTAAAAAAACTAAGGCTTAAATATGTTTTTGGTTTATGCAATTATATCTTGTTTTGAAAAGAGTTCTTGTTAAAAAAATTGATTTTAGTTCCTATATCTCAAAACTTTTAAAATAGCATAATTGCAGTGACTAAAATCATTCTTTTTTACAAGAGATTTTTTCAAAACAAAGCATAATTGCAGGGACCCAAATCATATTTAAAAACCGGTCACGTCAGCTCTAAATCTTAGTGTCTGCCACATCATAATCCAAGTGACATGTCATCAAGACATTCAGGTCATGGGCTATTTTAAAATTTTTGAGATATTATAAGATTAAAATCAATTATTTTTTACAGAAGCTCTTTTCAAAACAAGACATAATTGCAGGGAGCAAAAATATATTTAATTCAAAAATTAATTAGCACCTAAGAGTCAAGGAGCAATTCTTAGGTTGCGTTTGGCCTGACTTTTTTTCAACCTATAAGTTACTTTTAGCTTAAAATTAAATAATATAACTTTAAAGTTAAAGCTGTTTGGTTTTTTATTTTTATTTTTTTAACATAAGCTACTTTCAAAATAATTGTTTGACTTTGATGAAATATTTCTAGCAAAACCTTATTTGTTGATATATTAAGCGAAATTTTTTTCAATAAGTATGTCAATGGAAGAAATAATTTTTTTCGTACAAAATAAAAAGTATTATATTCTAATTTTTTATTATTCTTTTTATATAAAAACTTTAACGAAGTTGTATTTTTAATATTTAAGAAACATAAAAAAATGTAGGTATGAAAATGTAGCTGTTCTGGTAAAAATAGTATGGGGGTGGTCCAAGTATATTGATGAATAATAATGATACTTGAGATCTTTATTTACAAAAAATGTGAACCTTTTACAATGAATATTTCTTCTCTATTTATAGAGGGGAGAATGACCAGAAAATATCTGAAAACCGCCCCACTCCTCTCTTAGGGAGGTCGTGGGTGGTTTTCCACCGTGTCCATCGTATCTCAGGGGTGGTTATGGGTGGTTACTTCTTTTCTCCGCGCATTTGTGGTGGTCATGGGCGGTTTTCCACTGTTGGGCGACGTGATGATAATCTGGGGGCGTCACCCTTGGCATTGATGATCTCGCCGCGCCTTGTTTTTCCCGCCGGTTATTTATTTGAATTCTTTGGGCCGATTGTTGGATCATGGCGTTATTGGGCCTATAATATTTTGTCCGGTACATAGCCCCCCAAGCGCGAGGCTCGAAGAGGCGAAGTGCTGATAACGGCCAATCGTGGTGGGGTAACTGCCCACTCTTTGTAATCACGTCCATTATCCTGAGATTATAAATATAGGTTCCTCGATTCACCATTCAATTCGTCTCTCTTTCCTTACATACTTTGTTCTTTGTGACAATGCCTTCTCCCGTTGCTGTTGTTCCAGAATCCCCTGCCATGCCGGTATTGTTCCAATTAAGGAATATGCTGTGTTATGACACTGATGATCTGCTGGATCAAAAGGATGATTTCGCTGAGATGGTGAAAGAGTTGCAGGATTATTCATGGAGGTTGACGGACAGTCAGAAAGAATTCTTGGCCGTGGTGCAGGAACTAAACAAGCGTTTTCTGGATGATGGCGACTTCATCGAAACGACTGAGACTGTTGATCATTGCCAAAAAGAGCTTTCTGATGCTTTGGAGCGAATGATAGAGATGGTGAAAGAGCACATAACGTCTCAAGAGAAAGTGATGGCGCTTTCCCTGTCAGCCGAGGAGGCTATTGACAACCGCATTGATGAGTTGGAGAGCCAACTCAAGCCCCTTGTGAAGAGAAAGAGGAATCTGCAGATGGATATTAAGTACGATGTCGCCAAGTTAATTCGGACTCGCTCGCACCTGTCTCGTCTTCAAGAGAAAGATGACGCTCTCAATGACGACATAAGGAAGACTGGCCAAGATTTTGACGCGGCTAAGAAGTTGAGGGGTTTGATGGAAGATTGTCATGCTCGTGCTGTTGAGGCTGCTTACAAAGCCTTTAAGTAGTTTTTCTGTATTTTCCTTCACTATGTGTCGTTTTGTAATTCCTCCAAATGGCGTTGAATATATTCCGCCTTCCTTTGTACTTATCGAATTTCTTTTATAAAATGATATGTTTTTCCTTCCATTTATGAATTTCTTTCTCGCCATATATTTATGATTGTCTTTGATTATGTATTTGTTCTCGCCCATTGGCGAGGTCGTTGAATCCTGAACGTTTGACCTTCTCGCATGCCTCGGAACACGTGTCCATGGCGTACGCGTAATGCTGACACGCGTAATGGTGTCTTCTTTTACCCGTTAGATATTAAGACGTTTCGTTTACCCTCCAAATTTCCTATAAAACAGGAACTTCAAATTGTTTTCATCTGCTTTACTTTCATTTGTTCTGATCTTCAACGTCTTTTCTCAAATTTCAAAACCCTTTTTGCGCGGTTTACCAACTTCTCTTTGCACGATCTTCACCACGATTCCACTTCATTTATTTAAGGTAACTTCCATTCCTTTTTCATAACTGTCTTTTTCCCTTTTCGTATTCCCATTTCGATTTCTAGGGTTTAGGAAAAAATGGTTATCCTTCGCAGTTTGAGTGATGACGAAGAGGGGGGTTTTACCAAAATTCCTCCTCGCAGTTCCGTTTTAGAAACTCAAATTCGTAACCATCATACAAGGGCGGATGGTTCCCTTGATTATGATGGTTACTTTAAATCTTTGATGAACGTCGATATTAGTTCTAGCGACGCTGAGAGTAGCGACAGTGACTGTGTGATAATCTCGCCTTCGTCTTTCACAGGAAAACGAAGGGACACTACTCTTGCAATCTTCATCGCCCCGACTCTTTCAGAGACTATGGATGTGGCTTCAAAATATACGGACTGGGAGTCTGTGGTGGCGTATAGGCAGAAAACGGACTTGTCCGGCACTGATGATGAGGACGATATCGTCCTTGAGCCTGTGGGTGAGGATGAGATTGTCACCGATACTAACACTCAACCACCTCACTACTTTTACATGCATACTTCCATCATTGATTCTTTCCATATCTGGTTTCCCTTTACTACCTTTGAAATTCAAATATTTAAAACCTTGAATGTTGCTCCCTGTCAATTGAGTCCTAACAGCTGGGGCTATATGAAAGCTTTTCAGTTAGCCTGTCTGGGTCTTGAGATTGAAAAGCCCTCTGTTGCCGTTTTCTTCTCTTTCTACACCATTAAAAACATCTCGCCTGATTCTCAAGTCTTTCTTTCAAGCCAACCAAATAGAAAACGTTTCCAGCTGTATACTTCTAACTTCAAAAATTTCAAAAACACCTTTCTTCGCGTCCGTGGTAGGGAATCTTTCCCTGACGTGATGTTTGATAAGGATCAGGAGCCCTTATTTCCTTTTTACTGGACCCAGAACCCTCGTGTCATCAAGGGAACCCGTTATGATTCTTTGACTGAGTTTGAGAGGTTGTGTATAATGAATGTGAGTGACCTCCTTAAGGCTGATGGTAATATAAAGGAATTGAAGGATTATATGGGTGAGTCTCTTTATTGTCTTTTGTTTTGCTTTTGTTCTTTTATCGTTTCCATATGCTAATCCTTTCTCTTTTAATCTTTGCAGGCAGGATGAGGTCCGTTACACAGGAGCAAAGAATGGCGTTTGTGCTGAAGGCCAGGGCTAAAAAGGAGAAAGATGCCGCCCTTGTCGCTGCCAGGGAGACCGTTGCTGTGGTCGATCCGTTGACCCAACTGGTGGTGGCAGACACTGATGCCGCTAAAGGAAGGAATAAAAGGAAGAATGAAGGGAGGATCTCTGTTCCAATTCCCCCCAAGAATCTTGAACTAGGTGGGAGTTCAAGAAATGAGGAGCCTAGCTCCAAGAAGATAAAATCGTCTGGTCCTAGGGCTGCCTCAAATGCTGAAGTGGTTTCTCCTCAAGAAAAGGATTCTGAGAGGACTCCCTCTCCACGCCCTGCTGCTGTCATTGATGTGACCTCGCCTATTCCTCCTGGTCCTTCAAACAACACAGCGCCTAAGTCTTGGGACCCTCTTCTTAACCCTGAGATTTTTATTGAGCAGGCTATGGACCTGTCTGGTGGGGGAGCCCGTTTTGATTCAACTTCAACTGAAGACTTGGCTAAACTCTCCATGGGCTACAAATTGAAAGGTATTCTGCTCAACCATGCCTTGGCGTCTCGCCAAAAGCTTATTATCTCCTCCAATGAAGAAAAAATGAAGGTCATCCGCAAGGAGTTAGATGATATGGAGGAAAAAATCAAGGCTGCTCAAGCTAAATTCATCGCTGATTCGGAGGCTGCTAAGGCCGAAAGTCAGAAGGCCTTGGATGATTTGGAGAAGAAGCATGAAGCTGCCCTGGAGAAATTGAAGGATGACCACGCCGCCGAAGTTAAAAAGTTGAAAGACTCCTCTGCTGATAAAGATGAGCAGATCAAATGGCTGTCCGACGATAGAGACGCCCTGCTCAAGGAAAAGGCGAACTGGTCTGAGGAGAAGGCGGGCTTGGAAGAGAGCATCGGGGTCCAGTTTGAAGACGGCTTTAACATTGCTGTGGAGCAAGTTAAAGTTCTGTTTCCTGATATTGACGGTGTGCGCCTGAGGGAAGCCAGCGTGTTGATGGTCATCAAGGATGGGCAGCTGGTCCCTTATGTTCCTCCCACAGATCCTGTCTCATGAAGCTTTTTATTCCTCCTGTTTTCACTTTTACTCTTGTATGCCGCCTGTGGCTTTGATAATTTTGTATGCCCTTTGTGGCTTTTGCTAAGATTCTTGTACGCCCTTCGTGGCTTTTGATATGACGCCTCTGTATGCCTTTCTGGGGCAATATTAACAATGTTTTTTGCCCTCGTGGCTCTGAATATAATGTCCTTTTATTAATATGCTTGCCTCTTTTACTTACTGCCTTGCTTTATCTTGAGAATATCTGCTTGTATGCAACTCTGTACTCTTTGGATCACTAGTATAAGCTCCTCGCCGGTGTGTCCGAGGCGAGATGAGTACTTGGGCGTGACTAACGCTAAACTGTGGTGCCATCTGGTAACCGTTTCCCGAGGATTTTTCGCGAATATCAATGTGGTCAGCATAACTGTTTTATTCCTTCACCGTTTTTTATGCAGTCAAACGTGGGAAATTGTAACTGTTTGACTGCACTTAATGCTCACCGTCCACAAACTTCTTATAAATACCCTCTTTTACCTTCACTTTTCTGCACTTCACTTTTCTCTTGTTCTCCATTTCACTGAATCTCTTTTCTCTTTTCTTTTGTTTTCTCGTTCATCATTTTTTTTTGTTTCCATTGATCCTTCCATGGATCACAAAAATAAACCCAAAAAGAAGCGTTTTGCTTCTAGACCAAAATCTCAGAAAAAGAAACGTAGGATAGTAATTTCAGTTTCTGATTTTAGGCGAGATAAGCCATCTTCTAATGCCAATATGAAAAATCGTGTCATTTCGTCAGATTCATCCTGCTTTGCCGGTGAAGGTTTCATTGAATACCTTTGTCCCTCCACGTCATGGGAATTTTCCCCTAACGTTAAGCCTTCTGGCAGAGAAGAAGGATCCCAGATTATCTCGGGGGCTAAGGAGAAGTCACGGAGGATATTATATACAGCCTCAGGTAAAACTCCAGGGTAATTCTGCTCTGATGAGTTGTTCCTTCTCCTGATGTCAGCCTCTTGGCGAGGGACTGGGGTTAAACCTACTGGTTTTCCTTCTACCATTAAAGACTCGGAAGATTTCTACCCGATTTCTTCCTTTATTAGCGGGGAGCTGATATCTTGTGGATATGAGTGACTATTGAGACTGCCTCCAGTTTTTTCTTCTCTTCCTTGAAGGAGCTGGATCCTTTGTTAGATTTAGGATTCTTTCATGGATCACTTGCATCTTGTTTTCATTGTAATTTTCTTTATTTTTGTACCTTGATTTCATTGTAATCTTCTTTTTCTTTGTATCTTGATTTCATTGTAATCTTCTTTTTCTTTGTATCTTGATTTCATTGTAATCTCTCTTATCAATGAAAAATGAATATTTCTCATATTGTCTCTTTTTCTGCACCGTTATGTTATATAATATTATAAGGAATAAAATAACAATATGCATTATACCTCTTTAATTTCTTTTGGCGTTCTTGGATTTCGCCTTTATTATTGTTTCTGATGTTGATAACGCCTTGCGCCTTTTATTTCGTTGTCGTATTCAACTCGTGAGATTTACAGATAACGCCATTTCTATTTTTGATATGTCCTACTCGTAAGATTTATGGATCATAACATGGTATTTCAACGCTTTTCCGTCGTACCTGGCACTTAGGGCCTGGCACTTAGGGCCGTGGTAGGTAACGCCGTTTCTATTTTAGACATGTTCAACTCGTAAGATTTACAAATCATGCCATGGTGTTTCAACGCTTTTCCGTCGTACCTGGCACTTAGGGCCTGGCACTTAGGGCCGTGGTAGGTAACGCCGTTTCTATTTTAGACATGTTCAACTCGTAAGATTTACAAATCATGCCATGGTGTTTCAACGCTTTTCCGTCGTACCTGCCACTTGGGGCCTGGCACTTAGGGCCGTGGTAGGTAATGCCATTTCTATTTTAGACATGTTCAACTCGTAAGATTTACAAATCATGCCATGGTGTTTCAACGCTTTTCCGTCGTACCTGGCACTTGGGGCCTGGCACTTAGGGCCGTGGTAGGTAACGCCGTTTCTATTTTAGACATGTTCAACTCGTAAGATTTACAAATCATGTCATGGTGTTTCAACGCCTTTATCTTTTGTTGTCTTCTTGTGTAAGATTTGTAAAACATCTGCAGATATTAGGACAAGGACTTTTTGATTAAAGAAATATTTTTTGATTTTTGCTGATGAGACTCATTAAAAACTCCTGCTTTCACGGGAGAAAAGAGTTTCCCATCATTCTTCCTGATACATCCATATGCATTTTCTTTTTTGATAAGATAAAAATAAAAACAAAGATGAAAGTAGAAACAAGAAATATCTTTGAGTTGGTGTGGCGAGGTTTCAGTGATACTCTCTGGCGTGCTTCTCGCCCCTAGGCGTTGTTGGTCTAACTGTAGTAAAATCTGAGGTTTGAGATGTTCCATGTTCTATGTAGAACTTCGCCATCCATGGTTTCCAATCTGTAGGCTCCTCCTTCAAAGGCTTCATTGATTCTGAAAGGTCCTTCCCAATTTGCTGCTAGCTTTCCACCTTTATCTTTTCCCATTGGTCTTTTTAGGACTAAGTCGCCTTCTCTGAATTTCCTTGGGATTACTCTCGTATTGTATTTCCTTCCTACTCTTTGTTTGGTTGCGAATTCTCTGAGATGTGCTCTATCTCTTACCTCTTGTATCAAATCAAGATTTTCCTGCATTGCTTCGTTGTTCTCCTGAGTTGTTGAGGTTTCACGCTGCCAGCTTGGAGGATTTATCTCGGCGGGGATCATGGCATCTGCTCCATAGACCATGGTGAAGGGGGCTTCTCCTGTTGACGATTGTGGAGTTGTGTGATACGACCATAATATGGCCGTAAGGTGGGCTACCCAAGCCTCTCCCTTGCTTGATAATCTTCTTTTCAAAGCTTTCAATATGACCTTGTTGGCTGATTCGGCCTGACCATTGGCTTGAGGGTGTTCAACTGATATGAATGTGTTTTGAATCCCTTTTACTTTACAGAATGAGACTACCTTCTCACTTGCGAATTGCGTGCCGTTATCTGACACAATGTATTTGGGTAGACCAAATCTGCATATGATGTTTCACCAGTAAAACTTTTTAACTTGTTCCGCCGAGATGTTCGATAAGGGTTGCGCCTCGACCCACTTAGTGAAGTAATCCACAGCGACTATTATCCATCTGGTTTGCTTCCATGATACGGGGAAAGGACCTAATATGTCTACTTCCCACATGAAGAAAGGCCAAGGCGAAAGGACTGATTTAAGGGGTTCGCCTGGGGCGTAGTGTAGGTTTGAGAATCTTTGACATTTGTCACACGTTCTCACATACCTTCAAGCGTCGTTGTGCAGCTCTGGCCAGAAGAATCCTGCTCTTAGTATTTCCCCTGCTAGTGACCTTGCTCCTATGTGACTCCCACACGAGCCTTCATGAACCTCTTCTAGAATTCCCTTAGCTTCTTCGTTGCCTACGCATAACAGTAAGGGGGGTTGAAAATCCCCTTTTGTACAACTTATCTCCCATCATAGTATACCATGATGCCATTCTTCTGATTTTGTATGCTTCTTCTCTAGGCTTTGGTAGTTCGTCTCTTTATAAATATATGATGATGGGAGTTCGCCAGTCTTCTTCTTCTATGACCATATGAATTTCTTCTTCATTAATGCTGGGGTTTGTGATTGTTTCTTGGATGAAAGTTCTATTGCTTCCCGGCTTCTTGGTGCTGGCGAGTTTGGATAATAAATCTGCCCTGGCGTTTTGCTCTCTAGGCACGTAGATCAACTGAAATGATTTGAAACATTTCGCCAGTTTGGTTACCTTTTCTAGATATTTGACTAACTGGGGGTCTTTTGTTTGGAACTCGCCTGATACTTGGTTGGTTACCAACTGTGAATCACTCTTAACTCTGAGGTCCGTGACCTCCATTTCTTTTGCTAGCTTCATTCCTGCCAAAAGGGCCTCGTACTCAGCCTGGTCATTGCTTGCTTTAAAAGCGAACCTTAAGGATTGTTCTATAAGTACTCCATCTGGTCCTTCAAGAACCACTCCTGCTCCACTTCCTTTTAGGTTAGACGCACCATCTACTGAAAGTGTCCAAGGTTCCTCGCTATTCTCTTTGGGCGGGTTTGACAATTGCAATATAAAATCCGCCAGAATTTGCGATTTTATTGCGCCTCTAGGAGAAAAAGTTATGTCGAACTCTGATAATTCTACTGCCCATGCAACCATTCTCCCTGCTAGATCTGGCTTCCTTAGGACTTTCTTTATCGGATAGTCCGTCTTAACCACTACCTTATGACTTTGAAAATACTGTCTTAACTTCCTTGCGGTGATGACGACGGCCAATGATAGTTTTTCAATCTTTTGGTACTTTGCTTCGGCACCTTTGAATGTTCTACTTACGAAATATATTGGCTTCTCCTCGCCTTTGATTTCTTGTACTAATGCGGAACTAAGGGCGTTGTCCGAAACTGCTAAGTATAAATATAAGGTGTTACCTTGTTGAGGGCGAGTTAAAATTGGTGGCGATGCCAAAAAGCTTTTAAGCTTTAGGAAAGCCTCTTCACATTGGGGTGTCCATATGAATCTTTCACTCTTTCTTAGAGTTGAGAAAAAATGAAAGGCTTTTTCTCCAGAACAAGATAAAAATCTTGATAGAGCTGCGATCCTTCCTGCCAGTTGTTGGACTTCCTTTACGGTGGTTGGACTTCTCATGTTGATTATGGCTTGGCATTTGTCCGGGTTGGCCTCAATTCCTCTGTTTGTTAGCATGAAGCCCAAAAATTTTCCTGATTGAACTCCAAAGGAACACTTCGCTGGGTTCAATCTCATGTTATACTTTCTTACCGAGGCGAGTATGTCCCCTAGATCCTTATCATGTTCTCCGTCTTCCGTCGTCTTTACTACCATGTCGTCAATATAGACTTCTACGTTCTTGCCTATTTGTTCTGAGAACACTCTATCCATTAATCTTTGGTATGTGGCGCCTGCTTTTTTTAGGCCAAATGGCATGACGTTGTAAAAATAATTGCAGGTGTTAGTCATGAAAGCTGTGTGTGGTGCATCTGCAGGGTTCATCTTTATCTGGTTGTATCCTGAATAGGCATCCATAAAACTCAGCATTTTGTATCCAGAGGCTCCATCAATAAGCCTATCTATATTAGGTAAGGGATAGGGATCTTTTGGGCAAGCTTTGTTCAAATCAGTGAAATCCACACACATCCTCCACTTGCCGTTTGCCTTCTTCACCATTACTACGTTTGCCAACCACGACGGATATTTTATTTCTTCGATGAAACCTGCTGCCTTCAGTTTATCCACTTCCTCGTTTACTGCTGTTCTTCTTTCTTCCCCAATCTTCCTTTTCCTTTGTGAGACCGGTTTGACTTGGGGCGCGATGGATAATTTGTGAGTTATCACGCTTTCGTCTATTCCGGGCATGTCAGATGGTTTCCATGCAAATAGGTCTATGTTCTTTTTTAACATTGCTATGACCTTTTCTCTTTCTTCTTGTTTCAAAGTGGTTCCGATGTTTGTTATTTGGTGTGACATATCGCCAATTTAGACTTGTTCTAATTCTTCGATGGGGCTCATTCTTCTTTCCGTGAAGTCCTCTCTTGGATCAAGATCTAGGGGCGAGATCATGTTGACTCCGCTTCCCTCTTGGGGTGACGTTACTGATTTTGCCTTGAGTATTTGTCTGTGTTTTATCTTTAGGCTAGATTCGTAGCATCTTCTCGCCAGTTTCTGATCTCCTCTGACGGTTCCTACTTTTCCGTTGTCCAAAGGATATTTGATTGACAAATAGAGTGTTGATAGTGCCGCCTCAAGTGTGTTGAAAGCCGGCCTTCCAATAATGATGTTGTATGAAGTGAATGGGGTTTTGACTACTAGATATCTTACTTTGATAGTTTTAGCGTTCTCCTCCTCTCCGAATGTGGTGAGGAGAGTAGTATAGCCCATAACTTCCACTTGCTCGCCGGCGAAGCCTACTAAAGTGCCGTTGTATGGCAATAGGTATTCATCTGATAATTGAATCGCTTTGAAGGCTTCCCAGTACATTATATCTGCCGAACTTCCTGAGTCGATTAACACTCTTTTGACGTCACAATTTAGGATCTGTACTTGTATCACCATAGGGTCGTCATCATGAGGCAAGATTTCTCTTTTATCCTCCTTGGTGAATGATAGGTCAGGAACGGACGTTACTTCTGTATGACCTATGAACTTCTCATTTTGTTCCATTCTCCTAATATAACGCCTTCTTGCACTCGAGGACTCTCCTCCTCCTGAAAATCCTCCCGCGATGGTGTTGACAGAGATTCTTTTGCCTTTCGCCGTCCCCTCTCCTTCAGAACGGTTCTTCGCCTGATTGTGCTGTACTTTTGGGACCACGACCTTTCCTGCCGCGGCATCCTCTATGAATTTTCGCAGGTGTCCTACCGCCATTAAGTGTTCTGTGGGATCAGTTTTTCCATCAAATTCTGGGAGATGAGGAGTTCTGAAATTATCGGGTACCCTCGCATCCCAGAGATTTTGTGCAAGCGGTTGTGAGTTGGTGACATTGGTTTCTTCTGTTTCATCAACTCTGTTTGCTTTTTCTTGGTCGATCTTTCGAACTTCGGCTTGCAGGCGACGTAATTGTGCCACCGCATCCGTCAAAGTTAAATTGTGTTGGTTGTTTTGGTTGTTCTGATTTTCTGGGGTTTGTTGTCCTCCTGCCATTCTTTCTGGGGAGGACTTCAAACTTTGTCTGGTTTTAGTGGTAGGCTGGGAATCGTTTTACCGCAGCCCCACGGTGGGCGCCAAAATGTTCTGGTAAAAATAGTATGGGGGTGGTCCAAGTATATTGATGAATAATAATGATACTTGAGATCTTTATTTACCAAAAATGTGAACCTTTTACAATGAATATTTCTTCTCTATTTATAGAGGGGAGAATGATCAGAAAATATCTGAAAACCGCCCCACTCCTCTCTTAGGGAGGTCGTGGGTGGTTTTCCACCGTATCTCAGGGGTGGTTATGGGTGGTTACTTCTTTTCTCCGCGCATTTGTGGTGGTCATGGGCGGTTTTCCACTGTTGGGCGACGTGATGATAATCTGGGGGCGTCACCCTTGGCATTGATGATCTCGCCGCGCCTTGTTTTTCCCGCCGGTTATTTATTTGAATTCTTTGGGCCGATTGTTGGATCATGGCGTTATTGGGCCTATAATATTTTGTCCGGTACAGTAGCAAATGAATTTTAGATTCCGATTTTCGAAAAATAGAATTCGAATCATACTCAATGGGGCTAAAACAAAAATATGAGGCAGGGATTAGAAGCAATGAGAGGTGCATCTTATTTAAAGAGAAAAATTCATCAAGTGTTAGTAATAATCTCGTATGGAAAATATTATTTAAATACTACCATTTAATTTTATTTAATTTCTTTTGTAAATTTTATACTACCATTTAAATATTATCATTTTAAATATTACCAATAAAAATAAAATTTTAGGAACTAGGTTATTTGACAACAAAAAGAATTACATTTTATTTGTCAATAAAAATATACTAGGATATAAATTTGTGAATAAGTTTTTTTTAATTATATAAGAAAATAATAACCAAAGTGTTAATACATTTATTTATAAAAATAAAATCAAATGATAGCATGTCACAAAAAGAACAATCCATGGGATGCTGTAAAGAAATGGCAAGAAACAATTAAAAAAATAATAAATAATATGGTCAGTGGGAGAATCGAAGAGGGAGTATTTTTGCCGAGAAAGTTGGCTTTAAGTAAAAAAGTTCTATGTACTAACTTATTTTAAAGTTTATTATTGGTATATTTTAGTATTTTACACACATAAATTAAGTTACTTTTCAAATTAAGTACTTAATGAAAATATTGTTTGGCCCAACTTTTCATTTTAAGGAGTAGAAAAGTTAAAAATAAGTTGGGCCAAACATAACCTTAGATGAGTACAAACCTAAAAAAAATTCATTTGGACACACATACATACATTAGAAAAAATAAAAGTTAAATAAAATAGTCACATCAATTATTATTAATTAATTCTTTTATCTTTTAATTTTTTGAAATCATGAGTGTCTGCCTAAATATATATTTGTATGGCAAATGCTAAATAGTGCACCCCTTGTTGGAACAAAGTTGGTTCTAATATAACCCAAGTAGTTTTGATGATAACAATAGTATTAATATACAATAAGGAATACTGATAATTTACTCTAGTGTGCAGATATACAAGTTAAAATTTTATAATCACTAGAAATTGAAGTTCTGGTTGCTATGCTAAAGTATCCCCAGAAGTTGGGAAAATGCAAGTTCTGAAGACAACACCAGAAGTTGAAGTCATCAGAAGTTGCAAGTCAAAGTCAACCAGAAGTTGAACTCATCAGAAGCAAATTTTAATATCTATAGGTTCTGATGACGATGAAACAGCAGAAGACGCCAGAAGAACATTATATTCTCATTAACGACTATCATCTATTTGGCAATGATCTGAAGGAGCAGAAGAATTTCTTTCAGACCGTTATCCTCATGATAATGACGTTTGTACTATTGTACTATCTTTGTTTTCCTGATTTGGGCGAATATTCGAAATCAAGGCTCAGATTTTGATCTTTACTTGATTTGGATAAACACATTTCAAATGAAAACAATAGTACAGTACTACGTAGCTGTTTTCATCAGTGTCCGCTCAAATTCAAGACGCTCCAACGTCATCTATAAAAGGAGGAAGAATTTGAAGACGTGACAACACACTTACGAAGAACAAAAGAGCTGTTATTCTGCTAAAATTCAAAGAGCATTTTTAACTTAGATACAACTTGAGTTTATATCAAAATTCAAGACAAACAGTTTTCAACTTCTGGCTTGTCAGTTGTTGAACCTTAGTTTTCTTTTCAAGAATTCTAAGAATAGTCTTGTTATTTGAGTTGTATTTCTTTGTTCTTAGAACTCTGATATTATTTATCAGTTGTTCAAACATTGTATTTTGTTTTGTGTTAGAAGTCTCTTGCTGGTGAGCTTGAGCATTTGGAAGTCTCTTGTAAGGTGTTACTTGAGCAAAGGAAGTCTCTTGCTGTTAGCTTGAGCAATTGTAATCTTGTGTGATTATAGTGAAATCCCTTGGAAGTGCAAGGGGACTGGACTACTCTCGATTTGTGTAACTTCAGTGTTTGTTGTGTAAAATTCTCTCCCACACCCCTTTTTCCCCCTCAAATTTCCTTTTTTGCCTCTGGATTTAAACTTCGGAACACGTTTTTTGAATTTTTTTTTTGCCTTGAATATGAACTTCGGAATATGTTTACCGAAATTTTGCGGAATTTGCACTAGAAAAACTTCGAAAAACGCGTTCCGAAGTTTTTGTTCAGGGGCAAAATTGGAATATTGGGGGGTTAAAAAGAGGTGGGGGAGAAGAGAATTTTCCCCTTTTGTGTGTGTTTGTAGGGTAGGGGAGGATTGGACCAACAGTTGATCAAGATAAAAGTCTATAGTATTTGTCTTTCAAAGTTTTAATTGAAAAAGAGTGAAATTGTTAAGTCAGATGTCATGACCAAAATTGGAATCCCAATTCTCTTATTTATATGTGTAAGTTTATAATGAATTTATCATTTTATCTATCTAAAAAAGTTTCAATTGAAAAAAATATATATACCACCCTATCCATTAACATATCTCAATATTATATAGTTCAAAACTATGGGAGCCATGTGAAAAATAAATCGGTTAATTATATAAGAAAGTGACATGCACGGTTTGTAAAGTAATTTTACTTTATTAAAAATAAATACTGCAGGATAAACTATATGCACTAAAACTAAACTATAATACATTTTGGGAGATTTGCACTTCTTGTTTTTTTTTTTATTAAAAGGGGTAAATGGACTTTTACCCTCCTGCAATGTAAGTGTGTTTTACTTTACCCCTGCAAATTTTTTTTTTTGAGAATACCCTCTTGCAATGTTGACAATTTTGTTTTACCCCCTATGTTGACTTTTTTGCTGATGTGGCATGAAAAAAGTCACTGTCACATCAGCTAAAGTGCATTGCCACGTCAGCAATAATGTGACTTTGCTGACGTGGCGGTGACTTTTTCCCTGCCACATCAGCAAAATAGTCAACAGAGGGGGGTAAAATAAAATTGTCAATATTGTAAGGGAGCATTCTCAAAAAAAAAAATTGCAGAGGGTAAAGGACTATTTACCCTTATTAAAATTAAGGTCGCAAAATATGTTGAGTTCGACTAACCAATCCGTTTAGCCTATTACTTGAGATAGTATGAGTTGAATCTTCAACTCTACCACTCAAGTCAACTAAGACCATCTCATTTTTTAAGAATCGGTACCTAATAAGTATTGGTGCTACAATAAGCAATAGTACCTATGTTATTTCTATGAGACCTATTTATAATGATGTATAGTTATTGGTGAAATGTGTTATTAGTGGGACCAATTTAGAACTTTTTAAGAGATTTGGATTGGAGGGATTGAATGTTTATTAAGTACTATTATTAAAAAATTATAAATGAGTGATATGTACACGTGGGTCCAGTTAAGTACTAAAAAATGAGTAGTTCAATTGTTAATGCTCTAACCCTGCTGAAAAATTTAACGGATTAGTTCCTCTAATCAAAGTAAAAATTGTTTTTTTTTTCAAATATTTTAAAAACTGTCTTTTTGTTTTTCCAAATATTTTTATTGACTCGTTTATTTTGTAAAAAATTAAGTAGTTCATTTCTTACTACAACCCACTAAACGTACTGTAAGATTTTATTAATTATGTAATGATAGTTGAATTACATTGTTTAATAGGAGTTTCAATCCGCCTAACTAAGTTGACCTTGATGATAGGTAGTACAAAACAACCTGTTTTGCAGCCATTTCTTAAAATACAAGGGTACAAGATATGCCACAGAACACAAAACCGAAAATCAAGCATCACCACACCCCTTAAATAGTCCCAAACATGTCTAACAAGTAGGACAGTTCACAACAGAACTGAAATTGTGAATAAATACTTCTGCACTATTTAAGATTTTTGAGTTTATTTTATGATTTAATTTGTACATACAGAAAGTATAATTTTTTTTACACATATCTAATTAAATTACGTCATATAGATATTTACGAAAATATGTTAAGAATTAATCTATAAAAGTGATAATGGTGTGATTTGACCGGAATCATGTGTAATTTTCATATTAGATTTCACTCTTTCTGAAAAAACAAATCACTCCACGATAAATAATTTATAACATGAATCATCTAAAATTTTCTTATCAGTTTTCAAGCATATGTTTAGATATGCATTTTCTCACCGCGGATGCGGAATTGTGTACCTTCTTTTGCGTTTATTTTAACCATCTAAAAATGAATGACTTGTTTCATTTTCTCTGATGACATTGATATCTATTCCCAAAAATAAATGAGATAAGTCGTACTAGTAATCATCATTCCAGCTACCTATCAACTATATTCAATTCAATTTAAGATTTTGTCAAAGATAATACAAGGTATGAGTAGTGGTGTGTATTTAAAGGTGAAAAATATCTTATGCCTCAATCACAGTATCTATAATATGTTGTGGTTGTGGAATTCTGTGTATGAAAAATCACAAGATGCTTGTGACTAAGTGCAAAACAGCTTTTTCCACCCCACATTTTTTAAAAACCTCTTGAGTGTATTTTCAAAGAGGACAACAATTGTATTTTTGTTCAGAAAATATACACATCCAACACACAAAAACTGTGTTTTTTTATTTAACGTATACATCCAAAGTGGGTTTTGTGGTGATATTTCATATTTTTAAAATGAATTGCTAACTTTAGAAAACCATGTCCTCGATAGCATGATCACAGCTGTAGGAAATTAGGTAACTTCCATAAGTCGAAAATGATATTTGTCTTATTACAAGTTGGTGGTAATGTAATGTCCCTTTCTACCAAATTTACACTACACCACTTAATTAATGACCTCATTATGTAATTATGCATAACATAATAATTGCAAAGTGATAATCAATCTTGAATTCATCACCTATGAATATGAAGAAAATAGTAATGAATTCTGTTTTCTGCAAAGTGCTTTCATGTGAATATGAAAACCTTGTTAGAAGTGCATTGGCAATGGAGTAACAACCAAATATATTTTTCCTTTATAGATACATTATTACTACAAAGCAGGGTCAGAATTAATTACCCTAAAAGAAAAGGAAAATTCTTGAATTTTATCTGCAACAACCTATACTACTTCATTGTGTTCTTATTGCTTTGATC
Organism: Trifolium fragiferum; assembly: GCA_954870985.1. NCBI lineage: Eukaryota > Viridiplantae > Streptophyta > Magnoliopsida > Fabales > Fabaceae > Trifolium > Trifolium fragiferum. The sequence goes on from OX940794.1 coordinate 35,515,674, forward strand.
CAATCAAGTTCAAGTCTGAAATCACCTGGTCCGGATTTAGCACCTGGGACACCACCCTCGGCATTGACAGAAAGAGACATGCCCAGAACACGGGCTGGATTCATTTCAATTTCTTCATCTATAACGTTCCCTCTCCAAGTAGGTAGATATCGAGCTAGAAGAATCTGGTCAATCGATGAAATTACTAAGCACACTTCCGTTATGCCAAAGATTAAAATTTACAATAGAAAATAATGCAACTAAAAGTATCACCACTACAATGTTGAATATGGGCCAGTGATACCCCACCTCTTAACTTCCATATTCATAGAAAGCCGACAAGGCACAAAACCAAGCAACGATTATTGTATCAATATGTTCTCTACTCAATTTCAAATAGTAAAGATGGGTGCCCAGCAAGACATGGTTTACTTGCAAACAAGTTGTCAAGTTGATTCTTTAAAGAGTAGAAATAATAGCAGATGATGATAAACTGACTGACATAAGCAGTTCGATATATAAGCAATACAAAATTCCTATCAGTTCATATCATATCCTGACCATCATATAAAGAGTTTACTTAATAGAAAAGTAATGTTTAAAAAGTGTAGCATAGTATGTAAAAACAATTTAGCACCACCAGCAATTCACTTTAGGACAGACCCGGCTTAACCATACTAGACCATACCACAATAGAACAAAACATAACAAAATACATAAACATAGCATCCCAATTAAAATTTGATTAACAAATTCACAAATCTCAAGATAAGTTCACAATTCGTTACACGAAAAAGCATAACAAATCAACGGGCAAATTGACAAACCACAATGTTCAAATATTACTAAAGAGTGAAGCATGACTGGACTGGGCTAACGTTGGGGCTGAATTCAGCTCAGTAGAGTTAGGTTTCAACTCATCGGAGTTCGGTTTATTTGCATTGTTGGCCTTCTTTTTTTTTCATTGCAAACTTGCAACGATGTGTTTCTTCATGTTTTAAGATCCCGTGACTTTGGTTAATTTTGGACTATGATGTTGAAAGTTGAGACACAATAGAACACTGTTGTTAGGATATAGAATAAATGTAGATTAGGGTAGTTAAAGTTGTTATGAGTTATTAGAGAAGTGAGTTAGTTAGAGTCTTGTTCATGGAAGGTGACATCTCGAGAGACAAAATTTATGAGATGGGGGATGATAACATTTGTAAACCCTTTTGGGTGGAAGAATACCCTAGAAAGCACATTTTAAGGCTCCAGGAAGTATTTGTATAAATAGGGGAATACAATGTTAGAGAGGGGTGTCTTATGAATATTATAATTGTGAATATAGTATTCTCTATTGTGAAGGGGAAACCCTTGGAGGAGAGATTCTCTCGTATTCTATCATATTTCTTAAATAAAGTGTTCTTTCTATTCCATTCAACTCTTGGGTTGGCCTAACAATCGTTTACCTACTTTGCAGACAAGTTCAAGTTGGAATGTTAAATGCGTCATGTAGTCGAGAGTTATAACTATAAGATTTATGTTTTGTGCACTATGAAGCCTTATAATTCAATTGTTGCATTTGTGTAGTTTAAAAATCACTATCCTTTTAGGCATGTAAAGTACCCACTAAATTGTAGACTTGTTCAATCGTCCTCAAACTCGTGATTCTATGTGAGTCTATCTAGGTTTACACACAAACAATTAGTAAGTGAGTTAACCTGATTTAGCCAAATAATTTAAAATTTTGGGAGAGTTGCTTCATAACAACCTACCATGTATTTAACAGCTAATACTCCAGCAATTTCTACAATCAAAATACTAAACAGCACGCTATTTCTAGTCACTAGACATTTTGTAAAACATTGCAGTGGTAGGGTAAGTGTTTGAAAGAAAAGTGGAGTGAAAGTTACTAGAGCAAGGTGCACGGGACTTCAATGCACCTTATCCAGTACTTATTCCCCAAAGTAAAAGTCCGTCAAGATAACTACTTTTCACAATTTAATTTGGCATTATTAGTAAGATGGCCTATATCTATGGCAGGAAAAACAGTCATAAGCAGCAGAGAATTATGCTTCCTACAAAATTGCAGATTATCACAACTCAAACAGAAAGCCTAGTTGGACATATCGGTCATTAGGTTGTAAGCAGTGAGATGAAAATGGGACTTGCCTTTGCAATATACCATGAGTTATCCTCCATTTGTCCAGGTGAATTAACCCAATTCTCGGTATAGATCTGCACCACAATCAAACTAGTTACCATACTTGCAAGACTACCAAGAAATGCATTAACCCAATTCTTGGCATTGGAGAAGGAAAGCACACTCACAGTAGATATATAAATTCTGCCATCTCCTTTAAGTTTCATAGCAATAGTATCATATGAATCCAAGTCAATGAAGCCATCAAACTGCAAAACACAAATAATTGCGGAAAGACACCTTAACTTGGGCCTTGTTTGGATATTTTATCATATATAGGCTCTGTTTGGATAAACAACTTAATTAAGCACTTCTCATATAAATGTTTAGGTATACATTATTTCTACAACAAAAGATAGAATAAAGTCAAACTATAACCAAAAGTTATTTTCATAAGTTCCCCCCAAACGTTCTTATAACTGCTTATGCCACAAAATAAACTCAAATAAGTCAATCCAAACAGGCTCATACTGCTTAACTAAATAAACGCTTATCATATATGTGCTTATGTATAAACTATTCTATAACAAAAAATAAAATGAAGTTAATTTATTTTCATATAAGTTATAAGTTGTTTTCATAAACTATCATGGAGAGTTTATGGAAATAAGCTGAAAATAGTTTACGGATATGTCATAAGTTATTTCCATAAACTCTTTGAAAAAGTCTCACAAATGCTAATGCCAATAGATAAGCTCAAATAAGTCAATCCAACCAGACCAGCATAAAAACGAGAATCACTCATCAATTACACAATTCAATCCAATATGCACTACCCAATACCCATCAATGTTACTATAGAACAAAAAACCAACCTTTTTAGAGTGCATTCCGCAAAAACCACCTCAACTAATACTCCATTTAGCACCCTGAGTAACCTCAAGAGAAAGATTCCCAGAGAAAATTCCAGTACTTGCACCATTTTTAGATTCAGGTATCTACAGAGATGCAGATGATAAACCTGAATAATAATAACAATAAAAAAAATTTAAAACCCTAAAATTAAATTAACCAAAGTTACAAACTTTAGTACTCCCTCCGTCCCAAAACTTTGATCCTTTTAGAGTTTTGCATGTGGATTAAGAAAGAATAAAAATTTACCCTTACTTTATTAAGAAAGAGAACAACCAATTAATAAACGCTTTAGCTTTTGAAAGGGTACATTAATTGTACCTTGGTTTCTTAAAAGAACCAAAATTTTGGGACAAAATCAAAAAGCTAAATGGACCACCAAAGATTTTGGACGGAGGGAGTAACAATAATTGGAAATTAGGAAGAAATAATAATGTACCTCCAAATTCAGAATCAGAATATAAATTCCATTTGTTTAATTCTTGCTTGGAATTGAAGTTGAATATATATTTTTCAGGTGGTGGCATCAAATCATCAAAACTACCAGATATTGCTTTTGAAAACAATGCACAATGTTAGAGAAAGATCAAATAATGAATCAAATTGTTCAAGAAAATTAATGTGAATGTTTGAGTAAGAGAATGAATGAAATACCTTTCTTAGACCATCTCCAATGGTGTAGTACCTATGTACTCATGGTACTTATTAGGTACTACCATTGGAGTAACATCCATTTGAATATCTATTAGGTACCACTTCTAAAATAAGAACTCTCTCTTTCCTATTAAACACACATTATTTTTCATTAAAATATTATTTTTATTCAAATCTCTCCTCTTGCACAATTTCTCTATAAAAAAAAATTAATGCCAACCATATATAGATGTTGTACTCTGTTTACCGTTAGAGAAAATATCATATAAATTAATATGCTCTCTTTAAAGGATTTTACTCATTCTATTAAAATTATCATTTAATTTATATTTCACAATGGATCCAACATAGAAGTGGCCACACGACAAAATATGAGTAACCATTTTTAAGCCTCCTAGTTTAGTTCAGAAAATAAAATACTCCTACACTAATTTAAAATTTCTCCAAACTCATAAGATTCAATAGAAACAATCATTTGGGCATAAAAGTGAGCATCTAATCCCCCCAGCAAAACCAAATAAAAAATATTACTATTTTTTTTTCTCTTGAAGTGAAAAACTTTTGTTTCGAGCAAATGTTTAAGAAACCAATAACAATCACAATGTCTGATTTCTGTTGTATATCTAGGGATGTCAACGGGACGGGGATTGAGCGGAGGATACTTTACCACCCCCTGCCCCACCATCTAAAGTATTCCCCATCCCTGTCCCCATTCCCCGCTTCGGGGAGTATTCTCCCTCCATCCCCATCCCCACGGATCCCTACAGTTTCCGCGGAGATCCATCAACCTTAAAAAAAAATACCAAATTTATATTATTTTTAATCAAACTAATTATCAAAAAATAGTAAAGTTTAATTATAAAACAAATAAAAAATAAAAATATTATTGTGAGTCTTGTAATAGTAATAAACATCATATATAAACAAATATATACACATATAGTGCGAAAATATAATTAAAAATAATTTATAAAATACTTAAATATACATTTATAAATGTTATTTTAATAAAATTTTCGGGGACGGAGTCTCCGCGGGGCGGGGGGTAAATTACTATCCCCATCCCCAAACCTCTTTCGGGGGAATTATTTCCTCCATCCCCATCCCCACGGGAAAAAATTCCCCATATTCGAATCCCCAAATGGGGCAATCCCCGCGGGGATCCATATTTACAGACCCCCATTGACATCCCTATGTATATCTATAGTACATACAAAAAACAAAGTATGCATGCCATATTTGACATCAAAATTTTGATGTTTAGTAGTAGTAACCATTAATCAGAAGATACCTTTCTCTGGGTGTATATGGGAAAAAAAGTTAAGGGCAATCCATATATTAACACTATGTTGATATGCATCTATTAGATTAGACATACAAACTCTTCTGTTGAATTCAGAAGTCATTATGTGTTTTTCATTATTTAAACATATATTGTGTTTGCTGCTATTGATACACCAATACTTACCCGAGATTTCAAATTGGTGCAAATGCTGCACGAAAGTCTGATGTGCAGCAATCACTATCATCACTGAAAATATTTCGTAGTCCAAATTTCAACCAAATACCAAAGACAGACAAATTCCAATTTAAGAACAAAGTAACTACATCCACATTAGAATAAAAACATAAAACAACACCATAGGCTATAGGTTTCAGCGCAATCCTATAATTAGAGCAGATAATACAAGTACTTAATACTTAACTTAAATATAAGACATGAAATGCAGACCACAGTCGCTAAACGATTACGAAAACACACAAAGAAACACATGAAAGTTTACAAACTACTGCGAGGGACTTCACGAACAAAGACAAACTTGTAGTTGAACCAGCGATGTAAAATATGACAGCATCGGTGCAGTAACACCTCCCTGATTCATACAAAAACAATCATCAGTAACAGAGGTTAATGCATGAAAATAATACAAAAGCCAAAATATTTTAGGTAGATTGGCTTGAAAGGAAAGAGCTATGGCCACATTCAAAATGTGTTTGTGTTGATGTTTCCTTTCAACCAAACCATTTTGTTGAGGGCATTCAACACAAGAACATTGATGTAAAATTCGTTTGGAATTAAAAACATAAAGGGTTTAACCCAAAGGGTTTTACACCCTAGTTTGTGACACCCCAAGAATACTTACCACTATGACTAATCGACCACGGAGTATGAACCTTTTAACGCCTAAACTAAAAAAAAAAAAAAAAAAAAATTTGAGAGAACACATGAGAATGAGAATGAAGAAATGAGGATGATGGAAAAAAATGAAAGGAAATGTCTCAATTTATAGAAATTCCGCTTCAATTCTATTGGATGAACAAAGTAACAGCCTCCTTAATGGCCACTAAAAAATCCCCACCGTCCTTGACTATTGACTCTTACCAAAGCCCACAAAATTTATGACCACCGGACGTCTGCTACTTACGTGACGGAACCGTTTTTGAACCGTTACAGTATTCTGCTAATTAAGTAGCAGACTAAAATTGTATATATAGTCCATGACCTTCAGACAAATACACTTCTTCTTCTCCACCAACTTTTTGGTTTAGTATAAATAGGCTAAAGTTGCAGAATTTTAGGGTTAATTAGTTCCTTACACGCCCAAGAACACAAGGAGAGACCCAGAAGTCAGATTTAAGGGAATTTTGAGGTGGATGCACAACAATAGTTGAGGAATCATCATTGATATGTTTTTTCATCTCTTTTCTTCTTAATCTTTTGTAAAGCTATCATGAAAATTAATAGATAATCTCTCTTTTGTTGGGATTAGATATAAATTACTCTATTAGTATGTATTTATCTTGATCATGATGTTATGTATGGTTTTAGTTATTTAATCAATATTGATATTATCCTCGTTTTATTGTTTTAATCATGGATTTGAAATGATATATGGATATACTTTTTGAATCATGCACTTGGATAATATCTATTAACTTTCTAAACTCTAGGAATGAATTTAGAGTTAATATTCACTTTAGGTGTTAGATCTTAAAGCTATTATATTGATTAATCATCTGAGGGATCAGGGATTAATATATATAATAGATCTCTCGTCGTTATCTGGGGACGAAAATGCACGATGAGCGACACGTGATAATATTGGTTAATAACTAGAATCTATATAACCGATTAGGGAAATATATATGAATGAGTTAATGAAATTTAATCCCAGCAATCTCATCTCTCTGTTATTTTAATCATTTCCTTACCGCTGTTTTATTTTCTAAATTTTCATAAACAGATATCTTGAAACTACTTTACTTAAAATTATATTAATTGTTGAACGGCATCAATATCGCACCAGTCCATGTGGAGATGATATAAAAATATACTTGCTAAAGTTCTTTAACAACCAACAACGTGTATTGGTACTTTCAGATATAACAATGCTGATATTGTGGGTTGTTTCACTCAAAACTTAAGCATATCTTCAGCTTTCCATGCAGAGCTTATTGGGGCTATGCATGCAATTGAGATAGCTTCAAAAAAGGGTTGGCTATCTCTTTGGTTAGAAAAGGCTCTCAATTGGTTACTATTGATTTCAAGAATCATGTATTGTTCATTCCTACTCTCGGTTTGTGAGAGGAACCAGTATAAATCTCTTGTGTTATCTCTTCTCTTTTCTCTCTGTTTTTATTCATTTCTACTATGTTTTGCTTTCACCATTCCAGAAGTTGTTTGTGTTTGTCATACCCCATTTTTTGACCACCCCTAATTTCTCATTTAATTTTGCTCATTTTTAAGCATGTTAATTTTCATCATATTATTATTTTAAAATTGTAAAAAAATAGTGTTTTATCCTGTTTACGTTGTTTAACTGTTTCATTTTTAGATAATTAATTGCATGACTTATTGAATTTTTTTTCTTGCACCATATATTTTCAAATATACTCTTGTACCATAATATGCTCATAAATTTAATTTTATCCCCATTTTACCCTTTTCAAAATTTCAAATATTAAGGTAACTTCTTTTGCAAGTAATCTCATTTCCATCCATTCTTCATGATTTTTAATTTCATCTCCATCATTTTTATATGTTATGAGCATAACAAAAATATTTTAATTATATTTTCATTTGCATTTTTATTTTATATATTGTATTATTTTATTCATATTTACATTTTAAGTTCAAAAATTCATTTCTTCATCAACAAGTAATCTTTTTTATTCAAACTTTTTTCAATTATTTCCAATTTAACTTAGGCATTCTATAAACTCTAAAAATGGACACTTTTGCCCTCATTCATAAATATTTTCATTTTACATGTATTTATTTATTTATAAAAATGGTTTAAAATTGATTTAAAATTATTTCTTCCATCAAATAAATTCCAAAAAATCCCATGATTCTCTCCCAACCATTTGATCTCAGAATATACCTCAAAATGCCCTTTGCATCAGATCAAAACACTTGTACTCTTGATTGAGCACCATCACAAAATATCTCTTTTGCAAAAATTCAAGAATACCTCTCTTACTCACACAAAATCACTCTTCTCATGACCTAAATCCTTTCTATAAATACCAGCACGTTTTTCTGAATTAGAGGTTGGAGAATTGGAAGAAGGAGGCAGCTAGGAACAACACATTTCACTCATTTTCTCAAAAATTCCCAAACACGATTTACTCAGTAATTCTTGCAATTAACACTTCCATAACCTTCTAAAAGCCTTCAGAACTAAAACCCAAGCTCCAATTTGAAGCTTCAGAGGAGATTTGAAGCTCGTGTTAAAGCTCAAAGTTCGTGAAAAATCCAAGTTGTTCTAGCTCGTTTCTTGTAACGCCCCAACTAAATTATCTAGAATATTTAGTCGGAACATTAATAACTGGAATCTGAGTACATTAAACTAAAAGAATTATAACTGAAAAATGCAATATCATTAGAATAATATTACAATGTTCAATACATCAGCGGAAAGAGTTGTTAAAAAATAACAAACTAATCTAAATCAGGGAAGAAGAAATAATCTCCTAAGCTGACAATCCAAGCACAGCTCCAATCGTCAGGTCCAACCTGGTCCCTGCTCCGAAATAACCTGTCTTACCTATATCAAAAAGGGAGTGGGGTGAGACAGTCACTTCGTCCCAGTGAGTTCTACTACCCTCCTAGGCTATAAAGCCGGGGCTCCTAATCAGTCATATCATAATCTATATCCATAGCATAATTATCTTAAGCAATTATATAAAGGTGTAACACAAAGTTTGTCTTGTTCATTTTACACCGCAAACCCTCTAAGGTGAGCACGTCTCAGGGGTTTGCCTTATCCGCGAGCAGAAAGCGCTCCGGCATAAAGCTCACATAAAATTTCTAATGGAACATCTAAAACGAAGTCCATACTGATAACATGTTCATATAATTAATTTGACTGATCACTAAATTCTTAACATACTACCAATAATTTCCAAAACCCGGGGAGCATACATAATTCTAAATTCCCTAAGTTATCACCTAATAGTCCGACTGTATTGACCTCCTATTCATATCGTATAAATTATAAGACTGCAAAATAACTATTTCAGATGAAGGTATAAAACGAGTGATCAGGAGTTTTTGGAAATAGGAAAAATGAGTACATTCTGGGTTTACTCGCTACGGCGAGTTACTAAGCTCGCCATGGCGAACTTACAGGTCTTGGCCTAAACAACTCGCTAGGCGAGCCAGAGCTCGCCATGGCGAAGTTCTTCAGCCCAGGACCTTCAGCTCGCCATGAAGGCTCGCTAGCAACTCGCTATGGCGAGTTAATACAGAATTTACCCTGTTTTACAGAAATTAATATTTTTCAAAGATTCACCTACCACCTTCATATGAAACATTGCAGAAATATAAGGTAATTAAATATGAACAGATTAGAATGGAATTTGGAATTAATTCCACACATACAGCTATACCTATTTAATTCCTAAGTTCACATGCAATTCATAATTTTCGGGAATCTAAACTACCTAGCCTAAGGAACCCACCTGTTATGAAGCTTTAACCCTTGCCTCCTAAGCTCTACTCAGCTACAGCAACCCCCAGCAACGCCCACGAACCCAGAAAACAGCACGAACGGAGAAACGGGTGCAGCCTGAGCTGCTGAACTCGCCATGGCGAGTACTCTAGCTCGCTGTGGCGAGCTTGACAGACTGAGGAGATGAAATTCTGCCATTCTTCCAAATCTTCACCTTTCCACATCATTCTTGACATACCCAATGTTGCATAAATTCGTGTTTGAAGGTAAGTATACATGCAGCAAAGGAATAGAAGTGTGGGAAAAGAGTGAGTGAGTCATAGAATGTGAGGTGTTAAATTTCTCAAGTGGAAAGGTGCTTTGAATTAGCCTAATTGCAAGTACTTTAAGTGGTTGAGAGATATAAATTGGTGGGTCACTAGCAAGAGATATTGGGTCTTAGAATTAATTAATTAATTCCCAAATGTGAGATTAAAAATGTTAATGTGTAGTTTGAGTTAAATTAGAATCTCTAATTTCTACACATCATACACCTAATTTCTCATGACTTAATTAATTAATCCCCTAATTTAATTCCAATCTATTAGACGAGGCTCTAATAAAGATTAATTAGGTAATTGAAAGAGCGGGATGTTACAATCTACCCTCCTTAAAGAAATTTCGTCCTCGAAATTCAGAAATTTACCTTAAGGAAAGATAGGAACAACTTTTCTCATGACAGGTTTCCGTTCCTGAGTGAGTTAGTCGTCATGAGGCTGAGCTCATCTGACTTTGATTATTGGAATCTTCTTGTTTTCGAAGGATATTAACATCACATTCAACTATACAACTGGATTTGGCCGATAAGCTACGGCTGACTGGAGATTAATCTCTAGAGGATGACAAAGATCAGGAATGAATTTATGAAGCTAAGACACATGAAACACGTCGTGTAACCTTGATCTAAATAGAATAGAATTAACTGATAGGTTACAGGACCGATGCGTCGAAAGATCTGATAAGGTCTTATATACTTCGGATAGAATTTTCTGCGTTTAAAACAACACCTTGTAATCCCAACTTTGGTGTTATTTTCAAGGACTCTCTTTCAACCTTTATTCCTTGGAATAAAACTTTCCTCTCTCAAAGAGTTATTCGTCTAACCATACTTTCGCCTGATCTCGTGCTGCGCACTCTGACCCGACTAATTATAGTCACTCCTTTGTATTTATGTCAACAAGACCTTATTCCAAATTCAACTAATTGCGACGTCACAATATCTCTTCTTTTCCGATAAATCCTATCATTAATACCTCTTCTATTGAATAACTCCACACTACATTTCCACATGTCGGGATCTGGCCTGGTTGCCTTCATTGAACAGCTGAAGGGGATAAGTTTAAGGGTTGACATCATTAATCCAAAATTTCTCTTCAGGGTTTCTCAATTCCGAACGCTGTAGCTCGTGGCACGTTACACGTACCACTGTCTCATAGTGCCGTATAAAGATTTCTAGGGTTAATCAAAATATAAAACGAGTGGAGAATGCTTAAGCACTATAGATTCTATCGCTGATGAGTTAGACTCATCCGCAACCGAGTCCACAGTACTACAGAATTTTCCACCTACTATTTCAATTAATCCTAGCACAACACTATGGTCGAGTAATACATTCAACATGTCGAAGAACTAAGGCTCGAATCTTCCTTTATGGATACGGTTAAGTTGACTAGATAATTCACTGATAGGCTGACATGGGAGAATCTAGCTAACGCGATTGGATTCTAATGACGGTTAACTGAATACGGAAGGTTTGATCCTTTAACACAGAGAATGGCTTTAAATCCCATATTCACCATAGTCAATGTGTTGGCGTAAGCGTTGGGTTTGCAATAAGGAACTCTTATGCTTTCTAAGGAACTTGATTGATGATCTATACCTACCGATGTTAATGTACAGGGAGAGACTGAATCAGTAGATAGAAAATGAGATGGTTCAACTCGAATTCAGAGAATAGTTTGATGTGATATCTAGGTACTAACATATTCTGCTAGCTCTTAGTTCTACGTAACTGGAAGATCTGAAACCTAATTGAGAAAATTAGCTGATAAGGATCCGAAAGATTTAACGACACGATTGAGTTACTGATGAGTCATTCAGGTGTACGAAGTTCTACGTGACTTAACTGATACTGACACTGAACAAGGTAGTTCGGCAGATAATTGACTAACGATGCTGGTTATAAGATTGATGAGATATATGAGAGCTCGAACTGGATTTTACACGTGACCTCTCTAGTTAAATTGGATTGCACGAACTATATTTAATTACTAACAACGTAACTGGAAGGTTGGAAAGGTAGAACAATATTACAGATAAGCGACGTCCCACAGTTGTCAGTTTGACTAACCGATTTCGAAGAATTTGGAAAGTTTACGTGTTAATTACTCCGAGTGGTAACTACGACTAACAGATGACAGGCATGAGAAGAAATTATCTGACTGGAACATAATTAGACAGGTTAGGGAGCGAACCCGTCTTATGCTCTTCTAGATACTGGATATCCAATCCAATGTAGTTCGGTTCGATGAACTTAACTCGTCGAAGGTTCGAAAGAATGGTCATGAAATTGGAATTTTAACCTCCACTGGTTTTGGCTCAACCAGGGTATTGATAGACACCCTTAATGGAAATCTGGCCGACTCTAAGAATTCCTAACTCGAAAGTTGAATAACCAAGAATGACAAATGGCTGATAACGAATAAATCCAACTCAGTTATTTTCGATGCGAGATAACTATCCTAGGTGCTCCACAACTGATCTAGATGGCTGAAGGTGTCAAGGACAACTTCTGAGTTAATAACCTTATTGAGGCTGGGATGCTGGTGTTACGACACTAAGGTTGACTCCAAGAGGCTGGCTGCTTAAAGCAATGAGTTCCTATTGATAATGTACTAACTGACAGGATAGCAGGCTAGCGTCTAATTAATTTACTAGTACAAGTGGTTCGACTTAACTCTCTTACAATGTTTCTATTTAAGTTACAACACTAAGCTGCTAGTGTAGGTAATGTGTGATAGCGCTAAGTAAATTATCTAACAACTAAGTTTTGGTCAAGAAATATTTCTACTTGTCACTCCGGGTGAAGGTTATGTTCCAACTGAGTTGTTGTGATTTCTAATGTAACGTATCAGGTTAAGATTGTATTACTAGACCTATAGTGGTTTCCTAGGTGGTAACAGGACATACCGGAAAGCAAGAGAGTTTTGAATCGAAGGCAGCCTAATCCGACTATTTTTTTTTTTTTTTTTACACGCTTGGTTGGGTAGTTTAAGGCACTAAGTTACTAGCTCAGGGTAAATGGACAACTATACCTAACAAGCCCATATGGATGCTAACTTAATAAGGTGAAATTCCTAATGGTACATCTGATATTGCTCAACTTCTAGTGGTAAGGTACAACTATTGGTTGCTACCTAGAGAAATTACTTCGGCTCAACTCTAGTTTCTTATTCAAGGTTGATGTCTCTCGAACTAACTTAGGTATCCAATTGGTGTCGTAAAATGATTCCCAATCATTGCGCTAATCAAGATTGATCCCTAAGTTTTGCTAATTAACTGACCTACGCTGGTATTTGGAAAAGTAATCCTATTTGTTATGCTAAACAGATCCAGGCTTCTCATGGTACGGTAGGAATACGAGTTACGATACTGAAACGCTGAGCTATTCTTAGGGAGGCATTAAGAGTTGGCTTCCTATAGGATAATCTATTGGGAAGTTCTCAGATAATTGTTATTATGGTCAAATATTCCAACTTGGTTTCTCCAATCATGGTATTGAACTGATCCAATAGCTCTGGTCATTCTCGCGGCTGAAAGGTAAGACTAGGTATTCAGAAAAAGTCTCGGTCTACTGAGGATTGAATTTTACTTGGCTCTCATGTTTCTTGTAAACATGTTCACCGGAAAACATGATTACTCTCCAGTCCGAGGAAATTACTTGACACAAGATGTCAGCTGGATACTAAATGGACCTACACACTTAAGTTCTTCTATGAACAATTCTACTTCAAGCGATTGGTACTTCCATCAGACTGTTCTTACTCCTCCAGTCCTAATTATTTCAGCTCTAACATCCGGTTAGAGAGAACTTTCGCCAACGATTGCTTCTGAACTGAACTCCACTACGATCTTCTTACTTAACCACCGTGATCCACTTCGGTTCTCAACCGTAATACCCTGCCTACCATGCACAATACTGAGTTGATCAGACTCAATACGCGATGGTTTCAGCGTAAACAGTCCAGACTCCAAAGGGTCCGTACTACTAAGGAAGGGATTGAAACGACTCACGGCAAGGTCCGATACTGAATCGACCTGCTCTGATACCAATTGTAACGCCCCAACTAAATTATCTAGAATATTTAGTCGGAACATTAATAACTGGAATCTGAGTACATTAAACTAAAAGAATTATAACTGAAAAATGCAATATCATTAGAATAATATTACAATGTTCAATACATCAGCGGAAAGAGTTGTTAAAAAATAACAAACTAATCTAAATCAGGGAAGAAGAAATAATCTCCTAAGCTGACAATCCAAGCACAGCTCCAATCGTCAGGTCCAACCTGGTCCCTGCTCCGAAATAACCTGTCTTACCTATATCAAAAAGGGAGTGGGGTGAGACAGTCACTTCGTCCCAGTGAGTTCTACTACCCTCCTAGGCTATAAAGCCGGGGCTCCTAATCAGTCATATCATAATCTATATCCATAGCATAATTATCTTAAGCAATTATATAAAGGTGTAACACAAAGTTTGTCTTGTTCATTTTACACCGCAAACCCTCTAAGGTGAGCACGTCTCAGGGGTTTGCCTTATCCGCGAGCAGAAAGCGCTCCGGCATAAAGCTCACATAAAATTTCTAATGGAACATCTAAAACGAAGTCCATACTGATAACATGTTCATATAATTAATTTGACTGATCACTAAATTCTTAACATACTACCAATAATTTCCAAAACCCGGGGAGCATACATAATTCTAAATTCCCTAAGTTATCACCTAATAGTCCGACTGTATTGACCTCCTATTCATATCGTATAAATTATAAGACTGCAAAATAACTATTTCAGATGAAGGTATAAAACGAGTGATCAGGAGTTTTTGGAAATAGGAAAAATGAGTACATTCTGGGTTTACTCGCTACGGCGAGTTACTAAGCTCGCCATGGCGAACTTACAGGTCTTGGCCTAAACAACTCGCTAGGCGAGCCAGAGCTCGCCATGGCGAAGTTCTTCAGCCCAGGACCTTCAGCTCGCCATGAAGGCTCGCTAGCAACTCGCTATGGCGAGTTAATACAGAATTTACCCTGTTTTACAGAAATTAATATTTTTCAAAGATTCACCTACCACCTTCATATGAAACATTGCAGAAATATAAGGTAATTAAATATGAACAGATTAGAATGGAATTTGGAATTAATTCCACACATACAGCTATACCTATTTAATTCCTAAGTTCACATGCAATTCATAATTTTCGGGAATCTAAACTACCTAGCCTAAGGAACCCACCTGTTATGAAGCTTTAACCCTTGCCTCCTAAGCTCTACTCAGCTACAGCAACCCCCAGCAACGCCCACGAACCCAGAAAACAGCACGAACGGAGAAACGGGTGCAGCCTGAGCTGCTGAACTCGCCATGGCGAGTACTCTAGCTCGCTGTGGCGAGCTTGACAGACTGAGGAGATGAAATTCTGCCATTCTTCCAAATCTTCACCTTTCCACATCATTCTTGACATACCCAATGTTGCATAAATTCGTTTTTGAAGGTAAGTATACATGCAGCAAAGGAATAGAAGTGTGGGATAAGATTTAGGGATTGGATTTGAAAGGAAGAGTTTAAAAGTTCATGAAGATTGGGTTATTAGAGATGAGGAAAAGTGAGAAATTTCAATTGATGTTTCTGTAATGCAATAGCATGCAACCAGTTTCTGAGGTTGGAATAATTTGAGTATAGAGGAATAGAAGGATAGTGATACATATGGAAATTAGAGAGGGAATTGATTGTTGTTATTGTTGTTTTAGCCGAGAGAGAGGAAGAAAATGAGAGAGTTTGTTGTGTTGTTGTTTTCATGGATGAGGAGAGAAAGAGAACTTCCATGCTCTATTCTTTGTTGTGGTAAAATAAGAGAAAGAAATGAGTTATATGATGGCACTAAAAAGGGGTTAATGCATGCATTCTAATTGGATACAGAAAGTGTTGAGGTGTTGGTTTTAAAATGAAACTAGAATGAGGTGTTGATCATAGGGAAAAGAGTGAGTGAGTCATAGAATGTGAGGTGTTAAATTTCTCAAGTGGAAAGGTGCTTTGAATTAGCCTAATTGCAAGTACTTTAAGTGGTTGAGAGATATAAATTGGTGGGTCACTAGCAAGAGATATTGGGTCTTAGAATTAATTAATTAATTCCCAAATGTGAGATTAAAAATGTTAATGTGTAGTTTGAGTTAAATTAGAATCTCTAATTTCTACACATCATACACCTAATTTCTCATGACTTAATTAATTAATCCCCTAATTTAATTCCAATCTATTAGACGAGGCTCTAATAAAGATTAATTAGGTAATTGAAAGAGCGGGATGTTACATTTCTGGTAGCTTTTCTCTTCCTTTTTGATTCCTTCTACCTTATTTTTACATGATAAAACTATCTGGGTTGTTATTTGGTCTTGATTCTTGCTCATTTGTGTGTTTGAGTTTTGATTGATTTTACGTTTTCCTTTCGTTTTTTGAGCTAAAATCATTATTTTGAAAAACTAATTGTAGATTTGGAATCCTTGTGAAAAAACGAGCAAAACCATATATGATTTGATGTTTTCTGGGTTGTTTTTATTACTCCGGTGCCGGAAACGGCGCCGGCGACGGTGAAGGACGAACGGAGACGATGATCCATCGTGAGTCTCCGTCTTCACCAAGTTTAAATCGTACCCGTTGGATCAATCTAACGACGTGTGTGCTCCTTTGAATGCACCCGTCAGATCTCATTAAATGAAGATCTGACGGTGGTCAGACGATAGGATCACAATACGTGTTCGCATCTGATCCTTATCTACAGCTATACACGCGTGTTCTTCAATCTTTCCCAGATTTAATCATGGCCTTAGGATTGATCCAGTGGCGCGTGCGTGAACATGAGCGTAGCCGTTTGATCTTTCCTGAGAAAGATCAAACGGTGGTAAAGCGTGATCACGCTACTGCGCGTCACACCCAATTCTAGCCTAAATGGGTTTGAGATTTTATTTTTTTCTGCGTTGGGCTTTATATTTTGGGCTTTTTTGCTGCGCTGCACCCCCTTTCTTATTTTGCTTATTATTTGCACCCCATCTGTATATGATTTTATTTTTATTTTCTGAGATGTATTTTTTTATTTTAATTATGTTTTTATCCATTTTTGACTGATGCATTGTGAAATAAATTTTCAGATTATTTATTTGCTATTTTTCCCATATTTTCTCTATTTATTAATGTATAAATTAGGTTTTAACTTAATAAATTTTGGATAATATGCTTGTGTTACTTAATTTACAATATGACATGGATGATATGTTGATGTTTGGGACTTTTATCTTATTGTGTATATATGTATTATTTTGATTTTTTTTTTTATCTTTTGGCACTTATTAATTAGTTTTAAATGTTAATAATTAAGCTTATGTGATTAAAAATTATTTTTCCTATGTTCTTATTATGCCATGAACTTTTAGTTAATTTTTGTTGAAGGTTACCCTCTGACTTTGGTTCATTTTGTCTTGATCACATGAATTTCCTTTGTTTATTTTATTTTAATTGCATTAATTAATTATAGGATTCATATGTTAGGACCTTAAATGATTTTTATTTGATGTTTTAATTACCAATTGCTACTAAATTTGTTTTATACTTGATAATATGCTTAATTTTTG
The DNA here is from genome assembly GCA_954870985.1 of Trifolium fragiferum. Lineage (NCBI taxonomy): Eukaryota > Viridiplantae > Streptophyta > Magnoliopsida > Fabales > Fabaceae > Trifolium > Trifolium fragiferum. The sequence goes on from OX940794.1 coordinate 35,533,245, forward strand.
TTTCCATGGATTTTTGATTTAATGTGATTACTTGCTAATAATTGGTTTAATTGTAAACTATTTTCTTTATTCAATTAAAATATGTATGCATGTGTATGACTTTGAAAATGCTTGATTTACTTTGATGATATTTCTATGACATGATATGTTAGTCTTAGGCACTTTGATTGATCCCAACTTTTTAGAACAAATATATGCATGTATGTTAATTGGAAATGTTTGGTATACTTAGGTTATTTTATTATTTGGTTATTTTGTTTATGATGTGTTAAATCTCTTTGCTTTTGTTTTTTCTTGTTTACTTTTACTCTCATGTTTTATGTGTTAATCTTATCATTAATTGTTATTTATTTTATGCTTCACATGACACTTATACCTTATCACTTGTTTCACATTTAATATTTGTTATATGCTTTATAATTCATTTCATGATTTATGCTTACATGCTTTTTACTTATAGGTCTTGCATTTATATTATATCATATGCTCTATCTTATATCTCATTTATTTATATTCATGTTATTATTATTATTGTTATTCAAATCCCCTTTGCATGTTTCCCCCCTGGTTGTAACTTTTAATGCGCATAATTGGCGCGATTTATTTTTAGTCAATATTTATTATTATCATTATTTAATTCAATCCCCTTTGCATGTTTCCCCCCTGGATGTATTGTATGCTTTAAATTCTCGCTCATTATTGCTCGTTAGTATATTTAGTATATTAATCCGAAGAAAGGAAAAAACCTCGACCTATATGTCGTTGCAAAAAGTCTAAGCGTGATTCAATATTTTAGGTTGTTTAGTTAAAGCGTTGGAACCATCGCTAGAACCATTAACTCTTTTTAGCCAAAAAAATAGAGGTCAACACCTCTTCTCAAAATACCCAAAACATGTCACTCAAAAACATTTTTCAAAACAACTTGGATTTTAAACCAAGTCATTAATCAATCAAACATTTATTTTCTTTAGGTAAAAACAATTTGGATTTTAAAACAAGTCATTAATCAATCAAATTTTATTTTCTTTAGGTAAAAACACTTGGTTTTTCAAATCAAGTCTTATTTTCAAACTCAAAAATCATTCTCATTAGGTTAAAACCTTGGAACTCAAGCCAAGAGTATTTTGTCACTCAAGACTCATTTTTCTCAATTATCACTCAATTTGCCCTAATCTTATACATATTTGCAAACACATAAAAACAAGCGCTTAGAATAGAATACAAGAGGTTCCTATAGAGTACTATAGACGCCTAGGGTGCTAATACCTTCCCTTTGCGTAACCAACCCCCTTACCTCGATCTCGTTATTTAGGGTGTTTAACGGACTTTCTCCCTTCTTCGGAAAAATCAAAGCTCGGTGGTGTAATTAACAATTTTGTGATTCAACGCTTCTCAATAGCTTGACATCCAAAAATCACCGCGACAGAAATGGCGACTTCACTGGGGATCCCCCGAGCGGGTTGAGCCTATCTTGTATTTTTTTCTTTACGCTTGTGTGTTTATTTGTTTGTACATATATGTATGCATGTTTATGGGCCTTATTTGGGAAAATTGCTTGAGTGAGATAGTCCTAACCCGGACTCGAGAGAAACAATAAGATAGGGAAGTGGTATAATCAAAGCGACATGCCCGAAGTCTATTTCGGACCATGGCACGCATATGATACGGCCACAACTTAGTTGAGGAAGCTTGGGGGTAATAATGTTGACATGAGCAATCGTGTTCGACGTTCTATTCCCGAGGGACTGACGACGCTATGGACCTTTAGAGTTACCTTGAACCCATCTTGGCTTTTAGGATGTAGTGCGGTGACCAATTAAGAGTTCATCTTAACTTGGTTGATACGCGATACTACACTTAAACGAGATCGTCTTGCGGATATTGTTGGGCCGAGAGTTAATCTCGTGAGCCGATAATAACTACGAGACGGTTGATAACTTTGGAAACTTTGTAGAACCCGAAATGCAGGTACAAATAAACCATAGTACTCACCATGTGGGAGGGGCTCTCACCCTTGACTCCAACGTTCTATCCTAACCCAACCATGTTTGTGCATAATCATGCATTAATTCATAAAACCATTTTTTTCCCCATCCGATATCGAAGGACTAAAAAAAAAACTAAAAACTAAAAAAAAAACTTTTTCCTTGTATTTTTGTCTTTGTAACGTTCTAGTTATTAGATAAAATGGATATTTTCTGTAATGTTTACATTTAATTTAATATAAGTCCTTCGATATCAAAAACTTGCATAATTTAGCATAAACATACCATGCATCATGTTGCATTCATAAATTTCCAAAAAATAGAGTCTCATATTCTCCTCCCTCTCTTCCGCCTCAGTTAAAGTGGCTCGACGTATTCGTTACAAGGCGACTCGCACTTATAACACCCGGTCTTAGATTAAGAAAAAGATGGCAACTGTTGAAGAAGAGAATACCTAGCTTCGTGAACAAGTGACAGGCATGCAAGCCGAGATTGAGAATTTGACTACTATGGTGACCTCTCTGTTGGCAAGTCAGAATCAGGGTTCAACATCAGTTCTTCAGTCCAGCGGTGCGCCTGTGCCACTCCCGGTTGTATCTGCACCAATTCCTGCTCCCCGGCTCTCTATGCCCGAAGGTTGTACGTGGGGATTATCAGAAGGTTTTCTTGGAGGAGGACTCTTCCCTCAAGTGACTGAAGCACCCCTTGTTCAGTCGGAAAATACTCTGCCACAAGTTACTGCTACTGTTACTGCACCTGCAGTCCATGCTGTTCCCTATTACCAAGAGCCTATTTTTCATGCGGAAAGCATGAGAGGTTTTGATAGGGTGGAAGATCTGCAAGACAAGTTTAATGAAATGCAGCGCGAGATGAGGGCCCTCAAAGGGAAAGATCTGTTTGGTAAAGATGCTCATGAATTATGCTTAGTTCCTGATGTTGTGGTTCCGCCTAAGTTCAAAGTTCCAGATTTTGAGAAGTACAAGGGAAATACCTGTCCAAGAGCTCATTTAACTATGTACGCAAGGAAAATGTCTACTCAAACTAGCAATGATAAACTCCTGATTCACTATTTTCAGGACAGCCTGTCTGGGGCAGCCTTGAGATGGTATATGGACTTGAATAGGGCTGATATCCGCACTTTTAATAATTTGGCTAGTGCTTTCATGTCTCAGTACAACTACAATTCCTTCATGGCTCCTGACAGAGATGAGCTCCGTGCAATGACCCAGAAAGAGAAAGAATCCTTCAAGGAGTACGCTCAGAGATGGAGGGAGTTAGCTGCTCAGACTCGTCCTCCTATTGAAGAAAGAGAGTTGTCTAAGATGTTCATTCACACTCTTAATCTGTTCTTTTATGAGAAGATGTTCAACCTGGTGTCTAGAAGTTTTACTGAAGTAGTGGAAACGGGGATGTGCCTAGAAGAGGCCATTCGCCAAGGAAGAATGACAAAAGAAAACACCCCTGTCAGCAATACCAAGAAGTATGGTCACAATTTCCCGAAAAAGAAAGAGTCTGAAGTCGGCATGGTAACTCAAGGAGGTTTCCAACCAAGATACCCAAATTATCAACATGTCTCAGCCATTGCACCTGCACCTCAACCACAAATATCTCCACAACCACATTACCCACAAATACCTCCACAACCACATTACCCACAAATGACTCCCCAACAATCATATCCACCACAGATTCGCCCTCAAAAGGTTCAACAACCCTTCAATCGCACTCCCAGATATCCACCCTTTGATCCTATACCAATGAAGTACGCTGATTTGCTTCCCGCCTTGCTTGCCAAGAATTTTGTTCAAACAAGGCCACCACCTCCAGTGCCTGCTATATTGCCTACCTGGTACCGTAATGACCTGACCTGTGCTTTCCACCAAGGGGCACCCGGTCACGATGTGGAACGCTGTTTTGCTTTCAAAAAGGCTATCAAGGACCTAGTCCGAAGCAAAGTGTTGACTTTCAAAGACGAGAACCCCAATGTTCAAACAAACCCTCTACCAAATCATAATCCCTCTGTTCATTTTATTCAACCCTGCCTAGCTACAAATGCCATCCTCCATGTGAAAAGTATCAAGAATCCTCTGGTTCCTATCCATATCAAAATGTGCAAAGCAAAGATGTTCGATCATGATCATTCAGCTTGTGAAGTGTGTCTGTCAGATCCCCATGGGTGTTTCCAAGTCCAAAAAGACATCCAAGGTTTGATGGACAAAGGAGAGCTATTAGTGACAAAGAAAGATGAAGAGGTTTGTGGTATTACACCAGAATTTAGCACTGCTGATCATTTGGAGATGATTTACAACAGCAGTGAGTGCAATATTCCCCGACTTACAATTCGTGTGCCAGGATCTGTGCCATGATACAAAATGGAGTAGAGACCTCTATTCCTCCTTTGACCACAGTGAGCAATGTTACAGATAATAGCAGAATTCTGAGAAGTGGACGTATTATCCAAGAGGCAGTTCCTCAAAAGCTAAGTACCCCTGTTGTTGAGAAAGTGCCAGTCAGTGTTCCTAGTAAGCCAGTTGAAAAAGAGTATGAAGATTCTGATGAGGTGATGAAATTGATCAAAAGGAGTGAATACAAGATAGTGGACCAGTTGTTGCAAACTTCGTCTAAGATTTCTATGTTGTCCTTGTCAATGAGTTCTGATGCCCATAGAGAGGCTCTGATGAAGGTGTTGGATCAAGCCTATGTTGAGAAGGATGTGACTTTAAGCCAATTCGGAGGTATAGTGGGGAACGTGACTGCTTGTAATAATCTGAGTTTCAGTGATGAAGAACTTCCCGAGAGAGGACGAAATCATAATTTGGCATTGCATGTGTCAGTTACTTGCAAGTCCGATGCTCTATCTAATGTGTTGATTGATACTGGGTCGTCTCTGAATGTGATGGCTAAAATTACTCTAGACAAACTTTCATACAAGGATGCCTATATGAGGCCAAGTTCAATGATTGTGAAGGCGTTTGATGGATCAAGGAAGTCAGTGATTGGTGAGGTGGATTTACCTATTGCAGTTGGTCCGCATGAGTTCCAGGTTACTTTTCAGGTGATGAATATACAAGCTGCTTACAGTTGTCTTTTGGGGCGTCCATGGATTCACGAGGCCGGCGCCGTGACATCCACTTTACATCAGAGGTTGAAGTATGTGAAAGAAGGAAAGTTGGTAATTGTGAATGAAGAGGAAGCCCTGCTTATTAGTCATTTATCAAATTTCTCATGTATTGGTGCGGATGAATCAGACGGTACAACGTTTCAGGGACTGTCCCTTGAGGAGAAAGGTCCGATCAGAGCTGAGACATCTATGGCATCTTTGAAGGATGCACAAAGGGCGGTGCAAGAAGGCAAGACTGCTGGTTGGGGAAAAGTACTACAGTTGTCAGAGAATAAGAACAGAGCAGGTTTGGGTTTTACTCCTTCTACCAGGATGGGGAAGAGAGAGCCATTTGAAGATGTTTTCCGCAGTGCTGGTTTTATCAACACTCCCTCAGAGATTAATGCTGTTATTGTAGATGAAGAAGAAGAAGGACCACCATCTTTTGTGACCCCTAGAGGAATATGCCACAACTGGATTGCTGTTGATGTCCCTTCTGTCATTCCTCTGTCTAAGTAATATGTTTGTCATTTTATGTTTTTAAAAGAAAAACCCTCTTGTCCTGCCCCAAGCAAGAGTGAGACTATGTTTGGGCTTTGTTTAAATTGCTTCAAGAATATTAATGAAAATCGTCGTTTTTATCATGACTTTTATTTTCTTTATATCCTTTTATTCAAGAAAATGGTAACACAAAAAAAAAACCAAATATATATATTTTATTTTTCACCTTTCTATTCTTATTACTTTTATCAAATAAAAATTCTGCATTCTTATTAAAATAAAATCAATCATCAATCATATGCAGAATTAACATCAATAAGCCCGTTGAGTACAATGATTCTAGACCCTCTATCAACTTTGAGTTTCCAGTCTATGAGTCTATGGAAGAGGAGGATGAAGAGATTCCTAATGAGATCATACGATTGTTGGATCGGGAAGATGTGGCCATTCAGCCTCACCAAGAAGCTACATAATTGATCAACTTGGGTACTGAGGAAGAAAAAAGAGAAGTCATGATAGGAGCAGGTTTGGAAGAATCAGTCAAAGCAAGGGTAGTAGAGTTGCTCAGAGAATATGTTGACATCTTTGCATGGTCTTATCAAGATATGCCCGGTTTGGATCCTGAGATTGTGGAACACCGTCTGCCTTTGAAGCCAGAATGTCCTCAAGTGAAGCAAAGATTAAGAAGGTCTCACCCCGATATGGCTCTCAAGATCAAAGAAGTTCAGAAACAGATTAATGCGAGTTTTCTTATCACTTCAGAGTATCCTCAATGGTTGGCCAACATAGTACCGGTTACTAAGAAGGATGGTAAAATCAGGATGTGTGTTGATTATAGAGATTTGAATAGAGCTAGTCCAAAGGATGATTTCCCATTGCCTCACATTGATGTACTGGTTGACAATACTGCCAAATCCAAAGTCTTTTCCTTCATGGATGGTTTCTCGGGGTACAATCAGATCAAGATGGATGTTGAAGACAGGGAGAAAACTTCGTTTATCACACCTTGGGGCACTTTCTGCTACCAAATAATGCCTTTTGGGTTGACAAACGCAGGTGCTACTTACCAAAGAGGCATGACCACCTTGTTCCATGACATGATGCACAAAGAGGTTGAAGTATACGTGGATGATATGATCGTCAAGTCAGGCACTGAAGAAGAACATGTGGAGTATTTGTTGAAGATGTTTCAGAGATTGAGGAAATATCAACTCTGGCTGAATCCTAATAAATGTACTTTTGGTGTTAGGTTCGGAAAGCTTTTGGGTTTCATTGTCAGTAAGAAAGGTATTGAAGTTGATCCTGATAAGGTCAGAGCCATCAGAGAAATGCCAGCTCCCTAAACAGAGAAGCAAGTTAGAGGTTTCCTTGGTCGTTTGAACTATATCTCCAGGTTTATTTCCCACATGACTGCTACATGTGGGCCAATTTTCAAATTACTCCGCAAAGACCAAGAGATTGTCTGGACAGAGGATTGTCAGAGAGCCTTTGATAATATCAAGAAGTATCTTATGGAACCACCAATTCTTATTCCTCCAGTTGAGGGGAGGCCACTCATTATGTATCTGACTGTGTTAGAAGATTCCATGGGCTGTGTGCTGGGGCAGCAAGATGACACCGGAAGAAAAGAACATGCAATTTATTATTTGAGCAAGAAGTTTACTGATTGTGAGTCTAGATATTCCATGCTTGAGAAGACTTGTTGTGCTCTAGCTTGGGCTGCCAAACGTCTGCGTCATTACTTGATTAATCACACTACTTGGTTGATATCCAATATGAATCCAATTAAGTACATTTTTGAGAAAGCTGCTTTGACCGGGAGAATTGCTCGTTGGCAGATGTTATTGTCCGAATATGATATCGAATACCGTGCTCAGAAAGCAATCAAGGGTAGTGTCCTGGGTGATCATTTGGCTCACCAACCAGTTGAAGATTACCAACCAATCAAGTTTGACTTCCCAGATGAAGAGATCATGTATTTAAAGATGAAAGACTGTGATGAACCGCTGTTTGAGGAAGGTCCAGATCCAGAATCCAAGTGGGGGCTGATATTTGATGGGGCTGTGAATGTCTATGGTAGTGGAATTGGGGCAGTTATTGTTACTCCTGAGGGTTCTCATATTCCTTTCACCGCCAGATTGCAGTTCGATTGTACCAACAACATCGCTGAATATGAAGCTTGTATCATGGGTATTGAAGAAGCAATTGATTTGAGGATCAAGAATATTGACATCTATGGAGACTCAGCTCTTGTGATTAATCAGATCAAAGGAGAATGGGAAACACGCCACACTGGCCTAATTCCTTATAGATATTATGCAAGGAGTCTATTGACTTTCTTCAACAAAGTGGAGTTGCATCATATTCCTCGTGATGAGAATCAAATGGCAGACGCTTTGGCTACCTTATCCTCAATGTACCAAGTTAATTACCCAAATGAAGTTCCGATCATCAGTATTCGTTGTCTTGAAAGACCGGCATATGTGTTTACAGCAGAAGAAGTGATTGATGACAAGCCATGGTTTCATGATATCAAGTTGTTCCTTCAGAATCAAGAGTATCCCCCTGGGGTATCCAATAAAGATAAGAAGACCTTGAGGAGGTTATCTAGCAGTTTCTTTCTGAATGGAGATGTGTTGTATAAGAGAAATATGTTTAGACAAAATCTATTTGATGTTTTAAAGATGACAAATAATCTTAATTAAATTTTAATTAGATTCTGATCATCTTGTGATCTAACAAGTGCTTTTGAGTGATTTTATATAAAACAGATATAAGGAATGAAAATCACTATCTTTTATTCACAAGTTAAAAAGAATCTCAAATTTTGTCTTGGAGAATGATCTCAGAACGGTCTCCTGGCTATATGATGCATTGAATAAACACTTAATTAAGTCAACGTGATACAAGACAACAAAGAACTTTTCATATAAGTTATTTGTAGTATCACAACAGTTTGGAATAATTCATTTAAGGCAAAGAATCATTTTTTGAGTAATGGACCTTCTTCATGGAGTAAAGTTAAGAACATCAATGTCTCAAATAATTGAAAAAGATTTAAGGTCTCCAAAGGCATCATGGAAGAATTAATCTAGACCAATAAGAAGTAGACAAAGTGTTGTACCGGTGTAAGAAGAATATTTGAATCATATCATAGTACAAACACTTGGAAAGATAAGAAGCATCAAGTACCATCAAAGCTACTATTCACACGTCCTTGCAAGGACACATGAATAGTTGCCTCTCTACTAGGTTTTTGCTGTGTAACAACTGGCCAACAGCTTGCAGCAACATTGGTAAAACAAGTAGGAGCTACTCTCTCAAGAAATACCTATGGTCTCCAACATCCAGGAGAATGGTCTCCCAGATTTTGTTCATACAAGCTTCATTCTTATCCAAACTAGTAGCTATCTATTTCTACATGTGGGCTATTGTTTGTCAACGAATATATTATCAAATACAACCCATTACAGTTGTCAAGAACGGATAAATCTGACATCCTCTCAGTTGTACCTTATAGAGACCATCAGGAGAATGGTCTCCAGAACTACTTGAAAGTACAATTTCTGACTGGGCTTTTTGCCTCACTCACAACGGCTATCTTGGCATTCTCAACTGTCATATTTGAAGTTCAAATATCCAAAGGGACTTCTCCATCTATAAATAGCATGTGAAGGCAACATTGAAGAGCAAGAGTTTTACAAGCAATCACAATCTTACCACTTGCAAATACAAAGCAATCTAAGCTCTTCTTTCACTCTACTTCAAGCTCAAATAGAACATAGGATCTAAATATTGTTTGAGCATTTTGAGTGTAACTTTATTTAGCTATACTAACTAGTTTAGGTTGGTATAAGCTTGTGAGATTCATTTCATATCCACATATATTGTATGTTGTAAACTTAAGTCAATTAGGAAGAATTGATTGAGTGGTGAAGGTTCAATCAGTAGGTGTTTACTGATTGGTTTCTTAACCTTGGTTTGGGTTAAGTGTTTGAAGCTTGATTGTAATCTTGGTCTAGATTGTAAGTGCACCAGTTCATCCTCATGTTTTAATAATTGTCAAAACACATGAAAATAGAGTATAACATATTTTGGCAACATTACAAATGACTTGACAGCGAGAAACCTTTTAAAACTTTGAAAAACTGTTTTTTTAGGTATTATGTATCGATACATAAACATGTGTATCGATACAAATGTCCTGAAATTGCTTCTGACTGATTTTGTGCTGTGTGTATCGATACATACAACACTTGTATCGATACAAAACTGGTCTATCTGAGACAGAGAGTCACTTGTGTATCGAATCATGCTTGCATGTATCGATACAAGCCTATATCTCTCAATAGACCAGAGAACTCATGATGTATCGAATCATGCTTGCATGATTTGATACATATCAGTCAAGATTTCAAGAAACTGATATATGTATCGATACATACTCGTGTTTGTATCGATACATAGGTCAAAATTTTCAATTTGAACGCTGGTCAAAGGGTTTTGTATCGATACAAACCATCATTTGTATCGATACACGTATGTTAAATTTTGCCCAAATTTGCTCAATTCTATTTTCTCTTTAAATAGCAATGTGATGTGTCATTGTAAGGTAGAGGAAACTAGTGAGAAAGTTCAGAAAACGCTTTGGATACAAATTGAGTGAGAATTTGCATCAAAGGTTTGATTCGTCACAAATTCATCATCTTCATCAAGGATTGCAATCAAATTGGATTTTGAGTATGGGATCAATTCAATAAAGATTGTGTTTTTGTGTGATAACGTTCGATACGATTCGCGGTGAATCAGAATTGTAGTCGGGTTGAATTGTGTGACGAAGGTTCTAGTGTTTCTCTCAAGTGATTCAAGATCGTGCGTGTCTTGAAGGATTCGACAACAAGAAACGAAGGACTCAGCTGGACGATCGGGTGCGGGTTGGCACAAGGTGGATCGTTGGAATCAGAGGGCGAAGTTTCGTTGTGTGTCGAGGTTATTCGCATTAGTTTACATTTTGTGTCGTTATAGGTTTATAAGATTCAATTGTAAACTGTGCACTTTTTGTTCATCAAGTTTTTGATCTCTAAACTCTCAAATAACCCGTTTGATTATTTGGGGGGAGACGTACTCGGACAAACACATGGACGACGCGCAATCCGAGGAACTCCCTAATCACATCGTGTCTCTCTCTCTCTCTCTCTCTCTCTCTCTCTCTCTCTCTCTCTCTCTTTTGAATTTCATAATTTCGTTAATTTGTTAATCGATTGAATTTTTGGTGTTCGTATTGGTTCACAAAAATTCAATTGATTCTTGCTTGATTGTGGTTGATTTGAATATTGATTTGTAACTTGCTTGGGACTGAATTTAAAATTGTTTAATTTCAATTTATTTTGAACTCGAACATTTTCGTATCTTTTCACAAAATCGTTCAAGGCTTATACTACGTTTCCTTTGGTCAATCGGTGCGTAGACTACCGATCCGGTGGCTCTTCCACTCGCTTGATTAAATTGAAACATTATTTTTTAAAAACCTCATTGTTTCAAGGATCACTTATTCAACCCCCCCTTCTAAGTGATAAGCCTAGTAGTCTAACAAGTGGTATCACGATCCCGGTTCAATTTTGTTTACAAAATTTGGTGGATTGTGCCAATTATTAGAAAACATGGCTTTCGCACCGAAAGGGGCGTATAATAGGGCTCCTATATTCAATGGAGATCATTTTGACTATTGGAAAAGTAGTATGCGCATTCACATCAATTCTTTTGATGGTGAAGTGTGGAATGCTATTGAGGACGGTCCATTTGTTCCAACAATGACCGACCCCAATGGTGTTGTCATAAATAAGCCTATGGCACTATGGACGGATGATGAAAAGAAAAAGGCCAATTACGATGCAAAGGCACAAAACATACTTATTTCATCCCTTGGGATTGAACAATTTTATCATGTGTCGCATTGTTCTACGGCTAAGGAAATGTGGGATACATTAGTTACTCACTTTGAGGGAACTAATGAGGTCAAAATTTCGAAAATAAACACTTTAACCCAAGAGTTTGAGTTGTTCCATATGCAAGATGGTGAAACCATCGCGGATATGCAACAACGATTTGTTAAAATCACCAACAAGTTACATGGTCTAGGCAAACCAATCACTAATCAAGATGCTACTAACAAAATTTTGAGGTGTCTTAATAGGTCATGGCAACCTAAGGTCACCGCAATCAAAGAGGCGAATGATCTTACTACCTTGAGCCTCACAACATTGTTTGGTAAGCTAACGGAACATGAGCAAGTGCTTAGTTTGTTGGACAAGCATGAGAAAGGTGGTAAAAAGGAGAAATACAACGAAAAGGAAAAAGAAAAGGATAAGAGGTCAATTGCTCTAAAAGCCTCAAAGTCAAAGTCCAAAAAGGTTGAGCATGTGGAAAGTAGCTCAAGTGAAGACGATTCCGATGATGAGGAAATGTGACTCTTCATTCGACGCTACAATAGGTATGTGAGAAAGAATGAGATAAGACATTCCGATGACAATCTTAAGAAGTTTCGGAAAGATAGTGGTTACCGCCGGAAAAATGAAGATGCTAGATACTCCAAGAAAGGGGCATGTTATGAATGTGGTCAAATTGGTCATTTCAAACCGGATTACCCTAAGCTCAAGAGAAAAGATAAGGAGTCACCTTCATTCAAAAAGGGAAGCAAGGACAAGGGAAAGAAAGCTTATGTTGCATGGGAAAGTGGAAGCTCATCTTCTTCTTCATCATCAAGCTCTAGCTCAAGTGATGAAGATGCATTGGCAAATGTGTGCTTAACATCCCATGATCGCAAGAAACTTGCTCCTAAAAAGGTAAACCAAAATCCCTCTAGCTCATACACACTTTTAGAATATCATGAGTTGCAAGTCGCTTTTGAAAAGTTACACAAAGAAACTAAAGAGGCTTTTCAACGATTAAAAGGTTTAATGCAAGTTAATAAATACCTTGAGGCAAAAGTTTCGGAAACGGAGCTTGAGTTGAAAGCTCTCAAAGAGTCTATGATTCAAAAACCTCTTGTGACTTTTGATAGCTATGGTAACGATAAGACCGGATGTGATGGATGTTTTTACTTACGTAGAGACTTGCGAAAGTTGCAAGATGAGCTAAAAGAACCATCCAAGCCGGAGATTACTTTTGCAATTGATCCATCTAAGTTCAACAAATCATTAAAACCTAGAAATAAAAAGTATAAATTTGTTCAAAAGGATCCTAAGAAAAGTAATCCTCATATCGTTTGTCATTATTGTTGTGACAAAGGTCATACTATTGCAAAGTGCCATGCTCGAAAAGTTTTGGTACCTAAAGGCAAATTGCAATGGTTACCTAAGTTAGGCAATAATGGTGCTACTAACCAACTAGGACCCAACAAGAGTTGGGGACCTATTTCAAATGTCTAAGTATGCAGGAAAACGTCTTGAACCATTGACGAAAGACATCGACAACAATGGAGTTCAAGACTTATGAAGAAGGTAAATGATGAGAAAAGCTTCAACTCGATACTTACAAAGTTGTGGAAATTGATCACTTCCTCCACTTAACACTTAAGGGAAGACTCTATTCTCTACCTTTGCCTTTATATTGTTTTACTTAGCATTTGTACTTTGGTTTCATATACATATAACCTTCATCTTAATATGATATTGGTATTGATAGTTGTCTAGTCCTCCATTTCCAAGAATTTTGCTCAAAAATATTTATAAGTTTTTGAGTCTCACATGTTTATAATGGGGATTTAACAAAGATCTTTACAATTGCAATATTAAGTTCATACTTGGTTTGTATATGCTTGTTTTGTTCTTATATGTGACTTTGTGTGCATACATACACATATATCTTCATATGATTAATTTTTGGTACTTTGATTCATTTATGTGAATGTTCTATCATGCATATATGGTTTAACATGTGTTCTCATGTTATAATGTGTTTTGGTATTGTTTTTGCTCACATACATAAGTGTGTACCTTCTTGATTATATGTGTTTCATTCATACATGTTACTTGGAAGTCATAAAAATTAGTTTTTGAAACTCATAAGTTCATATGGTTTGAGAAAAATTGAAAATAATGCATTTTGGATCGATACAAATAAACATTGTATAGATACATGTTAGTTTTTCTGCAAAGTTTCAAAATTAACTGATATGTATCGATACATATGATGATTGTATCGATACATAGCTTCTCAGTTGGGACCGAAAGTGTCTCATGTATCGATACATGCTCGCATGCTTCGATACATGCTGCAGAAAACTGACTTGTATCGATACAAACACGATTTTGTATCGATACAAACGCGCGAAAACAGCTTTATGTATCAATTTTAATTCATTCATTCATCAAACACCACAATCCTCCTCTTCTACACGAAAATCTCTCTCAAAACCCTCATTCCCAAATTCTCAATCTCCTTTAAAACTCAACCAAAATCCACAAAACTTGACCCTAATCTACTTCAAATTCATCACCCATTCTCATTCCTTCGTCAATTTCGCGATTCAAACTTCCTCATCCTCACATTCAAGACAAGGATTCTTCAAATTGGGTTGTGGATTCTTCAACTCTTCAAACATCCAACAAGGTAACATTACACCAATCCTCACTCTAAGAATGTCTACTAGTAATAGAAGTAAGAATAGTGGTAGGACTAAGAATACTGCTAGGATAATAAGGGATACTGATCATGATGATAATTTTAGGGAAGAAAATTTTGTCCATGAGAATTACTTGAACTTCTATATTAGAACTTGCAAAGAGAATAGAGTAATCCCTCAAAATGCTGTTGATGTTGCGAACCTTGAGGAATTACATTTAGGTGAAGTTGCTAAGATCATTAAGAGAGAAAATCTCATCACTTTTTGTAACCTGAAGAGACCTTACATAGAGGATTTAATTAGGATTTTCTACTCTGGATTGCAAGAGCAAAGAGTTGCTGAGTTTGAGTTCTGTATAGGAAAGAAGATTTACAAGTTCACTAACAGTCTTTGGTTTAAGCTATTTGGCATGGTAACTGATAAGAACTTGAAAAAGTTTACCGATGTTGATGGTCCTAAGTACAATATGACTGAGTTTGCAAGCACTCTAACAAGGAACGGTAAAAGTCCAAATGGAAAGGCCGGTAGACTCAAGAAAGGTCCAAGAGCTTTACTTTGGATTGTGAATCACATTCTAAGACCTAGAGGTGGATCCTACTCTAGACTTGATTGGAAGGACATTGATCTTATGTACATTATGATGGAGAGAAAGAAAATGGATTGGCCACACTACATCGTGAGCCGTTTATTTGCCTTGAGAGATTCTAAAAAGGATCATTGTTTCGGATATTCGAGCTGGATCTCTACTATCTTAGACCACTTTAAGATAACCGACCAAGTAGCAGGATCCTGGATTAACCCAAAAAGTGATCAAATCTTCAGCATGACTCAAATGAAAAAGATGGATTATAAGTGGAATAATGCGGTTGAAGATTATGAATTTTGTGGAAAGGAAGATGAAGATGAAGAAACACTTCAAGGTAATCAAGAAGAAAGGGGTAAGAGAGCAAGAGTAGAAACTCATGGAAGTGAAAGCATGGAGAGTAATCCGTCGGACACTAGTAATGGTGCAATTATGGAAATGTTAAAGGAAATGAGCTTAAGACAAGCTAAGTTCCAAAATGAGGTCACCATTAGACTTGATGATATGCATGCTTATAACGTCTCAAGGTTTGATCATCTACAAAATCAATTGGATGAATGCATCAAGCAACAAACTTCAGTTGACCAATACTTCAATCCTAACCAAAACCCGGATGGCATGAATGAATGATGATGTTGATCCATAACTTTGTTTTTATCACATTTTGTTTTCTTTCTTGAACAATTCCATTTTGATATTTCTTATGACTTCTATTTCAATTTGGTTGTATGGATTATTTTTAATGTTGTCATGTTTGGACAACATTGATTTTGGATTATGTATGACTTTGTTGAATTATTTGGTTTGTATGGATTATCGCTTTTATGTTTATGCATTTGTTGCATTAGTTTGTTTATTTCGTCCCATATTTGGATATGTTACTTTGTTAAAAATGTCGATGTGTTACGATATTCATGCATTGGTTTTGGTTTGTTGTTCTACATTCCATGTTTGTCATGATATTTGGTTTTCGTCATTGATATATTTTGGCATATCTTTGTATGTATTTATATTGGTTAGGAATCTTTATCATATATGTGCATTTCGACAAATGTAAGTGCACGATATGACTTGGGTCAAAATTGATTGAACTTGATACTTCTAATAGACTCTCTTCTTCTTTTTGATATTGTCAAAGGGGGAGAGATTTGGATGCACAAGCTAAGGATAAAAAGCTAAAGTGTCTTGAATATTATCTACTATGACAATTGCATTATGGCATCAACTCAGGGGGAGCGTGCTTATTGTTAGCCTTGGTGTTTAATTGCGTCTGTATACATATTGCTATTTTATTTGCATATTAGGTATAGGTTTGCATATTAGGTATAGGCTTAGTTAGCTTATGCATAGTTTTGACAATTATCAAAAAGGGGGAGAATGTAAGTGCACCAGTTCATCCTCATGTTTTAATAATTGTCAAAACACATGAAAATAGAGTAGAACATATTTTGGCAACATTACAAATGACTTGACAGCGAGAAACCTTTTAAAACTTTGAAAAACTGTTTTTTTAGGTATTATGTATCGATACATAAACATGTGTATCGATACAAATGTCCTGAAATTGCTTCTGATTGATTTTGTGATGTGTGTATCGATACATACAACATTTGTATCGATACAAAACTGGTCTATCTGAGACAGAGAGTCACTTGTGTATCGAATCATGCTTGCATGTATCGATACAAGCCTATATCTCTCAATAGACCAGAGAACTCATGATGTATCGAATCATGCTTGCATGATTTGATACATATCAGTCAAGATTTCAAGAAACTGATATATGTATCGATACATACTCGTGTTTGTATCGATACATAGGTCAAAATTTTCAATTTGAACGCTGGTCAAAGGGTTTTGTATCGATACAAACCATCATTTGTATTGATACACGTATGTTAAATTTTGCCCAAATTTGCTCAATTCTATTTTCTCTTTAAATAGCAATGTGATGTGTCATTGTAAGGTAGAGGAAACTAGTGAGAAAGTTCAGAAAACGCTTTGGATACAAATTGAGTGAGAATTTGCATCAAAGGTTTGATTCGTCACAAATTCATCATCTTCATCAAGGATTGCAATCAAATTGGATTTTGAATATGGGATCAATTCAATAAAGATTGTGTTTTTGTGTGATAACGTTCGATGCGATTCGCGGTGAATCAGAATCGTAGTCGGGTTGAATTGTGTGACGAAGGTTCTAGTGTTTCTCTCAAGTGATTCAAGATCGTGCGTGTCTTGAAGGATTCGATAACAAGAAACGAAGGACTCAGCTGGACGATCGGGTGCGGGTTGGCACAAGGTGGATCGTTGGAATCAGAGGGCGAAGTTTCGTTGTGTGTCGAGGTTATTCGCATTAGTTTACATTTTGTGTCGTTATAGGTTTATAAGATTCAATTGTAAACTGTGCACTTTTTGTTCATCAAGTTTTTGATCTATAAACTCTCAAATAACCCGTTTGGTTATTTGGGGGGAGACGTACTCGGACAAACGCGTGGACGACGCGCAATCCGAGGAACTCCCTAATCACATCGTGTGTGTCTCTCTCTCTCTCTCTTTTGAATTTCATAATTTCGTTAATTTGTTAATCGATTGAATTTTTGGTGTTCGTATTGGTTCACAAAAATTCAATTGATTCTTGCTTGATTGTGGTTGATTTGAATATTGATTTGTAACTTGCTTGGGACTGAATTTAAAATTGTTTAATTTCAATTTATTTTGAACTTGAACATTTTCGTATCTTTTCACAAAATCGTTCAAGGCTTATACTACGTTTCCTTTGGTCTATCGGTGCATAGACTACCGATCCGGTGGCTCTTCCGCTCGCTTGATTAAATTGAAACATTATTTTTTAAAAACCTCATTGTTTCAAGGATCACTTATTCAACCCCCCCTTCTAAGTGATAAGCCTAGTAGTCTAACATAGATTATTATTGGATAATCTCACGCAAGTGGGGACTGGACTAGCCCTTGTTATTTGAGGGTGAACCAGGATAAATTCCTTGGTGTTTGATTCTCTCCTTTATTTGTCTTTATTTTAATTGAACACAAATCACACACTCTCACAACTTAACGTACTAAGAGAACGTTCTCTCAGTGGTCTCTCAAACTGTGTGATTTCATTAATCCCTTTATCTAACTTTCTTTAGTGTTGCAGCATTTTAAAAGGTCACAATTCAATCCCCCCCCCCCCCCCCCCCCCCCCCCCCCCTTTCTTGTGACAATTATTGTTACTTCAAAATTTTGATATGATCTTACTACGGTGTGTGGACAAAGCTGAGGCTGATTCTTTGATGCACGAAATACATGAAGGGTCATTTGGGGATCATCCTAATGGGCACACAATGGCCAAGAAAATATTGAGAGCAGGGTACTACTGGTTGACAATGGAGTCTGATTGCCACAAGCATGCTCGGAAGTGTCACAAGTGTCAGATTTATGCAGACAAGATTCATATGCCACCAACTTCTCTGAATGTAATTTCTTCTCCTTGACCCTTTTCTATGTGGGGCATTGATATGATTGGACGGATTGAACCAAAAGCTTCCAACGGACATCGTTTTATTCTAGTAGCTATTGATTATTTCACCAAGTGGGTCGAAGCGGCGTCTTATGCCAATGTTACTAAGCAAGTGGTGGTTCGTTTCATCAAGAATAATATCATTTGTCGCTATGGTGTTCCTAACAAGATTATCACTGATAATGGGTCTAATTTGAACAACAAGATGATGAAAGATTTGTGCGAGGAGTTCAAGATTGAGCATCATAATTCGTCTCCATACCGACCTCAAATGAATGGTGCAGTTGAAGCTGCAAATAAGAATATTAAGAAGATTGTGCAGAAAATGGTGGTTACTTACAAAGATTGGCATGAGATGTTACCTTTTGCTTTACACGGATATCGTACTTCAGTGTGCACTTCAACAGGGGCAACCCCTTTCTCCTTGGTGTATGGTATGGAAGCAGTGTTACCGGTAGAGGTTGAGATTCCATCAATGAGAGTCTTGATGGAAGCCAAACTGACTGAGGCTGAATGGTGTAGAAACATATATGAACAGCTGAATTTAATTGAAGATAAATGTATGGCGGCTTTGTGCCATGGGCAGTTGTACCAAAGAAGAATGAAGCAAGCTTTTGACAAGAAAGTTCGACCCCGAGAGTTTCGTGAAGGTGACCTCGTACTTAAAAAGATCCTGTCTTTTCAAACTGATCCTAGGGGCAAGTGGACACCCAATTATGAAGGACCGTATGTTGTTAAGAGAGCTTTCTCAGGTGGTGCTATGACCCTTGCAACAATGGATGGTGATGAGCTCCCTCGTCCTGTGAATGCCGATGCAGTCAAGAAATACTTTGTCTAAAAATAAAAAAGAATAGCTCACTAAGTCGAAAACCTGAAAGGGCGGCTTAGGCAAAAATGAGCGTCTCGGTGGGCTGAAAACCCGAAAGGGCGGTCCAGGCAAAAATTAGAGACAAAAAAAAATAATATATATAATTATCCTGATAGGTCGAAAACCTGAAAAGGCGATCTATGCAAAAGTTAAGGAAAGAAGACAAGTAACTGCATCGGAACAGGCATCACTTATCTTGGAACGCTTCAATCAGCATACAATTTTAGATCGTAGTCTTTTACAATGGAATTCAAAGTTGATGAGGAAATTAGTAATCATTGTATTTGATGTATCCTCCCATGTAATTACCATTTTCTAAATTTTAATGATCCGTGGGATTGCGCTTTATGCCAGTTTTCACTCTTTTACGCAAACTTGAGCTTGTGCCTTTTATTTGAAATTCTCATTTATTCATAATTTTAATTTTCTTACCTTTATTCTAACCTTAAGACGCTTGAAGCAAAAAACCCAAAAATAATGTCAAATCTTTTAAACTTGTCTTTTCTTCTGGAAAATATAAAATGACAAACATCTCTTACATTCATGAGTCACATAAGCATGCTACAATAGTACTTCAAATGTGGACATATTTTCAGAAGTAGATACAGCCATTGCAAAAAAAAAAAGAGAAAGAAAAAGGAAAAAGAAAAGAAAAAAGAAAATAGCTCGCTAAGTTGAAAACCTCAAAAGGCGGCTTAGGCAAAAATGAGCATCCCAGTGGATTGAAAACCCGAAAGGGCGATCCAGGCAAAAATTAGGGATAAAAGAAAAGGAAAAGAAAAATGAAAAAGTAACGGTTGGTATTGAGTGGTCCAATCCAGAATGTGAAATGGCGACTTCCACCGAAAAGTTTATTTGTGAAACTGGCTCCGAGAGCTAGTTGAAAAAGATGTGTTACCCTTGGGAGTTGCCCTGCAGGTTCTATTTACATGGATACTACTCCTGGTAGAAATTTGACGGAATATCGCATGGATACGCTTGCCTCATTGTTCTCATCATTCCTCTGTCTATCATCAAGTGTTATCAATCTTGCCATACAAATAAAAGTTCAAAACATGCATTCACATCCATGCACCCATACATACATGTGTATACTTGTATTCATGAGACATATAGAGCATTCATCATCAAATATATTTCAAGTAGCAAATGCTACGAATCATCATTCAAATTCCCCAGAAAAAGTCATTCCCAAGTATATCTGGTCAGCCCAGCTCTTTCCTTTCATAGCATGTCTTGCTCTCTCACAATGTCAGTTAATAGTTCATCTTCCTGGTCAGATCCTTACCATATCTAAAAGATTGGTAAACACTTTATCATTTTTTTATCTTTATTGCTTCTGTCCGCTACAGGACTTTACCGCTTATGTCCGTTACAGGACTTTACCGCTTATATCCGTTACAGGATATAACACCCCAAAGATAAATCTAGAATAATCTTGGAATATTATGATCGATAACATAATTCATTATTATTACAACAAGTTTATTGCACACGCAAATGCCAAAAACATAAAGAGTTCGAAAAAAAAATGAACAGCGGAAACAAACGATAACACGATAAGATAAATAAGGAAGCAAGAATCAAATGCAATCCTCCAAACAGCAGCAGCGACTCCAACACCAAGGCTTACCTAATCAACCTGTTTTCCTGTTTCAAATAGGGAGTGGGGTGAGACAGTCACTTCGTCCCAGTGAATTCTACTACCCTCCTAGGCTATAAAGCCGAGGTACCTAATCAGTCCATAATTGATAATCTATCATAATAAATATCATAATCATAATTAATAAAAGTGTAACACACAAAAGTATCTTGTTGATTTTATTCCGCTAAGACACTTCGAGGTGAGCATGTCTCGAAGGCCCGCCATATCCGCTGACCGATTCGACCACGACATTAAGCTCACAATCATTTTCCTAATGGGTTATTCCATTGGAAGCCCATAAGCAGCATACTAAACCGCACAGGATCGACTGATTCTAAGTGATTAACATACTACCAATATAATTCCTTTCCCGGGGAGCATACAACTTAAATTCTAAGTCATCCCTAATTTTCAGAATTGTGTCTGACTTTCCGTACAATATTAAATACATTATATAATAGCAATATATCTTCCTCAGGTTATGATATAAAACGAGTGATCATTCATTTTTTAAAAAAATAGAAAATGTGAGGCAATTCTGGGTCAGCTCGCTACGGCGAGTTAGCAAGCTCGCCATGGCGAACTTGCAGGTACTGGCCTAAACAACTCGCTAGGCGAGCTGGGCCTCGCCATGGCGAAGTTCTTCAGCCCAGAACCTGCAGCTCGCCATGAGTGCTCGCCAGCAACTCGCTATGGCGAATTAAGTCAGAATGACCCCTGTTTTACAAATTTTCAATATTTTTCAAGGAATCACCTACAATCAAACTATGAGGAAGTGCAAATATATAATGCTTATAATATTTAACAGAATGGAAGAGAATTTGGGAGTTAATTCTCTCCACACAATTAATTCCTAAATTTCTAAGTTCACATGCAAATTTCATAATTTTGGGAATTCTAGCTAAACTAGCCTAAAGAACCCACTTGGTGATTGAAGCTTTAACCTTCACTAGCTCAACAATCAGCTACAGAACTCCTAGCTAGCCCCACGAACAGAAAGACCAGAATTGGAAGTTTGAACACTTAAAACCCTCTAAACTTGCTCTAAGAATTTGTAGTTGGTTTGATGAGCAAAGGAGCTGAGTGTTGAGGTTATTTATAGGGAATTCTCTGGGGTAAGAATAGTTCACGAATTTATTATGTGAGTGGCTGCATGTATTTCTATTGGATGAAAAAAAAAGGTAGAGATGACATTGTTGTTGTTTTGTGTCATGAGAGATTGGGAGGGTGAGAGTTATCAGAGGGAATCTCTGTCAATGAATGCATGTGAAGAATCTCTACTGTTTACTACTGACTTGAGCTAATGTTTAACAAAAGGAAAGGCATCATGTGAAATGAGGTTAATTGAAGAATTTGGAAGTTTGTTGAATATTGTTGTTTCACGTGAGAATGAGGAGGGAGGAGAGCTTGGCTTCAGTTATGCTGAACTGAGTAATGAGAGGAATGAAACTAATTGCATGCATTAGTGTTTGAGTTGGGTGGAAACTTGACTCATGGTTTGGTTGTGAGGTGTTGGCATAAGAGTGTAGGAAGATTAGGTGGGGTGATGAGTCATTAGGGAGGGAATTTGAATTCTAATGGTGTTAATTAAATCCAAGTCATGAAGTAGTGTCTTAGTGTGGGTTAAATTCAATTGCTTTTACTTATTCCTACACAATTCACACTTAACTCCTATGATTTAATTAGCCAATCACCTTAATAATTCCAATTAAATTAATAACCTCTAATTAAAATTTAATTAAGTGATTTAAGAATTTGGGGATGTTACAATCTACCCCCCTTAAAGAAATTTCGTCCTCGAAATTTAGAAATTTACCTTAGAATAGGTGAGGGTAACTATTCATCATGTCAGATTCCAATTCCCAAGTGTATTCGCCGTCCGGAGACTGCGCCCATTCAACTTTGACAATGGGAATCCTTTTATTCCGAAGAGTTTTGACATCACGATCAATGATTCGAATAGGATCAGGTTGGTAAGTCAAGTCCGGCTGAAGATCTATCTGCTCAATTGCTATTGGCTGATAGGGATCTGGAATGTACTTGCGAAGCTGAGAGACATGGAACACGTCGTATAGCCCTGATATAGAAGGAGGAAGAGCTAACTTATAGGCTACTGAACCAACGCGTCGGAGGATCTGATAGGGTCCAATATACCTTGGACAGAGTTTCTTGGTTCTAAACACACCACGTAAACCCAACTTCGGAGTAACCTTCAAGAACACATGATCTCCTTCATCAAATTCTAACGGTCTCCTTCTCTTGTCGGCATAACTCTTCTGCCGACTCTGCGCAACCTTCATCTTTTCACGGATTGACTTAACCTTTAAAGTTGTCTCTTGTATCAGGTCTGGTCCCAACAATCCGCGATCACCGACTTCCGTCCAACACAAAGGAGTTCTACACTTTCTTCCATATAAAGCTTCAAACGGTGCCATCCCGATACTGGAATGGTAACTGTTATTATAAGAGAATTCAATCAAGTGCAAGTAGTTGCTCCAACTACCGCCATCTTCCAAAACACATGCACGAAGCATATCTTCAAGAGTTTGAATAGTTCTTCCAGACTGTCCATCTGTCTGAGGGTGATGCGATGTACTCATTCTCAACCGAGTACCCATCGCATGCTGGAAGGCTTTCCAAAACCTAGAAGTAAAGATTGGATCACGATCTGAAACGATGCTGAGGGGTACACCATGCAATCTCACAATATGTTCTATAAAAATAGCTGCATACTGTGTGGCCTTATAGGTAGATTTCACAGGAATGAAATGAGCTGACTTGGTCAATCTATCCACAACTACCCAGATTGAATCTTGGCCCTTCTGGTTTCGGGGTAAACCTCCAACGAAATCCATAGTAATGTGTTCCCACTTCCACTCCAGAATTTCTAACGGTTGCAACGGACCTCCAGGTTTCTGGTGTTCAATCTTCACTTGTTGACAAACCAAACATCTAGACACAAAATCAGCAATTTCTGCCTTCATGTTCGGCAACCAGTAGTTCTGTTTCAAGTCGTGGTACATTTTGGTGGATCCTGGATGAATCGAGAATCCACTTTTGTGTGCCTCGTCAAGAATCAGCCTTTTCAGTTCATCGTCCTTTGGCACACACAATCTCCCTTCATACAACATAGCACCATCTGAGGCTATTGAGAACTCTGGATTATTCAATCTCCTTTGAAGGTCCATATCGCTTCGTTGCGCCTGCACTACCCTCGAGCGCAGATTGCATGACAACTCCATACGGTTGATCCTAATGCCGCTCTTTCTGTACACCACATTCAGATTCAAGTCTCTGAACTTCTCATACAATCCACACTGCTGCATTAAGAGTTCGGAAGCATATAAGGCTTTCCTGCTCAAAGCGTCTGCCACAACATTCGCTTTGCCAGGATGGTAGTTGAGATTGAAATCGAAGTCCTTCAAATATTCCATCGACCTACGCTGCCTCATATTTAGGTCTTTCTGATCAAACAGATATTTCAGACTTTTATGGTCGCTGAAGAGATCAAACTGGACACCATACAAGTGATGCCTCCAGATCTTTAGAGCGAAAATAATTGCTGCTAGTTCCAGATCATGGGTTGGATAATTTTGCTCGTGTGGTTTCAACTGCCGAGAGGCATATGCTACCACAGCTCCATCTTGCATTAGAACACAACCAAGACCTTTATGTGATGCATCGCAATACACCACGTACTTCCGATTAGGATCGGGAATGACCAATACTGGAGCACTGGTCAACTTTTCTTCCAGGGTTCTGAAACTTACTTCACAGTCGGCATCCCAAACAAAAGGAGTGCCCTTCCTGGTCAAACGAGTCAAGGGTAAGGCGATTTTCGAAAATCCAAGAATGAACCTCCGGTAATAACCTGCTAGTCCCAAGAAACTTCTGACTTCTGATACATTGTTGGGTCTTTCCCAGTTAAGAACTGCTTCTACTTTGGATGGATCAACAGACACACCGCCTTGGGAAATGACATGTCCCAGAAATTTGATTTCTAAGAGCCAGAATTCGCATTTACTGAACTTGGCATACAATTTCTTCTCTCTCAGGACTTCCAAGACAATCCTGAGATGTTCAGCATGATCTTTTTGATTGTGAGAATAGATTAAGATGTCATCTATGAAGATGACAACAAATTTGTCGAGGTAAGGCTGAAAAATCCTGTTCATGTAATCCATAAACACAGCAGGAGCATTAGTCAATCCAAAAGGCATAACTAGGAATTCGTAATGCCCATAACGCGTCCTGAATGCCGTCTTAGACACGTCTGAGGATTTGATTCTGATCTGATGATAGCCAGAACGAAGATCAATCTTTGAAAAGACAGTGGCACCTCTGAGTTGATCTAAGAGATCATCAATCCGAGGTAGCGGATACTTGTTTTTGAAAGTCACTTTGTTAAGCTGGCGATAGTGTATGCACAAACGCATAGTACCGTCCTTCTTTTTGACAAGTAACACGGGCGCTCCCCAAGGAGACACTTGGACGAATGAAATGCTTCTGAAGTAGATCCTCAAGTTGAGTCTTAAGCTCATGGAGTTCTAAAGGAGACATTCTATAAGGGGCAACTGAAATGGGCTGTGAACCCGGAACAAGATCTATAGAGAACTCTATTTCACGCTCGGGAGGGAGACTCATAATATCATCAGGGAAAACATCTAGATACTCGCTAACTATAGGGATGTCGCTAGGACTCAAACTAGACTCAAGATCAATAGTGAACAAGACACTGAAACACTTGCTGCTGGCACCTAAATACTGGATCATCTGGTGAGTGTTTTGCAATAAAGCAGATAAGGCTCTACTTTCTGCAGAGGTTTCTGAAGGAATGAACAAATTCTTTTCCGCACAACCAATGTACACGGTATTGGCTGAGAGCCAATCCATGCCAAGAACGACATCGAAGTCCTTTAGTGGTAGACAGATTAAATCCATGTGGTAAACCTTATGTAACATCCCGCTCTTTCAATTACCTAATTAATCTTTATTAGAATCTCGTCTAATAAATTGGAATTAAATTAGGGGATTAATTAATTAAGTCATGAGAAATTAGGTGTATGATGTGTAGAAATTAGAGATTCTAAATTAAATCAAACTACACATTAACATTTTAATCTCACATTTGGGAATTAATTAATTAATTAATTCTAAGACCCAATATCCCTTGCTAGTGACTCACCAATTCATATCTCTCAACCACTTAAGGTACTTGCAATTAGGCTAATTCAAAACACTCTTCCACTTGAGAAATTAACACCTCATATCCTATGACTCACTCACTCTTTTCCCTCCAACCAACACCTCATCTCATTTGTAATGAGTCACACCCCACTCAATCCTCTTCCTCTCACACTACATGCAAACATGACCACCTCATTGTCATTCTAACCATTTCAGAAAATGAAACAAAGAGCTCTCTTTTCTCTCCTTTCTCCCTAGTGAAAACACAACAACAATACCTACAAGTTTCAAGCTTCCAATTCTCACCATAATCCATGATTGTTCCTCTTCCCTTACACTATCACAGAACTTAACCTATGATAGGCTCCTGCATGCAAATCTCCAGAAATAAAGAAAAAACCTTAGAGCCTTCAACACTCCATCTCTCAATCCTTATGAACTAGTAAGACAACAATCACATAAACCCCTTTTTATTTCAATTAAAACCTCTCAATAAACTAACCAACCTTGTATACCCTTCTCTGCATGTATACCTATCTTCAAACACGAATTCCAACAACTCTGGGTATGCCATATCTATTAAGAAAGGTGGAGAATCAAGAAAAATGGCAAAACTCGTATTCCACTCTGATCAAACTCGCCATGGCGAGCTGAAGCACTCGCCTAGGCGAGTTCAGCAGCACAGGCTGCACCCGTTTCTTTGTTCGTGCGAATTTCTGGGTTCGTGGGTTCTGCTGTGGGTTCGTTGTAGCTGTTGTAGAGCCTTGGATTAAAGATTAAAGCTTCTAATATCAGGTGGGTTCTTAGGCTAGTGTAGTGTAGATTCCCAAAAGTTATGAAATTGCATGTGAACATAGGAAAATCAATAGGTATAGCTGTATGTTTGGAATTAACCCCAAATTTCATTCTATTCTGTTCACATTATTTATTTTATGTTTCTGCAATGTTTCAAATGAAGGTGGTAGGTGAATCTCTTGAAAATATTAATTTCTGTAAACAGGGTAAATTCTGCATCAACTCGCCATAGCGAGTTGCTAGCGAGCCTTCATGGCGAGCTGAAGGTGCTGGGCTGAGGAACTTCGCCATGGCGAGCTCTGGCTCGCCTAGCGAGTTGTTTAGGCCAGGACCTGTAAGTTCGCCATGGCGAGCTTGGTAACTCGCCGTAGCGAGCTAACCCAGAATTCACTCACTTTTCTATTTTCAAAACTCTTGATCACTCGTTTTATACCTTCATCTGAAATAGTTATTCTGCAGCCATATAATTTATATAATATAAACAGGAGGTCAATACAGTCGGACTATCAGGGTTTAACTTAGGAATTAGATATATTGCATGCACCCCGGGTTTGGGAATTATTGGTAGTATGTTAAGAATTTAGTGATCAGTCGAATTAATTATATGAACATGTTATCAGTATGGACTTCGTTTTAGATGTTCCATTAGAAATTTTATGTGAGCTTTATGCCGGAGCGCTTTCTGCTCGCGGATAAGGCAAACCCCTGAGACGTGCTCACCTTAGAGGGTTTGCGGTTTAAAACGAACAAGATTATTTGTGTTACACCTATATTATTGCTTATGATAATTATGTTATGAATTAGATTATGATATGACTGATTAGGAGCCTCGGCTTTATAGCCTAGGAGGGTAGTAGAATTCACTGGGACGAAGTGACTGTCTCACCCCACTCCCTTTTCGATATAGGTAAGACAGGTTATTTCGGAGCAGGGACCAGGATGGATCTGACGATTGGAGCCGAGCTTGGATTGTCAGCTTAGAAGATTTATTCTTCTTCCTTGTTTTAGATTAGCTTGTTATTCTGTTGTTAACACTTCCCGATGTTTGTATTGAATATTATAAATATTACTCTAATGATATTGTAGTATTCAGTTATATTTCTCTTAATTCATGTACTCAGATTTCAGTTATTAATGTTCCGACCAAATATTCTAGATAAATTTTAGTTGGGGCGTTACAATTGGTATCAGAGCAGGTCGATCTAGTATCGGACCTTGCCATGAGTCATTTCAATCCCTTCCTTAGTAGTACGGACCCTTTGGAGTCTGGACTGTTTACGCTGAAACCATCGCATGCTGAGTCTGATCAGCTCAGTATTGTGCATGGTAGGCAGGGTATTACGGTTGAGAACCGAAGTGGACCACGGTGGTTAAGTAAGAAGATCGTAGGGGAGTTACAGTTCAGAAGCAATCGTTGGCGAGAATTCTCTCTAACCAGATGTTAGAGCTGAAATAGTTAGGATTGAAGGAGTAAGTGGTGCAACGACAACGAGTATACCAAGAGTTAAATGGAGATTATGGATGAAAACCAATGGTAGTAGGGAATTCTGGAGAGTAAGAATAGTTTAATGGAAGTACAACTCGCTCGAAGTAGAATTGTTCGGGTAAGAACGTTAGTGGGTAGGTTATAACAGTGTCCAACTGACATTGTGTGTCAGGCGAACCTCTCCGAACCTTAGAATAACCCTATCTCCCGGTGAACATGTTTACAAGGAACATGTGAGCCAAATTAAAATTCAACCCTCAGTAAATCAAGACTCTTCCTAGGTACTTAACCTTATTTGTCAGCCGTGAGATTCATCACTGATGTTAGATATGTTCAATACCATACTAGAGAAACCAAGTTGGAATATTCACCCATAACAACACTTATCTGAGAACTTTCCAATGGAATAACCCACAGGAAGCCAACTTTTAATACCTCTCCAAGAATAACTTAGCATTTCAACAATCGTAACTCGTATTCCTACCCTACCGCGAGAGCTAGGAACTGTTTAGCATAACCAGTAGAATTTCTTTTTTCGATACCAGCTTAGGTTAAGTAAACTCAGCAAACTCTTAGAGACCAACTTTGGATAGAAAAACAACTAGGAATTTTTCCTCAACACCATGTAGATACCTGACTTAACTCATAAGGCATCATTCGCGAGCTGTAGAAACAAGAATTAACAGAATTAGCCCTTGTAAGTAAAGATGTACCATTAGGAATTTCACCTTATTAACTTTAATATCCATGTGGACGTATCAGGTGTAGTTGT
The DNA here is from genome assembly GCA_954870985.1 of Trifolium fragiferum. NCBI lineage: Eukaryota > Viridiplantae > Streptophyta > Magnoliopsida > Fabales > Fabaceae > Trifolium > Trifolium fragiferum. The sequence continues at coordinate 35,562,307 of OX940794.1, forward strand.
TCACTCATCTTGAGCTAGTAGCTTAGCATCAGTAAATTACCCGACCGTTCGCATAAGAAAAATAGTTGACTAGGGCCACCTTAGCTTCAGCATTCTTTTACACTTCAGCCTGTTATGTTTCCACGTAGGATTCTGCTACACACCAAATAAGATAGTTTCAACTCAACACGTTATCTTAGAAATCACACCCAGCCTACTTGGGACATAACCTCAATCGGAATAACAAGTAGAAATAATTCTTGACCAAACTTAGTTGTCAGGTAGTTTAATTAACACTATCACGCATCACCTACACTAGCAGCTTAGTGTTGTAACTTAGATAGATACATTGTGAGAGAATTAAGTCGAACCACTCGTACTAGTAAATTACTTAGACGCCAGCCTGCTATCTTGTCAATTAGTACATTATCAAATAGGAACTCGTTGCTATAAGCAGTAAGTCTCTTGGAATCAACCTTAGCATCGTTACACTAGCATTCAAACCTCAATAGGATTAGTAACTCAGAGTTATCCTAGACATCTTCAACCATCTAGATCAATCGTAGAGTACCTATGATAGTTATTCCGTATAAAAAATAACTAAGTTGGATTTATTCTTTATCAGCCATTTGTCATTCTTGTTTATTCAAACCTTCGAGTTAGGAATCCATTAGAGTTAGCCAGATTTCCTTTAAGAGTGCCCTCAATATTTTGTGTGAGCCGAAACCAATAGAAGTCAAAATTTGAAATTCATGACCATTCTTTCGGACCTTCGTTAAGCTAAGTCGTCGAACCAAATATTTTGGATTGGGTATCCATTAGACACGGAAACATGGAACAGGTTCATTCCCTAACTTGCTCGATTTTTGTCTCGGACAGACAATTCCTTCTCGTGCCCTATCATCTGTTAGTCATAATTATCACTCGGAGTAGTGAAAGGTAAATTTTCCAAATTCTTCGACATCGGTCAGTTAAACTGACATTGTGAGACTTTGATTGCCAGCAAATCCTGTTCAATCTTTCCGACCTTTCAGTTACGCTGTTAGTAACTAAATATAATTCGTGGAATCCAATTTATCTGGAGACAACACGTGTAATTTCAGTTCGAACTCTCACTCATCGTATCGATCTTTTAATCAGTATCATTAGTTAATTATCCGCCAAACTATTCTGCTCAATGTCAGTGTCAGTTAATCATATAGGTATTCGTGCACACGAACAACCAATCATCATTTCCAGTGCATTGGGCATACTTTCGGAGTCTCGTCATCTAAATTCCAGTTAAGTTTCCGATCCTTCCGATTACATAGGAATAAGAGCTAGTAGAAGTATTAGTATCTAGATATCTCATCAGATTTATTCCTTAAAAATCGAGTTTGATGCCATTTCATTCTTTATTAACTAATTCTGTTCTCTGAACATTATCCACGATAAATTTAGATCATCATTAAATCAATTCTCGAATAGAGCAAAGAGTTCCCTTATTGCGAATCCAATTCATACGCCGACATATGGACTATGGTAAATGAAAGATTCAAAGCCATTCTCTGTGTCGAGTGTGCAGATCTTCCGTATCCAGTTAGCCATCTTTAGAATTCGATCAACGTTAGCCAAACCTCTTCACTTTAACCTAGCAGCAAAATTATCAAACCAACCTAACCGTATCATTGAAGGAAGAAGTCGAACCCTAGTTCTTGATACGTTAAATGTACTACTCGACCACAGTGTTGTGCTAGGATGGATTGAAATAGTAGGTGGAAAATTCTGAAGTGCTATGGAATCGGTTGCAGATGAGTCTAACTCATTGGCGAAAGGATCTATAGTGCTTAAGCGTTCTTCACTCGTTTTATATTTCGATTAATCCTAGAGTTTTTATACGGCACTATGGGACAGTGGTACATGTAGTGTGTCACGAGCTGCAGCGTTCGAAGTTGAGAAAACTTGAAGAGAAATTTTGGACCATTAATGTCAACCCTTAAACTTTTCCATTCCGCTTTTCATATAGTGGCAACCAGGCCAGATACCGACCTGTGGAAGTGTTGTGTGAGATAATATTAAGCACGGCATTGCTAAGATGTCGCGAACATGTTGGACTGTAGTAGAGTATTGAGAATACCGTCACATATCTGCTTTCACAGAGTAAAACAAGTGAGACTTTGTGAGGTTATCCTTGAGAGACGTAATAATGGCGGAAATATATTAGAAAGAAGAGATGGTGTGTCACTGTATTGAATGAAATTGGGGTAAGGACTTGATGACGCAGATAAAAAGGGCATGACTATAAGTAGTCGGATCAGAGTGCGCAGCACAAGATCAGGCGAAAACATAGTTAGATGATCAGTCTTGGGATGAATAACTCCTTGAGAGAGGAAAGTTTTACTCCAAGAAATAAAGGTAATCAAGAATTCTTGAGAATAACATCAAAGTTGGAATTACGAGATGTTTTCAAACGAATAAATTCTATCCGAAGTATATAAGACCTTATCAGATCTTTCAAAACTCGTCGGTTCTGTAACCTATCAGTTAGTTCTAACTCTATCCTTATCAGGGTTACACGACGTGTTCCCTGTGTCTAAACTTCGGAAATTCATTCCCGATCTTTATCACTCTTTAGAGATTGATATTCAGTCAGCTTTAACTTATCAGCCGAATCTAGTTCGTATAGTCGATTGTGAAGTTAAGATTCTTCGGTACAAGAAAATTCCAATAATAAAAGTCGGATGGGCTCAGTCTCATGACAACTAACTCACTCAGGGACGGAAATCTGCATGAGAAAAGTTATTCCTACTTTTCCTTAAGGTAAATTTCTGAATTTCGAGGACGAAATTTCTTTAAGGGGGGTAGATTGTAACATCCCGCTCTTTCAATTACCTAATTAATCTTTATTAGAATCTCGTCTAATAAATTGGAATTAAATTAGGGGATTAATTAATTAAGTCATGAGAAATTAGGTGTATGATGTGTAGAAATTAGAGATTCTAAATTAAATCAAACTACACATTAACATTTTAATCTCACATTTGGGAATTAATTAATTAATTAATTCTAAGACCCAATATCCCTTGCTAGTGACTCACCAATTCATATCTCTCAACCACTTAAGGTACTTGCAATTAGGCTAATTCAAAACACTCTTCCACTTGAGAAATTAACACCTCATATCCTATGACTCACTCACTCTTTTCCCTCCAACCAACACCTCATCTCATTTGTAATGAGTCACACCCCACTCAATCCTCTTCCTCTCACACTACATGCAAACATGACCACCTCATTGTCATTCTAACCATTTCAGAAAATGAAACAAAGAGCTCTCTTTTCTCTCCTTTCTCCCTAGTGAAAACACAACAACAATACCTACAAGTTTCAAGCTTCCAATTCTCACCATAATCCATGATTGTTCCTCTTCCCTTACACTATCACAGAACTTAACCTATGATAGGCTCCTGCATGCAAATCTCCAGAAATAAAGAAAAAACCTTAGAGCCTTCAACACTCCATCTCTCAATCCTTATGAACTAGTAAGACAACAATCACATAAACCCCTTTTTATTTCAATTAAAACCTCTCAATAAACTAACCAACCTTGTATACCCTTCTCTGCATGTATACCTATCTTCAAACACGAATTCCAACAACTCTGGGTATGCCATATCTATTAAGAAAGGTGGAGAATCAAGAAAAATGGCAAAACTCGTATTCCACTCTGATCAAACTCGCCATGGCGAGCTGAAGCACTCGCCTAGGCGAGTTCAGCAGCACAGGCTGCACCCGTTTCTTTGTTCGTGCGAATTTCTGGGTTCGTGGGTTCTGCTGTGGGTTCGTTGTAGCTGTTGTAGAGCCTTGGATTAAAGATTAAAGCTTCTAATATCAGGTGGGTTCTTAGGCTAGTGTAGTGTAGATTCCCAAAAGTTATGAAATTGCATGTGAACATAGGAAAATCAATAGGTATAGCTGTATGTTTGGAATTAACCCCAAATTTCATTCTATTCTGTTCACATTATTTATTTTATGTTTCTGCAATGTTTCAAATGAAGGTGGTAGGTGAATCTCTTGAAAATATTAATTTCTGTAAACAGGGTAAATTCTGCATCAACTCGCCATAGCGAGTTGCTAGCGAGCCTTCATGGCGAGCTGAAGGTGCTGGGCTGAGGAACTTCGCCATGGCGAGCTCTGGCTCGCCTAGCGAGTTGTTTAGGCCAGGACCTGTAAGTTCGCCATGGCGAGCTTGGTAACTCGCCGTAGCGAGCTAACCCAGAATTCACTCACTTTTCTATTTTCAAAACTCTTGATCACTCGTTTTATACCTTCATCTGAAATAGTTATTCTGCAGCCATATAATTTATATAATATAAACAGGAGGTCAATACAGTCGGACTATCAGGGTTTAACTTAGGAATTAGATATATTGCATGCACCCCGGGTTTGGGAATTATTGGTAGTATGTTAAGAATTTAGTGATCAGTCGAATTAATTATATGAACATGTTATCAGTATGGACTTCGTTTTAGATGTTCCATTAGAAATTTTATGTGAGCTTTATGCCGGAGCGCTTTCTGCTCGCGGATAAGGCAAACCCCTGAGACGTGCTCACCTTAGAGGGTTTGCGGTTTAAAACGAACAAGATTATTTCTGTGTTACACCTATATTATTGCTTATGATAATTATGTTATGAATTAGATTATGATATGACTGATTAGGAGCCTCGGCTTTATAGCCTAGGAGGGTAGTAGAATTCACTGGGACGAAGTGACTGTCTCACCCCACTCCCTTTTCGATATAGGTAAGACAGGTTATTTCGGAGCAGGGACCAGGATGGATCTGACGATTGGAGCCGAGCTTGGATTGTCAGCTTAGAAGATTTATTCTTCTTCCTTGTTTTAGATTAGCTTGTTATTCTGTTGTTAACACTTCCCGATGTTTGTATTGAATATTATAAATATTACTCTAATGATATTGTAGTATTCAGTTATATTTCTCTTAATTCATGTACTCAGATTTCAGTTATTAATGTTCCGACCAAATATTCTAGATAAATTTTAGTTGGGGCGTTACACCTTACTTCCAACTAGAATGGGACAATTCTGACAAACTTTCTTTGAAGTAACTCTGCCGCCAGTAGCGACAGCGACAGACATTTGTGGTACGAGGGGTACAGAAGGAATTCCTAACCGCATGACACAGTCTACGGCTATAAAAGAGTTGGTGGCTCCACAGTCAAATAAAACTAAGACCTTAGACTATCCTAACAAACATACATCCATAATTAAAGCATTATTAGATCTTATTTCATTGCAGTCTAAAGAATATACCCGACCTTTATTCTTTGCAGATCCACTGGATTCACCGTGCTTCTTCAACTTCGGACACCCATTCCTGAAGTGCCCAGGTTGCTTGCAGTAATAGCACATATTCTTGCCTTTCATGCATTCGCCGCTGTGAGGGTATCCACAGTTTGAACAGTTCTTGGGCGAACGTTGAGAGTGATTCTGCTTGCCCATGCTGGAATTACCCTTAGACTTCAAGTTCAAACCAAACTTTCCAAACAAACCCTTCTTCTTCTGCGTGGTCTCACTCCTTTCCTTGTGAATGTGGCTGAGGCCGGCTTCCGCATGATAGCTTTTCTGCACTAGATCACCAAAGCTAGTGATCTGCTGCATTGACACATCGTGGGCTATGTCAGCTCGAAGCCCTATCCTGTATTTCTTCATTTTCCAGGCCTCGGTAGGGGCATCGTCACCATCAACAACATATCGGACCAGCTCATTGAACTTCATGGTATATTCAGCTACCGTCAGACTACCTTGCTTCAACTCAGTTAACTCCTGTTCCATCTGGAATTGGTAGCTCTTAGGAATGTAATGGCCAATGAACAAACGCCTGAAATTCTGCCAGTTAATCTCTGTATGGCTGGCTTCCATGTACTGCTTGGTACCTTCCCACCAATTGCAAGCGTCACCCCTGAAGAAGCGGGAGACGAAGGTTACTTTATCTGTCTCTGAGCAAGTCATGGAGTCCAGAATGCCAGTCATCCTTTGCAACCATTCTCTGGCTTTAGCGGGATTATATTCACCATATAACTCTGGAGGGCTCATTCTACAAAATTCTCGGAAGGCAGCGCTCGACCCCAAGTTCTGAGGAGGGGGAGCATTCATGTGTTGCTGGAACATGGCCATAAACTCCTGATGATGTTGCGCTTGCTGGGCTTGAAATTGTTGATTCTGATGCATCATCTCTGCCCACATGTTGGCGTTAGCATCTCCGAACACTTGAGGTTCCTCTTCTTCTTCTTCTACGTTTTGCCTTCTAGGTGGCCTTCCAGGTCCTCGTCTCGCTCCAGACATTATGCTCTAACTGCCAATATCAAGTCAAGTTAGCTAGGCTTAAAGTGACATGACACCTAGAACGTATGTAGGGAACCTAGACAACTACTGGGATTGGAAAGGTAATACTAATGAATTCACGCTAGATCTGAATCGACCTGCTCTGATACCAATTATAACACCCCAAAGATAAATCTAGAATAATCTTGGAATATTATGATCGATAACAGAATTCATTATTATTACAACAAGTTTATTGTACACGCAGATGCCAAAAACATCAAGAGTTCGAAAAAAAAATGAACAGCGGAAACAAACGATAACACGATATGATAAATAAGGAAGCAAGAATCAAATGCAATCCTCCAAACAGCAGCAACGACTCCAACACCAAGGCTTACCTAATCAACCTGTTTTCTTGTTTCAAATAGGGAGTGGGGTGAGACAGTCACTTCGTCCCAGTGAATTCTACTACCCTCCTAGGCTATAAAGCCGGGGTACCTAATCAGTCCATAATTGATAATCTATCATAATAAATATCATAATCATAATTAATAAAAGTGTAACACACAAAAGTATCTTGTTGATTTTATTCCGCTAAGACACTTCGAGGTGAGCATGTCTCGAAGGCCCGCCATATCCGCTGACCGATTCGACCACGGCATTAAGCTCACAATCATTTTCCTAATGGGTTATTCCATTGGAAGCCCATAAGCAGCATACTAAACCGCACAGGATCGACTGATTCTAAGTGATTAACATACTACCAATATAATTCCTTTCCCGGGGAGCATACAACTTAAATTCTAAGTCATCCCTAATTTTCAGAATTGTGTCTGACTTTCCGTACAATATTAAATACATTATATAATAGCAATATATCTTCCTCAGGTTATGATATAAAACAAGTGATCATTCATTTTTAAAAAAAATAGAAAATGTGAGGCAATTCTGGGTCAGCTCTCTACGGCGAGTTAGCAAGCTCGCCATGGCGAACTTGCAGGTACTGGCCTAAACAACTCGCTAGGCGAGCTGGGGCTCGCCATTGCGAAGTTCTTCAGCCCAGAACCTGGAGCTCGCCATGAGTGCTCGCCAGCAACTCGCTATGGCGAATTAAGTCAGAATGACCCCTGTTTTACAAATTTTCAATATTTTTCAAGGAATCACCTACAATCAAACTATGAGGAAGTGCAGATATATAATGCTTATAATATTTAACAGAATGGAAGAGAATTTGGGAGTTAATTCTCTCCACACAATTAATTCCTAAATTTCTAAGTTCACATGCAAATTTCATAATTTTGGGAATTCTAGCTAAACTAGCCTAAAGAACCCACCTGGTGATTGAAGCTTTAACCTTCACTAGCTCAACAATCAGCTACAGAACTCCTAGCTAGCCCCACGAACAGAAAGACCAGAATTGGAAGTTTGAACACTTAAAACCCTCTAAACTTGCTCTAAGAATTTGTAGTTGGTTTGATGAGCAAAGGAGCTGAGTGTTGAGGTTATTTATAGGGAATTCTCTTTGGTAAGAATAGTTCACGAATTTATTATGTGAGTGGCTGCATGTATTTCTATTGGATGAAAAAAAAAAAGGTAGAGATGACATTGTTGTTGTTTTGTGTCATGAGAGATTGGGAGGGTGAGAGTTATCAGAGGGAATCTCTGTCAATGAATGCATGTGAAGAATCTCTACTGTTTACTACTGACTTGAGCTAATGTTTAACAAAAGGAAAGGCATCATGTGAAATGAGGTTAATTGAAGAATTTGGAAGTTTGTTGAATATTGTTGTTTCACGTGAGAATGGGGAGGGAGGAGAGCTTGGCTTCAGTTATGCTGAACTGAGTAATGAGAGGAATGAAACTAATTGCATGCATTAGTGTTTGAGTTGGGTGGAAACTTGACTCATGGTTTGGTTGTGAGGTGTTGGCATAAGAGTGTAGGAAGATTAGGTGGGGTGATGAGTCATTAGGGAGGGAATTTGAATTCTAATGGTGTTAATTAAATCCAAGTCATGAAGTAGTGTCTTAGTGTGGGTTAAGTTCAATTGCTTTTACTTATTCCTACACAATTCACACTTAACTCCTATGATTTAATTAGCCAATCACCTTAATAATTCCAATTAAATTAATAACCTCTAATTAAAATTTAATTAAGTGATTTAAGAATTTGGGGATGTTACACAGGACTTTATCGCTTTCTGTCTTTACTTCTGTCCGCTACAGGACTTTATTGCTTATGTCCGTTCACAGGACTTTATTGCTTTCTGTCTTTACTTTTGTCTGCATACAGGACTTTATTGCTTTCCTTGTTATGTCTTGCTAGTCTATAACGTCAGCAGACAATATAACATCCTCTTGTGTCGTTACTATCCTGCAGTGATTAGTAGACACCGTCTTTACTTATGTCCGTTCACAGGACTTTACCGCTTTCTGTCTTTACTTCTGTCCGATAGAGGACTTTATTGCTTATGTCCGCTCACAGGACTTTATTGCTTTCTGTCGTTACTTATGTCCGTTCACAGGACTTTACTGCTTATGTCCGATACAGGACTTTACTGTTTCTGTCCGCTACAGGACTTTATCGCTTTCTGTCTTTACCTCTGTCCGTTACAGGACTTTACCGCTTCTGTCTGCTTATAAGACTTTACTACTTTTGTCATCATTATTCATGTTCCCCAGTGAGTCTGTCTCCTGCCTGCCAGATAAATTCTACATAATCTCGCATTCCCAGATATTTGCAAGCATAGCATTCATAACATAACATCATAACATTCCCTGTCTGGTCAGTCAAAAAATGGTGTACTTTATATTTAAGTTTCTTCTACCGTCCATTCAAAATAATAAAAACATCAAAAATATCTTTTTCTTCTTTCGAACTTCCGGTAGAAGAAACTTAAATAGGGGCATCTGTCATACCCCATTTTTTGACCACCCCTAATTTCTCATTTAATTTTGCTCATTTTTAAGCATGTTAATTTTCATCATATTATTATTTTAAAATTTTCAAAAAATAGTGCTTTATCCTGTTTACGCTATTTAACTGTTTCATTTTTAGATAATTAATTGCATGACTTATTGAATTTTTTTTCTTGCACCATATATTTTCAAATATACTCTTGTACCATAATATGCTCATAAATTTAATTTTATCCCCATTTTACCCTTTTCAAAATTTCAAATATTAAGGTAACTTCTTTTGCAAGTAATCTCATTTCCATCCATTCTTCATGATTTTCAATTTCATCTCCATCATTTTTATATGTTATGAGCATAACAAAAATATTTTAATTATATTTTCATTTGCATTTTTATTTTATATATTGTATTATTTTATTCATATTTACATTTTAAGTTCAAAAATTCATTTCTTCATCAACAAGTAATCTTTTTTATTCAAACTTTTTTCAATTATTTCCAATTTAACTTAGGCATTCTATAAACTCTAAAAATGGACACTTTTGCCCTCATTCATAAATATTTTCATTTTACATGTATTTATTTATTTATAAAAATGGTTTAAAATTGATTTAAAATTATTTCTTCCATCAAATAAATTCCAAAAAATCCCATGATTCTCTCCCAACCATTTGATATCAGAATATACCTCAAAATACCCTTTGCATCATATCAAAACACTTGTACTCTTGATTGAGCACCATCACAAAATATCCCTTTTGCAAAAATTCAAGAATACCCCTCTTACTCACACAAAATCACTCTTCTCATGACCTAAATCCTTTCTATAAATACCAGCACGTTTTTCTGAATTAGAGGTTGAAGAATTGGAAGAAGGAGGCAGCTAGGAACAACACATTTCGCTCATTTTCTCAAAAATTCCCAAACACGATTTACTCAGTAATTCTTGCAATTAACACTTCCATAACCTTCTAAAAGCCTTCAGAACTAAAACCCAAGCTCCAATTTGAAGCTTTAGAGAAGATTTGAAGCTCGTGTTAAAGCTCAAAGTTCGTGAAAAATCCAAGTTGTTCTAGCTCGTTTCTGGTAGCTTTTCTCTTCCTTTTTGATTCCTTCTACCTTATTTTTACATGATAAAGCTATCTGGGTTGTTATTTGGTCTTGATTGTTGCTCATTTGTGTGTTTGAGTTTTGATTGATTTTACGTTTTCCTTTCGTTTTTTGAGCTACAATCATTATTTTGAAAAACTAATTGTACATTTGGAATCCTTGTGAAAAAACGAGCAAAACCATATATGATTTGATGTTTTCTGGGTTGTTTTTATTACTCCAGTGCCGGAAACGGCGCCGGCGACGGTGAAGGACGAACGGAGACGATGATCCATCGTGAGTCTCCGTCTTCACCAAGTTTAAATCGTACCCGTTGGATCAATCTAACGACGCGTGTGCTCCTTTGAATGCACCCGTCAGATCTCATTAAATGAAGATCTGACGGTGGTCAGACGATAGGACCACAATACGTGTTCGCATCTGATCCTTATCTACAGCTATACACGCGTGTTCTTCAATCTTTCCCAGATTTAATCATGGCCTTAGGATTGATCCAGTGGCGCGTGCGTGAACATGAGCGTAGCCGTTTGATCTTTCCTGAGAAAGATCAAACGGTGGTAAAGCGTGATCACGCTACTGCGCGTCACACCCAATCCTAGCCTAAATGAGTTTCAGATTTTATTTTTTTTTCTGCGTTGGGCTTTATATTTTGGGTTTTTTTGCTGCGCTGCACCCCCTTTCTTATTTTGCTTATTATTTGCACCCCCTCTGTATATGATTTTATTTTTATTTTCTGAGATGTATTTTTTTATTTTAATTATGTTTTTATCCATTTTTGACTGATGCATTGTGAAATAAATTTTTAGATTATTTATTTGCTATTTTTCCCATATTTTCTCTATTTATTAATGTATAAATTAGGTTTTAACTTAATAAATTTTGGATAATATGCTTGTGTTACTTAATTTACAATATGACATGGATGATATGGTGATGTTTGGCACTTTTATCTTATTCTCGGTTTTCACCACCAGTTGAATCTGGTTCGGGGGTCAGTTCTGGCATCAAGTGGTTCCAGCCCCCTCCCGATCGCAGTTGCGGGGGATCGAACCGTGATCCTCCCTACCAAGTTCAGCGCCAATCACCACTGAACCAACTAACGATTGGTAGCACTTTTATCTTATTGTGTATATAATCATGTATTATTTTGATTATTTTTTTTTTTAATCTTTTGGCACTTATTAATTAGTTTTAAATGTTAATAATTAACCTTATGTGATTAAAAATTATTTTTCCTATGTTCTTATTATGCCATGAACTTTTAATTAATTTTTGTTGAAGGTTACCCTCTGACTTTGGTTCATTTTGTCTTGTTCACATGAATTTCCTTTGTTTATTTTATTTTAATTGCATTAATTAATTATAGGATTCATATGTTAGGACCTTAAATGATTTTTATTTGATGTTTTAATTACCAATTGCTACTAAATTTGTTTTATACTTGATAATATGCTTAATTTTTGTTTCCATGGATTTTTGATTTAATGTGATTAATTGCTAATAATTGGTTTAATTGTAAACTATTTTCTTTATTCAATTAAAATATGTATGCATGTGTATGACTTTGAAAATGCTTGATTTAATTTGATGATATTTCTATGACATGATATGTTAGTCTTAGGCACTTTGATTGATCCCAACTTTTTAGAACAAATATATGCATGTATGTTAATTGGAAATGTTTGGTATACTTAGGTTATTTTATTACTTAAGTCTCTTTGCTTTTGTTTTTTCTTGTTTACTTTTGTTGGAACAAAGTTGGTTCTAATATAACCCAAGTAGTTTTGATGATAACAATAGTATTAATATACAATAGGGAATACTGATACTTTACTCTAGTGTGCAGATATACAAGTTAAAATTTTATAATTCACTAGAAGATTGAAGTTTTGGTTGCTACGCCTAAGTATCCCCAGAAGTTGGGAAAATGCAAGTTCTGAAGCCAACACAGAAGTTAAAAGCATCAGAAGTTGCAAGTCAAAGTCAACCAGAAGATGAAGTCATCAGAAGATCATTTATTATCTGCAAATTCTGATGATGATGAAACAGCAGAAGACGTCAAAGAACATTTCATTCTCTTTAACGACTATCATCTATATGGCAAAGGATCTGAAGGAGCAGAAGAACTTCATTCAGACCGTTATCCTCATGATAATGACGTTTGTACTATTGTACTATCTTTGTTTTCCTGATTTGAGTGAATATTCGAAATCAAGGCTCAGATTTTGATCTTTACCTGATTTGAATAAGCACATTTCAAACGAAAACAATGGTACAGTACTACTTAGCTGTTTTCATCAGTGTCCGCTCAAATTCAAGACGCTCCAACATTGCCTATAAAAGGAAGACGAATTTGAAGATGTGACAACATACTCACGACGAAAAAAAGAGCTGTTATTCTGCTAAATTTCAAAGAGCATTTTTAACTTAGATACAACTTGAGTTCATATTCAAATTCAAGACAACAGTTTTCAACCTCTGGCTTGACAGTAGTTGAACCTTAGTTTTCTTTTCAAGGATTCTAAGAATAGTCTTGTTATTTAAGTTGTATTCCTTTGTTCTCAGAACTCTGATATTGTTTATCAGTTGTTCAAAACTTTGTAATTTGTTTTTGTGTTAGAAGTCTCTTGCTAGTGAGCTTGAACATTGGAAGTCTCTTGCTAGTGAGCTTGAGCATTGGAAGTCTCTTGTAAGGAGTTACTTGAGCATTGGAAGTCTCTTGTAAGGAGTTACTTGAGCATTGGAAGTCTCTTGTAAGGAGTTACTTGAGCATTGGAAGTCTCTTGTAAGGAGTTACTTGAGCATTGGAAGTCTCTTGCTGTGAGCTTGAGCATTTGTAATCTTGTGTGATTATAGTGAAATCCCTTGGAAGTGCAAGGGGACTGGACTACTCTCGGTTTGTGAGAGGAACCAGTATAAATCTCTTGTGTTATCTCTTCTCTCTTCTCTCTGTTATTCATTTGCACTCTGTTTTACCATCACCATACCAGAAGTTGTTTGTGTTTAAGTTCTGGCCCGCTGCGAAATCTGATAAGTTGAAAAACTTTGTAGAAGTTTTTAAAACTAACTAAAACACAATTCAACCCCCCCCCCCCCCCCCCCCCCCCCCCCCCTTCTTGTGTTTTTCACACCTTCAATTGGCATCTAGAGCCCGGTTCTATTATATCACTTTGCAGTGAGACAGTTATTCGTTGTGATAAAACACTATGTCTGGAACTGGTGGTGATCAAAGCAAGAAAGCAGAAATTCCTTACAACTATGATGTTGAAGATAAAAACAACAACAGCAAAGCTCCCAAGTTCAATGGTGATGGTTCTACCTTCTCCTGGTGGAAAGATAGAATCTACAGTCATCTAGTTGGTATTGATGATGACCTTTGGGACTTAGTTGAAAGAGGAACTTCATTTCAAGGTTTGGATGAAAGAGGAAGATTAGATTATGATACAAGGGAAGCTTTCACTGACAAGGACAAGAAAGCGTACAAGAAGCACCACAAGGTCAAGGATATCTTGATAAGCTGCATATCTCATGAAGAGTACCTTAAGATCACAGATAAATCTACTGCCAAGAGTATCTATGATTCTTTATGCTCATCTTATGATGGAAACAAACAGGTACAGGAGGCAAAAGCAACACTTTTGATCCAACAGTATGAACTCTTTAGAATGAAGGAAGATGAGAACATTGAATCTATGTTTTCAAGATTCAAAGTTCTAGTTGCTGGTCTTCAAGTTCTGAAAAAAAGTTATACTACTTCTGATCATGTGAAGAAGATTCTTAGAAGCTTAACCTGCCAAGTGGAGACCTAAGGTCACTGCTATTCAGGAAGCAAAGTATTTGGACACCCTAAGTCTAGAGGGTTTAATTAGTTCACTCATGAGTCATGAGATTGAGCTATCCTCTGATGAACCCCAGAAGAGAACGAAGTCTTTGGCTCTGCCAGCTACTTCTGGACCTTCTAAGGCTCTCAAGGCTAAAGTTGTTGAATCTGAGACAGAAGAATCTTCTGCAGATGATCAAGAAGAGGGATCAGATGATGATGTATTTGCATTTCTGACCAAGAGGTTCCAGAAGTGGGCAAGAAGAAAGCCAAGATACTCTAGCAGAAGTTCTGGATCAAAAGGTTCTGGTTACAGAAGTTCTGGAAATAAAGAAAAGAAGGAATATTCTAAGAATTGCTTTAACTGTAACAAGCCTGGACACTTCATTGCTGATTGTCCTGACTTGAGCACCAAGGGAAAAGGAAGAAAGAGCACTTTCAAGAACAAAGCTAAGAAGAGTCTTCTAGCAACATGGGAGGATCTTGACAAACTGTCTGATGATGAAGCTGAAGATGCAGAAGCTAACTTGGCACTTATGGCCACAGTAGAATCAGATGTTGAAAGTGATGTTGAGTCAAATTCAGAAGATATTGAACAGGTATGCACCTCAAGAAAAAGGCAAAGCTCATGGTATCTGGACAGTGGATGTTCACGACACATGACAGGAGACAAGCACTTGTTCCTCACCCTAACTCTGAGAGAGGGAGGAACAGTAGGATTTGGTGGGAACCAAAAAGGCAAAATCACTGGTATAGGTAAAGTAGGTAATTCTTCACTTTCTATTTCTGATGTTTGGTTGGTTGATGGACTACAACATAATCTACTTAGCATAAGTAAATTATGTGATAGTAATTATGATGTGGTGTTTAATAAGAATTCATGTACTGTAATTAACAACTTTGATAAGTCTGTTTTATTTAAAGGTTGTAGAAAGGGCAATGTTTATAAAGTTAATTTATCTGATCTGGAAGATCAGAATGTGCTTTGTTTGTTGACTCTAAGTGATGAGAAATGGGTTTGGCATAAGAGATTGGGCCATGCTTACTGGAGATTAATCTCTAAGCTTAGTAAAGACAATCTTGTAAGAGGCCTTCCTAAATTGACTTATCACTCAGATTCTCTTTATGACTCTTGTCAAAAAGGGAAGTTTGTCAAAAGCTCATTTAAACCTAAGAACATTGTTTCTACCTCTAGACCTTTAGAACTTCTACACATTGATTTGTTTGGACCAGTCAGTACTGCTTCACTCAATGGAAAGAAGTATGGACTAGTCATTGTTGATGATTATAGTAGATGGACTTGGGTAAGATTTCTGAAATCTAAAAATGATACATATGAAGAGTTTAGTGTCTTCTGTGCCCAGATTCAAAATGAAAAGGATTTAAGGATCTTAAAGGTAAGAAGCGATCATGGTGGGGAATTTGAAAATGAACCCTTTGAAACTTTTTGTGAAGAACATAGAATTTTCCATGAGTTCTCTTCTCCTAGAACTCCACAGCAAAATGGAGTTGTAGAAAGAAAGAACAGATCTTTGCAAGAGATGGCTAGAACCATGATGCATGAACATTCATTGGCAAAATCCTTTTGGGCAGAAGCAATAAACACTGCTTGTTATATTCAGAACAGAATCTATATTAGACCTATTCTGAATAAAACAACATATGAACTTTTTAGAGGAAGGAAACCTAACATTTCTTATTTTCACCAATTTGGTTGTACTTGTTACATTATGAATACCAAAGTCTATCTAAAGAAATTTGACTCTAAAGCTAGTAAGGGTATCTTTATTGGATATTATGAGCGCTCTAAGTCATACAGAGTGTATAATTCTGAAACTAAATCAGTTGAAGAATCTATGCATGTAAGGTTTGATGATAAAGTGCCTGATCATGAAAAGTCAGAGCCTTCTAAAGAAATTTCAGATTCTCAAGACTCAGAAGATGAAGACTGTGAACCCATTCCCACTCCTCAACTTCTGGAAGCACCAGAGAACAATTAAGTTCCAGAATCTGATGATCATCAAACCACACCAACAGAAGATCATGAACTAGAAGAAACAACTATTCCCAAGAATACTTTCAAGTACAAGTCATCTCATCCTGAAGAGCTTATCATTGGTAATAAGAACAGTCCTAGGAAAACAAGATCAAGCTTTAGGGATGAAGAATCCTTATTTGGTCTAGTTTCCTTGATTGAACCCAAAACCATTGATGAAGCATTATCTGATGATGCTTGGATAGTTGCTATGGAAGAAGAACTGAATCAATTTCAAAGGAATGATGTATGGGATCTGGTACCCAAACCCAAAAGCAAGAACATTATTGGAACAAAGTGGGTGTACAGAAATAAGCTGAATGAACAAGGAGAAGTAACAAGAAACAAAGCTAGACTTGTTGCACAAGGATACAGTCAACAAGAAGACATTGATTATACAGAGACTTATGCTCCAGTTGCAAGATTGGAAGCTATAAGATTGCTTACTTCTTATGCTGTCAACAACAACATTACTCTTTATCAAATGGATGTTAAGAGTGCATTTCTAAATGGTGTAATCTCTGAAGAAGTATATGTCAAACAACCTCCAGGATTTGAAGATATTTCTAATCCAGATCATGTGTTCAGACTAAAGAAGTCACACTACGGACTCAAACAAGCTCCCAGAGCTTGGTATGAGAGGCTAAGTAATTTCTTGGTTGACAATGGTTTTGTAAAAGGTCAAGTTGATAATACATTATTCAAGAAAACCATGAAGAAAGACATTCTGATCATTCAAATTTATGTTGATGACATCATTTTTGGATCAACTAATGCTGGACTCTGCAAGAACTTTTCTAAGATGATGCAAGATGAATTTGAGATGAGCATGATGGGAGAATTGAAGTACTTTCTGGGAATTCAGATCAATCAAACAAAGAAAGGAAACTTCATTCATCAGTCAAAGTATATCAAAGATCTTCTGAAGAAGTACAATCTTGAAGACTGCAAACCCATGAACACTCCAATGCATCCTACATCAAGTCTTGGCAAAGGTGAGTCTGAAGGTAAAGTTGACCAGAAGTTATATAGAGGTATGATTGGATCTCTTCTCTATCTAACAACTTCTAGACCTGATATCTTATTCAGTGTATGTCTGTGTGCAAGATTTCAATCAGATCCTAGAGAATCTCATTTTACTGCTGTAAAGAGAATCTTTAGATATCTGAAGGCTACCTGTAACATTGGATTACTGTATCAGAAATCTAATGATTACAAACTGATTGGATTCTGTGATGCTGACTACGCTGGTGATAAACTTGAAAGAAAATCCACTAGTGGAA
This sequence comes from Trifolium fragiferum, assembly GCA_954870985.1. Taxonomy (NCBI): domain Eukaryota; kingdom Viridiplantae; phylum Streptophyta; class Magnoliopsida; order Fabales; family Fabaceae; genus Trifolium; species Trifolium fragiferum. The sequence continues at coordinate 35,579,776 of OX940794.1, forward strand.
ATTGTCAATTCATTGGTGAGAATTTGATTTCTTGGGCAAGTAAAAGGCAAACCACCATAGCTATGTCAACTGTAGAAGCAGAATACATTTCAGCAGCCAAGTGTTGTACTCAACTACTTTGGATGAAATATCAATTGGAAGATTATCAAATAAGCAGTCATAATATTCCTTTATATTATGATGACACTGCTGCCATTCATCTTTCTAAAAATCCTATTCTACACTCAAGAGCTAAGCATATTGAGATTAAACATCATTTTATAAGAGACTATGTACAGAAGGGTGTAATTTATCTCAAGTTTATTGATACTGAAAATCAATGGGCTGATATCTTTACAAAACCCTTAGTTGTAGAAAGATTTGATTTTATCAAAAGGAATCTTAATATGATGGAAATCTGTGAATAAGCTAAAACTCTGGTGAAGAATATTATTTTAGGAAGTTCTGGAAGTTTAACAGAAGTTAGGGGGAGTCAGACTTTCTATCAGAAGTTTAGACTAACCATCTTCTGGTATCTTATATCAGAAGATAAGGGGGGTCAGAACTTGTGTATCAGAAGTTGACAAATCCATCTTCTGTATCTCTATCAGAAGTTTGTGAGTGGTTCTAAACGTGATGTGGCAGTAACTGTTGAGTTACCTCTTCAACTGATGTCGCTGACGTGTCAGGTATTTAATTAACCTTCTAATACACGTGTCTTTTTTCTATTAGAGAAAGAAGTTGGTTAGTGATGATTGTGTTCTAATTCTTTTGTGAATTGTTAAGTTACTCTTTTACCCCTGTCCTTTCAGTTAGTACGTTTTTGCGCAGTTTGTTTTTCTTTCCATTTTAAACACTAACTGTTCACATTCACACACTTACACATTCACTACCCACACTTTCATCTCTTCTAAAACTCAGAGCAATTCTTTCTTCTCTCAAAATTAGTAAACCTTAACCCCTAAACTCAGAGTCATGGCATCCTTTACCAAGCGCATTCAAACTCAAGCAGAAAGGAATGCATATGTACCACCTATTGCTAACGTCAAAGGATCTAATCCTGGTGTTCTCTCTCCGGACAGAGTAAAATTTCCTATTTCAGACCTACATCTGCATATTGAGAGACCAGTCGACTTTGAAGTAATTAGGGTAAATGGTTGTGACGGTGTAATACCCCACATTATTATCTAGAATATAATGCAGAATATTATAAATAGTACTGAGTTCATTACAATTACATTATTCAAATAAGCACGCACAGGTGCAGAAATACAAACGAGTTCAAATAACATAGCGGAAACGAAAGACAACACGAATAAATAATGAAGAAAGCATAGAAAGACTAAATGCGATCCTCCAAACAGCAGCAGCGACTCCAACACCAAGGCTTACCTAATCAACCTGTTTTCCTGTTTCAAAAAGGGAGTGGGGTGAGACAGTCACTTCGTCCCAGTGAATTCTACTACCCTCCTAGGCTATAAAGCCGGGGCTCCTAATCAGTCATATCATAAACTAAATCCATAGCATAATTATCTTAAGCAATAATGTAAAGGTGTAACACAAGTTTATCTTGTTCATTTTAAACCGCAAACCCTCTAAGGTGAGCACGTCTCAGGGGTTCGCCTTATCCGCGAGCAGAAAGCGCTCCGGCATAAAGCTCACATAAATTTTTCTAATAGAACATCTAAAACGAAGTCCATACTGATAACATAATCATATTATTAATTCGACTGATCACTAAATTATTAACATGCTACCAATAATTCCCAAACCTGGGGGATCATACAACCTTAATTCTAAGTTATCCCTAATTTTCAGAATTGTGTCTGACTTTCCGTACAATATTAAATACATTATACAACTGCAAGTTATCTTTCTCAGGTTATGATATAAAACGAGTGATTAAATCATTTTTAAAACTAAAAAAAAATGAAGTAATTCTGGGCTAGCTCGCTACGGCGAGTTAGCAAGCTCGCCACGGCGAACTTACAGGTACTGGCCTAAACAACTCGCTAGGCGAGCTAGAGCTCGCCATGGCGAAGTTCTTCAGCCCAGAACCTTGAGCTCGCCATGAGTGCTCGCTAGCAACTCGCTACGGCGAGTTAAGTCAGAAAGACCCCTGTTTTACGAATTTTCAATATTTTCAAAGATTCACCTACAACCAAACTCTGAGAAAGTGCAGTTATATAATATAGTCAATACATAACAGAATAGAAGAGAATTTGGGAGCTAATTCTCCTCACACAATTAATTCCTTATTTCTTAAGTTAACATGCAAATTCATAAATTAAGGGAATTCTAACTAAACTAGCCTAAGAACCCACCTGGTATAAGCTTTAACTCTTGTTCCTGGCTCTACTAACAGCTACCAATCTTCCCAGCAAGCCCCCACGAACTGACAGAACAGAAATTGAGCTCTAGACACTCGAAACCCTCTAGTGTATGCTCTAAGAACTTGGAAGGTGTTGATGAATGACTCTCTGGATTGAGGTGGTATTTATAGGAATATTTTCTGATGGTTGAACAGTGTTGGGTTTGATTGTCTTTCTCAATTGCATGCAAGAGCATTGGGTGAGGAAGTGGTGAGACTAAGATTGTTGTTGTGTAGTTCCGTGTGATGCTTTTGGAAAGATGATTCTCAGAGATTCTCACTGTGGAGTTTGCAGTTGGAATCTCTGCATGTAAGAGCCAAGAGACTTGTGATGGATAGGGACAAAATTTGGTGTTAATGGTTAACTTGGAAATTTGGAGGTTGGCTTGGCTTTGATGATGATGTACACGTGAGAGAGGGAGAGGATGAGAGCAATTTGCTTCAGTTTCTAAACTGAGTTGTGTGTTCAATGAGAGTGGAATGGTTGCATGCATATGTGGAAAAGTCTTAGTGCAACCATGACTCATGGTTGGTGAGTCACAAGAGGGAATTTTTGAATTTTTATCCTAATTAATCTCATGAGTAGGATTAAGGCATTTAATTATGTAGTTTTTGATTTAATTGGAATTACTAAATCCTACACATAATACTCCTAATTTCCCATGAACTAATTATATAATTACCTTTAATTAATTTTAATTTAGACTAAAAATCTCTAATTAAATTAATTAGGCAATTTTAGAAAATTGGGGATGTTACAATCTACCCCCCTTAAAGAAATTTCGTCCTCGAAATTCAGAAATTTACCTTAGAATAGGTGAGGATAACTGTTTATCATGTCTGATTCCAATTCCCATGTGTATTCGCCGTCCGGAGACTGCGCCCATTCAACCTTGACAATGGGAATCCTCTTGTTTCGCAGAGTTTTAACATCTCGATCAACAATTCGGACTGGATCGGGTTGATAAGTTAGATCGGGCTGGAGATCAATCTGCTCGATTGCTATTGGCTGATAGGGATCTGGAATGTACTTGCGAAGCTGAGAGACATGGAACACGTCGTGTAGCCCTGACATAGAAGGAGGAAGAGCTAACTGATAGGCTACTGAACCGACGCGTCGAAGGATTTGATAGGGTCCAATATATCTTGGACAGAGTTTCTTGGTTCTAAACACACCACGTAATCCCAACTTCGGAGTAACCTTCAAGAACACATGATCTCCTTCATCAAATTCCAACGGTCTCCTTCTTCTGTCGGCATAACTCTTTTGCCGACTCTGCGCAACCTTCATCTTTTCACGGATTGACTTAACCTTTAAAGTCGTCTCTTGTATAAGGTCTGGTCCAAGCAATCCGCGATCACCGACTTCCGTCCAACACAAAGGAGTTCTACACTTTCTTCCATATAAAGCTTCAAACGGTGCCATCCCGATACTGGAATGGTAACTGTTATTATAAGAGAATTCAATCAAGTGCAAGTAGTTGCTCCAACTACCGCCATCTTCCAAAACACATGCACGAAGCATATCTTCAAGAGTTTGAATAGTTCTTTCAGACTGTCCATCTGTCTGAGGATGATGCGACGTACTCATTCTCAATCGAGTACCCATCGCATGCTGGAAGGCTTTCCAAAACCTAGAAGTAAAGATTGGATCACGATCTGAAACGATGCTGAGTGGCACACCATGCAATCGCACAATATGCTCTATAAAAATAGCTGCATACTGCGTGGCCTTATAGGTAGATTTCACAGGAATGAAGTGAGCTGACTTGGTCAATCTATCCACAATTACCCAAATTGAATCTTGACCCTTCTGGTTACGGGGTAAACCTCCAACAAAGTCCATAGTGATGTGTTCCCACTTCCACTCTGGAATTTCTAACGGTTGCAATGGACCTCCAGGCTTCTGGTGTTCAATCTTCACTTGTTGACAAACCAAACATCTAGACACAAAATCAGCGATTTCTGCCTTCATGTTCGGCCACCAGTAGTTCTGCTTCAAGTCATGGTACATTTTGGTGGATCCTGGATGAATCGAGAATCCACTTTTGTGTGCCTCGTCAAGAATCAGCCTTTTCAGTTCATCGTCATTAGGTACACACAATCTTCCATCATACAACATAGCACCATCCGACGCAATTGAGAACTCTGGGTTATTCAATCTCCTTTGAAGGTCCATATCGCTTCGTTGCGCCTGCACTACCCTCGAGCGCAGATCGCATGCCAACTCCAAACGGTTGATTCTAATGCCGCTCTTTCTGTACACAACATTTAGATTCAGGTCTCTGAACTTCTCATACAATCCACAATGCTGCATTAAGAGTTCGGAAGCATATAAGGCTTTCCTGCTCAAAGCGTCTGCCACAACATTCGCTTTGCCAGGATGGTAGTTGAGATTGAAATCGAAGTCCTTCAAATATTCCATCCACCTACGCTGCCTCATATTCAGGTCTTTCTGATCAAACAGGTATTTCAAACTCTTATGGTCGCTGAACAGATCAAATTGGACACCATACAAGTGATGCCTCCAAATCTTTAGAGCGAAAATAATTGCTGCTAATTCCAGATCATGGGTTGGGTAATTTTGCTCGTGTGGTTTCAATTGCCGCGAGGCATATGCTACCACAGCTCCATCTTGCATTAGAACACAACCAAGACCTTTATGTGATGCATCGCAATACACCACGTACTTCCGTTTAGGATCAGGAATGACCAATACTGGAGCACTGGTTAACTTTTCTTTCAACGTCCTGAAACTCACTTCACAAACAGCATCCCAAACAAAAGGAGTACCTTTCCTGGTCAATCGGGTCAAGGGTAAGGCGATTTCTGAAAATCCAAGAATGAATCTCCGGTAATAACCTGCTAATCCCAAGAAACTTCTGACTTCTGATACATTGTTGGGTCTTTCCCAGTTAAGAACTGCTTCTACCTTGGATGGATCGACATATACACCGCCTTGGGAAATGACATGTCCCAGAAATTTAATTTCTGAGAGCCAGAATTCGCACTTGCTGAACTTGGCGTATAACTTCTTCTCTCGCAGAACTTCCAAAACAATTCTGAGATGTTCAGCATGATCCTCTTGATTACGAGAATAGATTAAGATATCATCTATGAAGATGACAACAAACTTGTCGAGGTAAGGCTGAAAAATCCTGTTCATGTAATCCATAAACACAGCAGGAGCATTAGTCAATCCAAAAGGCATAACTAGGAATTCGTAATGCCCATAACGCGTCCTGAATGCCGTCTTAGACACGTCTGAGGATTTGATTCTGATTTGATGATAGCCGGAACGAAGATCAATCTTTGAAAACACAGTGGCACCTCTGAGTTGATCTAAGAGATCATCAATCCGAGGTAGCGGATACTTGTTTTTAATAGTCACTTTATTGAGTTGGCGGTAATCAATGCATAAGCGCATAGTACCGTCCTTCTTTTTCACAAGTAACACGGGTGCTCCCCAAGGAGAGACACTTGGACGAATGAAATGCTTCTGGAGTAGTTCCTCAAGTTGAGTTTTAAGCTCATGAAGTTCTAATGGAGACATTCTATAAGGTGCAACTGAAATGGGCTGTGAACCCGGAACAAGATCTATAGAGAACTCTATCTCACGCTCGGGAGGGAGACTCATGATATCATCAGGGAAAACATCTAAATACTCGCTAACTATAGGGATATCGCTAGGACTCAAACTAGACTCATGATCAATAGTGAACAAGACACTGAAGCACTTGCTGCTGGCACCTAAATACTGGATCAACTGGTGAGTGTTTTGCAATAAAGCAGATAAGGCTCTACTTTCTGCAGAAGTTTCTGAAGGAATGAACAAATTCTTTTCCGCACAACCAATGTACACGGTATTGGCTGAGAGCCAATCCATGCCAAGAACGACATCGAAGTCCTTTAGAGGTAGACATATTAAATCAATGTGGTAGACCTTACTTCCGACTAAGATGGGACAATTTTGACAGACTTTCTTTGAAGTAACTCTGCCGCCAGTAGCGACAGCGACAGACATTGGAGGTACGAGGGGTACAGAAGGAATTCCTAACCGCATGACACAGTCTACGGCTATAAAAGAGTTGGTGGCTCCACAATCAAAGAGTACTAAGACCTTAGACTGTCCTAACAAACATACATCCATAATCAAAGCATTATTAGATCTTATTTCATTGCAGTCTAAAGAATATACCCGACCTTTATTCTTTGCGGATCCACTGGATTCACCGTGCTTCTTCAATTTCGGACACTCATTCCTAAAGTGACCAGGTTGCTTGCAGTAATAGCACATATTCTTGCCTTTCATGCATTCTCCGCTGTGAGGATATCCACAGTCTGAACAGTTCTTGGGCGAGCGTTGAGAGTGACTCTGCTTGCCCATGCTGGAGTTACCCTTAGACTTCAAGTTCAAACCAAACTTACCAAACAAACCCTTCTTCTTCTGATTCACCTCATTCTTCTCCTTGTGGATGTTGCTGAGACCTGCTTCGGCGTGATAGCTCTTCTGCACTAGATCACCAAAACTAGTGATCTGCTGCATTGCTACGTCGTGAGCTATATCCGCTCGAAGCCCTATCCTGTATTTCTTCATTTTCCAGGCCTCGTTAGGGGCATCGTCACCATCAGCAACATACCGGACCAGCTCATTGAACTTCATGGTATATTCAGCTACCGTCAGACTACCTTGCTTCAACTCAGTTAACTCCCGTTCCATCTGGAATTGGTAACTCTCAGGAATGTAATGGCCAATGAACAAACGCCTGAAATTCTGCCAGTTAATCTCCGTATGGCTGGCTTCCATGTACTGCTTGGTACCTTCCCACCAATTGCAAGCGTCACCCCTGAAGAAGCGAGAGACGAAAGTTACTTTATCTGTCTCTGAGCAAGTCATGGAGTCCAGAATGCCAGTCATCCTTTGCAACCATTCCCTAGCTTTAGCGGGGTTATATTCACCATAGAACTCTGGAGGGCTCATCCTACAAAACTCTCGGAAGGCAGCGCTCGACCCCAAGTTCTGAGGAGGGGGAGCATTCATGTGCTGCTGGAACATGGCCATAAACTCCTGATGCTGTTGCGCTTGCTGGGCTTGAAACTGCTGATGCTGATGCATCATCTCTGCCCACATGTTGGCGTTAGCATCTCCAAACACTTGCGGTTCTTCCTCTTCTTCGACGTTTTGCCTTCTTGGTGGCCTTCCAGGTCCTCGTCTCTCTCTCCAGACATTTCGCTCTAACTGCCAATATCAAATCAAGTTAGCTAGGCCTAAAATGACATGACACCTAGAACGTATGTAGGGAAACTAGACAACTACTGGGATTGGAATGGTAATACTAATGAACATCACGCAAGATCTGAATCGACCTGCTCTGATACCAAATGTAATACCCCACATTATTATCTAGAATATAATGCAGAATATTATAAATAGTACTGAGTTCATTACAATTACATTATTCAAATAAGCACGCACAGGTGCAGAAATACAAACGAGTTCAAATAACATAGCGGAAACGAAAGACAACACGAATAAATAATGAAGAAAGCATAGAAAGACTAAATGCGATCCTCCAAACAGCAGCAGCGACTCCAACACCAAGGCTTACCTAATCAACCTGTTTTCCTGTTTCAAAAAGGGAGTGGGGTGAGACAGTCACTTCGTCCCAGTGAATTCTACTACCCTCCTAGGCTATAAAGCCGGGGCTCCTAATCAGTCATATCATAAACTAAATCCATAGCATAATTATCTTAAGCAATAATGTAAAGGTGTAACACAAGTTTATCTTGTTCATTTTAAACCGCAAACCCTCTAAGGTGAGCACGTCTCAGGGGTTCGCCTTATCCGCGAGCAGAAAGCGCTCCGACATAAAGCTCACATAAATTTTTCTAATAGAACATCTAAAACGAAGTCCATACTGATAACATAATCATATTATTAATTCGACTGATCACTAAATTATTAACATGCTACCAATAATTCCCAAACCTGGGGGATCATACAACCTTAATTCTAAGTTATCCCTAATTTTCAGAATTGTGTCTGACTTTCCGTACAATATTAAATACATTATACAACTGCAAGTTATCTTTCTCAGGTTATGATATAAAACGAGTGATTAAATCATTTTTAAAACTAAAAAAAAATGAAGTAATTCTGGGCTAGCTCGCTACGGCGAGTTAGCAAGCTCGCCACGGCGAACTTACAGGTACTGGCCTAAACAACTCGCTAGGCGAGCTAGAGCTCGTCATGGCGAAGTTCTTCAGCCCAGAACCTTGAGCTCGCCATGAGTGCTCGCTAGCAACTCGCTACGGCGAGTTAAGTCAGAAAGACCCCTGTTTTACGAATTTTCAATATTTTCAAAGATTCACCTACAACCAAACTCTGAGAAAGTGCAGTTATATAATATAGTCAATACATAACAGAATAGAAGAGAATTTGGGAGCTAATTCTCCTCACACAATTAATTCCTTATTTCTTAAGTTAACATGCAAATTCATAAATTAAGGGAATTCTAACTAAACTAGCCTAAGAACCCACCTGGTATAAGCTTTAACTCTTGTTCCTGGCTCTACTAACAGCTACCAATCTTCCCAGCAAGCCCCCACGAACTGACAGAACAGAAATTGAGCTCTAGACACTCGAAACCCTCTAGTGTATGCTCTAAGAACTTGGAAGGTGTTGATGAATGACTCTCTGGATTGAGGTGGTATTTATAGGAATATTTTCTGATGGTTGAACAGTGTTGGGTTTGATTGTCTTTCTCAATTGCATGCAAGAGCATTGGGTGAGGAAGTGGTGAGACTAAGATTGTTGTTGTGTAGTTCCGTGTGATGCTTTTGGAAAGATGATTCTCAGAGATTCTCACTGTGGAGTTTGCAGTTGGAATCTCTGCATGTAAGAGCCAAGAGACTTGTGATGGATAGGGACAAAATTTGGTGTTAATGGTTAACTTGGAAATTTGGAGGTTGGCTTGGCTTTGATGATGATGTACACGTGAGAGAGGGAGAGGATGAGAGCAATTTGCTTCAGTTTCTAAACTGAGTTGTGTGTTCAATGAGAGTGGAATGGTTGCATGCATATGTGGAAAAGTCTTAGTGCAACCATGACTCATGGTTGGTGAGTCACAAGAGGGAATTTTTGAATTTTTATCCTAATTAATCTCATGAGTAGGATTAAGGCATTTAATTATGTAGTTTTTGATTTAATTGGAATTACTAAATCCTACACATAATACTCCTAATTTCCCATGAACTAATTATATAATTACCTTTAATTAATTTTAATTTAGACTAAAAATCTCTAATTAAATTAATTAGGCAATTTTAGAAAATTGGGGATGTTACAATCTACCCCCCTTAAAGAAATTTCGTCCTCGAAATTCAGAAATTTACCTTAGAATAGGTGAGGATAACTGTTTATCATGTCTGATTCCAATTCCCATGTGTATTCGCCGTCCGGAGACTGCGCCCATTCAACCTTGACAATGGGAATCCTCTTGTTTCGCAGAGTTTTAACATCTCGATCAACAATTCGGACTGGATCGGGTTGATAAGTTAGATCGGGCTGGAGATCAATCTGCTCGATTGCTATTGGCTGATAGGGATCTGGAATGTACTTGCGAAGCTGAGAGACATGGAACACGTCGTGTAGCCCTGACATAGAAGGAGGAAGAGCTAACTGATAGGCTACTGAACCGACGCGTCGAAGGATTTGATAGGGTCCAATATATCTTGGACAGAGTTTCTTGGTTCTAAACACACCACGTAATCCCAACTTCGGAGTAACCTTCAAGAACACATGATCTCCTTCATCAAATTCCAACGGTCTCCTTCTTCTGTCGGCATAACTCTTTTGCCGACTCTGCGCAACCTTCATCTTTTCACGGATTGACTTAACCTTTAAAGTCGTCTCTTGTATAAGGTCTGGTCCAAGCAATCCGCGATCACCGACTTCCGTCCAACACAAAGGAGTTCTACACTTTCTTCCATATAAAGCTTCAAACGGTGCCATCCCGATACTGGAATGGTAACTGTTATTATAAGAGAATTCAATCAAGTGCAAGTAGTTGCTCCAACTACCGCCATCTTCCAAAACACATGCACGAAGCATATCTTCAAGAGTTTGAATAGTTCTTTCAGACTGTCCATCTGTCTGAGGATGATGCGACGTACTCATTCTCAATCGAGTACCCATCGCATGCTGGAAGGCTTTCCAAAACCTAGAAGTAAAGATTGGATCACGATCTGAAACGATGCTGAGTGGCACACCATGCAATCGCACAATATGCTCTATAAAAATAGCTGCATACTGCGTGGCCTTATAGGTAGATTTCACAGGAATGAAGTGAGCTGACTTGGTCAATCTATCCACAATTACCCAAATTGAATCTTGACCCTTCTGGTTACGGGGTAAACCTCCAACAAAGTCCATAGTGATGTGTTCCCACTTCCACTCTGGAATTTCTAACGGTTGCAATGGACCTCCAGGCTTCTGGTGTTCAATCTTCACTTGTTGACAAACCAAACATCTAGACACAAAATCAGCGATTTCTGCCTTCATGTTCGGCCACCAGTAGTTCTGCTTCAAGTCATGGTACATTTTGGTGGATCCTGGATGAATCGAGAATCCACTTTTGTGTGCCTCGTCAAGAATCAGCCTTTTCAGTTCATCGTCATTAGGTACACACAATCTTCCATCATACAACATAGCACCATCCGACGCAATTGAGAACTCTGGGTTATTCAATCTCCTTTGAAGGTCCATATCGCTTCGTTGCGCCTGCACTACCCTCGAGCGCAGATCGCATGCCAACTCCAAACGGTTGATTCTAATGCCGCTCTTTCTGTACACAACATTTAGATTCAGGTCTCTGAACTTCTCATACAATCCACAATGCTGCATTAAGAGTTCGGAAGCATATAAGGCTTTCCTGCTCAAAGCGTCTGCCACAACATTCGCTTTGCCAGGATGGTAGTTGAGATTGAAATCGAAGTCCTTCAAATATTCCATCCACCTACGCTGCCTCATATTCAGGTCTTTCTGATCAAACAGGTATTTCAAACTCTTATGGTCGCTGAACAGATCAAATTGGACACCATACAAGTGATGCCTCCAAATCTTTAGAGCGAAAATAATTGCTGCTAATTCCAGATCATGGGTTGGGTAATTTTGCTCGTGTGGTTTCAATTGCCGCGAGGCATATGCTACCACAGCTCCATCTTGCATTAGAACACAACCAAGACCTTTATGTGATGCATCGCAATACACCACGTACTTCCGATTAGGATCAGGAATGACCAATACTGGAGCACTGGTTAACTTTTCTTTCAACGTCCTGAAACTCACTTCACAAACAGCATCCCAAACAAAAGGAGTACCTTTCCTGGTCAATCGGGTCAAGGGTAAGGCGATTTCTGAAAATCCAAGAATGAATCTCCGGTAATAACCTGCTAATCCCAAGAAACTTCTGACTTCTGATACATTGTTGGGTCTTTCCCAGTTAAGAACTGCTTCTACCTTGGATGGATCGACATATACACCGCCTTGGGAAATGACATGTCCCAGAAATTTAATTTCTGAGAGCCAGAATTCGCACTTGCTGAACTTGGCGTATAACTTCTTCTCTCGCAGAACTTCCAAAACAATTCTGAGATGTTCAGCATGATCCTCTTGATTACGAGAATAGATTAAGATATCATCTATGAAGATGACAACAAACTTGTCGAGGTAAGGCTGAAAAATCCTGTTCATGTAATCCATAAACACAGCAGGAGCATTAGTCAATCCAAAAGGCATAACTAGGAATTCGTAATGCCCATAACGCGTCCTGAATGCCGTCTTAGACACGTCTGAGGATTTGATTCTGATTTGATGATAGCCGGAACGAAGATCAATCTTTGAAAACACAGTGGCACCTCTGAGTTGATCTAAGAGATCATCAATCCGAGGTAGCGGATACTTGTTTTTAATAGTCACTTTATTGAGTTGGCGGTAATCAATGCATAAGCGCATAGTACCGTCCTTCTTTTTCACAAGTAACACGGGTGCTCCCCAAGGAGAGACACTTGGACGAATGAAATGCTTCTGGAGTAGTTCCTCAAGTTGAGTTTTAAGCTCATGAAGTTCTAATGGAGACATTCTATAAGGTGCAACTGAAATGGGCTGTGAACCCGGAACAAGATCTATAGAGAACTCTATCTCACGCTCGGGAGGGAGACTCATGATATCATCAGGGAAAACATCTAAATACTCGCTAACTATAGGGATATCGCTAGGACTCAAACTAGACTCATGATCAATAGTGAACAAGACACTGAAGCACTTGCTGCTGGCACCTAAATACTGGATCAACTGGTGAGTGTTTTGCAATAAAGCAGATAAGGCTCTACTTTCTGCAGAAGTTTCTGAAGGAATGAACAAATTCTTTTCCGCACAACCAATGTACACGGTATTGGCTGAGAGCCAATCCATGCCAAGAACGACATCGAAGTCCTTTAGAGGTAGACATATTAAATCAATGTGGTAGACCTTACTTCCGACTAAGATGGGACAATTTTGACAGACTTTCTTTGAAGTAACTCTGCCGCCAGTAGCGACAGCGACAGACATTGGAGGTACGAGGGGTACAGAAGGAATTCCTAACCGCATGACACAGTCTACGGCTATAAAAGAGTTGGTGGCTCCACAATCAAAGAGTACTAAGACCTTAGACTGTCCTAACAAACATACATCCATAATCAAAGCATTATTAGATCTTATTTCATTGCAGTCTAAAGAATATACCCGACCTTTATTCTTTGCGGATCCACTGGATTCACCGTGCTTCTTCAATTTCGGACACTCATTCCTAAAGTGACCAGGTTGCTTGCAGTAATAGCACATATTCTTGCCTTTCATGCATTCTCCGCTGTGAGGATATCCACAGTCTGAACAGTTCTTGGGCGAGCGTTGAGAGTGACTCTGCTTGCCCATGCTGGAGTTACCCTTAGACTTCAAGTTCAAACCAAACTTACCAAACAAACCCTTCTTCTTCTGATTCACCTCATTCTTCTCCTTGTGGATGTTGCTGAGACCTGCTTCGGCGTGATAGCTCTTCTGCACTAGATCACCAAAACTAGTGATCTGCTGCATTGCTACGTCGTGAGCTATATCCGCTCGAAGCCCTATCCTGTATTTCTTCATTTTCCAGGCCTCGGTAGGGGCATCGTCACCATCAGCAACATACCGGACCAGCTCATTGAACTTCATGGTATATTCAGCTACCGTCAGACTACCTTGCTTCAACTCAGTTAACTCCCGTTCCATCTGGAATTGGTAACTCTCAGGAATGTAATGGCCAATGAACAAACGCCTGAAATTCTGCCAGTTAATCTCCGTATGGCTGGCTTCCATGTACTGCTTGGTACCTTCCCACCAATTGCAAGCGTCACCCCTGAAGAAGCGAGAGACGAAAGTTACTTTATCTGTCTCTGAGCAAGTCATGGAGTCCAGAATGCCAGTCATCCTTTGCAACCATTCCCTAGCTTTAGCGGGGTTATATTCACCATAGAACTCTGGAGGGCTCATCCTACAAAACTCTCGGAAGGCAGCGCTCGACCCCAAGTTCTGAGGAGGGGGAGCATTCATGTGCTGCTGGAACATGGCCATAAACTCCTGATGCTGTTGCGCTTGCTGGGCTTGAAACTGCTGATGCTGATGCATCATCTCTGCCCACATGTTGGCGTTAGCATCTCCAAACACTTGCGGTTCTTCCTCTTCTTCGACGTTTTGCCTTCTTGGTGGCCTTCCAGGTCCTCGTCTTTCTCTCCAGACATTTCGCTCTAACTGCCAATATCAAATCAAGTTAGCTAGGCCTAAAATGACATGACACCTAGAACGTATGTAGGGAAACTAGACAACTACTGGGATTGGAATGGTAATACTAATGAACATCACGCAAGATCTGAATCGACCTGCTCTGATACCAAATGTAATACCCCACATTATTATCTAGAATATAATGCAGAATATTATAAATAGTACTGAGTTCATTACAATTACATTATTCAAATAAGCACGCACAGGTGCAGAAATACAAACGAGTTCAAATAACATAGCGGAAACGAAAGACAACACGAATAAATAATGAAGAAAGCATAGAAAGACTAAATGCGATCCTCCAAACAGCAGCAGCGACTCCAACACCAAGGCTTACCTAATCAACCTGTTTTCCTGTTTCAAAAAGGGAGTGGGGTGAGACAGTCACTTCGTCCCAGTGAATTCTACTACCCTCCTAGGCTATAAAGCCGGGGCTCCTAATCAGTCATATCATAAACTAAATCCATAGCATAATTATCTTAAGCAATAATGTAAAGGTGTGACACAAGTTTATCTTGTTCATTTTAAACCGCAAACCCTCTAAGGTGAGCACGTCTCAGGGGTTCGCCTTATCCGCGAGCAGAAAGCGCTCCGGCATAAAGCTCACATAAATTTTTCTAATAGAACATCTAAAACGAAGTCCATACTGATAACATAATCATATTATTAATTCGACTGATCACTAAATTATTAACATGCTACCAATAATTCCCAAACCTGGGGGATCATACAACCTTAATTCTAAGTTATCCCTAATTTTCAGAATTGTGTCTGACTTTCCGTACAATATTAAATACATTATACAACTGCAAGTTATCTTTCTCAGGTTATGATATAAAACGAGTGATTAAATCATTTTTAAAACTAAAAAAAAATGAAGTAATTCTGGGCTAGCTCGCTACGGCGAGTTAGCAAGCTCGCCACGGCGAACTTACAGGTACTGGCCTAAACAACTCGCTAGGCGAGCTAGAGCTCGCCATGGCGAAGTTCTTCAGCCCAGAACCTTGAGCTCGCCATGAGTGCTCGCTAGCAACTCGCTACGGCGAGTTAAGTCAGAAAGACCCCTGTTTTACGAATTTTCAATATTTTCAAAGATTCACCTACAACCAAACTCTGAGAAAGTGCAGTTATATAATATAGTCAATACATAACAGAATAGAAGAGAATTTGGGAGCTAATTCTCCTCACACAATTAATTCCTTATTTCTTAAGTTAACATGCAAATTCATAAATTAAGGGAATTCTAACTAAACTAGCCTAAGAACCCACCTGGTATAAGCTTTAACTCTTGTTCCTGGCTCTACTAACAGCTACCAATCTTCCCAGCAAGCCCCCACGAACTGACAGAACAGAAATTGAGCTCTAGACACTCGAAACCCTCTAGTGTATGCTCTAAGAACTTGGAAGGTGTTGATGAATGACTCTCTGGATTGAGGTGGTATTTATAGGAATATTTTCTGATGGTTGAACAGTGTTGGGTTTGGTTGTCTTTCTCATTTGCATGCAAGAGCATTGGGTGAGGAAGTGGTGAGACTAAGATTGTTGTTGTGTAGTTCCGTGTGATGCTTTTGGAAAGATGATTCTCAGAGATTCTCACTGTGGAGTTTGCAGTTGGAATCTCTGCATGTAAGAGCCAAGAGACTTGTGATGGATAGGGACAAAATTTGGTGTTAATGGTTAACTTGGAAATTTGGAGGTTGGCTTGGCTTTGATGATGATGTACACGTGAGAGAGGGAGAGGATGAGAGCAATTTGCTTCAGTTTCTAAACTGAGTTGTGTGTTCAATGAGAGTGGAATGGTTGCATGCATATGTGGAAAAGTCTTAGTGCAACCATGACTCATGGTTGGTGAGTCACAAGAGGGAATTTTTGAATTTTTATCCTAATTAATCTCATGAGTAGGATTAAGGCATTTAATTATGTAGTTTTTGATTTAATTGGAATTACTAAATCCTACACATAATACTCCTAATTTCCCATGAACTAATTATATAATTACCTTTAATTAATTTTAATTTAGACTAAAAATCTCTAATTAAATTAATTAGGCAATTTTAGAAAATTGGGGATGTTACAGACGTAATCAAGGAAGTGTTTGTTCATCAGAAGTTGACAACATACCTAGATTGTCTTAATGGACCTGTCTATCCAGAAATTGTTATGGATTTTTGGATGAAGGCACAAGTAGCGCTTGGAAATTCTATTCCTCAAGAAGAATACTATGGCAAAGAGATTCGCTCAGAAGTTGGTGCTGTTCTCATCAGAATCAGATCTGAGCATATAAGACAAGCGGTTCAGTTACCACTTCGAGGTATTATTCCATATGGCGCTGATGATGTGAGTCCTTACATTCAGGAAGAAATCTATGGGAAGAAGTCTACATCCAAGAATAACAATGATATGACACCGTTCTACAAGATTCTTTACAAGATTCTGTGTGACTCCATTCTAGCAAAGGTTGGTTCAACTGACCAAGTTTTCAACTTGTATAAACTTGCTCTATATTATTTGGGAAAGAAGGTTGATATGGATTGTGCCCAAGTAATTTTTGAACACTTGTGTAAAGCTATCACTGAGAGTCAGACCAAGGGTAGAACGAATGCTCATTACTGCAAACTGCTTTCCATCATATGTTTCACAGGAGTTATTTGATTAAATCTCTCAGAACTACTTTTCCTGGTTATGCATCCTTCATTGATGCTTATCCCTCTGTGATAGGTGGTTTATCTGTGAAGAAAGTCCTGAGGTCTTCAGCACCTGTGATCACTCCTCAAGTTCAGTATAGACTAAGGAAGGATGAGAGTGACAAGTATTTTTACATCACCCCTGTGCCTACTCAAGAAGTTTCTCTTCTTGCTGGCATGCATAAGAAACTTCTGGAAGAAGGAGTTGATCAGAAGTTGGAAGATATTCTAGCAACTCAGCAGTTGTTGCCTGTTCAAGTGAAGAAGAAGAAGATTACAAGGAAATCAGAATCAGAATCTACAGAACCATAACCAAAGAGGACAAGAAGTTCTACACCCCAGAAGAAGTCTGGAAATACTTCTGGTGTGAAGAAACTGTTAGTGTTTGTGTGTTGGCTACTTTTTGGTAAAACAATGTGTTGCTACAATGTTGGACACAATGTTTCAACCTCTGGATACTAATTCAGGATATGCTGAAAGAGCGCCTCTTTAATGCGCTGTTGTTTAGTTTTGGAATCCACGCCTTTATTCCAGGCTCCTAGCTCGTATGCATGGTCAAAGTATCTCAAGCTTTTATTGCTCTATCGTATCTTCTTTTATGACTAAGGATACTCATGATATCTTGTGTTTATGTGACCTGGATTTTGTTGCTGAAGACTTGAAGCCCAACATGTGCAAAGGCCCATCTTTAGACTTTGTATTTAAGCTACATTGTAAACCTAGTTAGTTGTGTGTGTTTTTTGTATTGTGCTAAGAACAGCATTTCTAGGGTTGTCAAGTATTTCTGTTGTGAGCCTATCTTGTTACTCATATGCAAGATTAGGACATAGTTTGATTTGTATTTGTGTTGTACTTCTCCTAAGCTTTTAAGTACGGAGAGAGTTTCTTTTTGAAAGTGTTTTCAAATCTTTATAGTTGTGTCAGTTACAATCACTTGTTCAGTGGTTGAGTAGGAGGTGAGAAGGGTTCTCAAACTTAGGAGTTCCTAAGTTGAAGTTTCATAAGATAGTGTCTAAGTCATAAGTGTAAACATGGTTATTTCCTGAGAGCTTAGGATTAGAACTATCATAGTGGATTTCTCTTCTGGATTGGTATCCCCCAGACTAGGGCTTGTTTAAGCGCCGAACTGGGTTAACAAAGATATTGTGTCCTTTACTTGTGCTTTACTTTTATTTCCATATATTCCTGTCTGTCTGTGAATGTTTCAACACTGCATTCAACATCTCTAATGTTGGAACATTGCATCAAACATCCTACTTCTGACTGGTGGAATTTCAATTGGTATCAGAGCAGGCACTTTGCCTGTTACTAGGGTGAGATCTAGGGAAACTAATTCCTGATACTATGGAGAAGGATGGAGGATTTGTCAACAGACCCCCACTACTTGAAGGTGGGAACTATGACAACTGGAAGTCAAGAATGGCTGCTTTTCTGAAGTCTATTCACTCTCAAGTCTGGAGGGCTGTCTTAACAGGGTGGGAACATCCAGTAATCACTAACAAAGATGGCAATAAAACAGGAGTACTGAAGCCAGAACTTGATTGGAGCAAGGAGGAACAGGATCTGTCTACCTACAACTCAAAGGCTATCAATGCCCTCTTCAATGGAGTAGATAGAAGTATATTCAGACTCAATAAAAAATGTGTTGTGGCAAAAGAAGCTTGGGACATTCTAGAAAAAGTACATGAAGGTACTTCAAAGGTAAAAATGTCTAGACTCCAGTTACTTACCACAAAGTTTGAAGGTCTGAAAATGAAGGAAGAGGAAACTGTTCAAGACTTCTATATGAACATTCTTGACATGGCAAATTCTTTTGATGTGCTGGGTGAGAAGATGACAGATGCAAAGCTGGTAAGAAAGATTCTCAGATCTCTACCAAAGAGGTTTGAGATGAAAGTAACTGCTATAGAGGAAGCTCAAGACATCAACAGCATGAAAGTTGATGAACTGATTGGGTCCTTGGAAACCTTTGAGCTGGCTATAAATGAAGGAGGAGAAAAGAAAGGTAAGAGCATTGCCTTCATGTCTAACATAGATGATAATGAGTCTCTAGAAGAAGTAGATGAGGATGATGGTTTTGCTGAAGCACTGGCTATGGTTGGGAGAAAATTCAAACAGACTTGGAAGCAAGCTGATGGGAGACAAAGTCCAAATGGGCAAAATATCTGATTCAACATCAACACCCAGTCAGATAAGTTCAAGAGAAACAAGGGGGATGAGAAGTCTTCTCAATCTAAAGGTGTTCAGTGTCATGAATGTGAGGGCTTTGGACACATCAGAACTGAGTGTGCCACTTACCTCAAGAAACAGAAGAAAAGTCTGGTGGTGTCTTGGTCAGATGAGAGTGACTCTGAAGGAGAAAGTGAGTCAGCTAGACATGTAACTGCTCTAACTGGTGTCTGTACCTCAGATGCTGAGTCTGAAGATGGAGATCTATCCTATGAAGATATTCTTGCTACCTACAAAGAGCTGTATGAGAAGGGATGTGGAAATCAGCAAGACATTGCACAAACAGAAGAAAACCATCAGTCAACTCATGGCTGAAAGAGATGAAGGACTTAAGAAGATCACTGAGCTAACAGATGAGGTGACTCTCCTAAACTCTCAACTGGAGAATACCCTCAAACAAGTAAGAATGTTGAATACAGGGACAGAAGTGCTTGATGAAATTCTGGACACTCAAGAACAAAGAAAAAGGAAAGGCATTGGTTTTGACTACAGAAATCTGAACAACAATCAAGCTAGGAAGGTTGAGAAGTTTGTACCTGCTGAGAGTGAATACAATCCCACAACTGGTACTCAGATGTTGAAGCGTCCTGCTCAACATCATGGTTCTTCACCCAGAAGAAGACCTAGAAGATGGGTTTGTCATCATTGTGGTAAGATAGGTCACATCAGACCTTACTGCTTTCAATTATATGGCTATCCTAAGTGGTATCATCAAGAGAAAGAAGAAAGAGGTCAGCAAAATGCTAAGATGTGGAAACGAAAGGACAAGGAGGTTACTGCCTTGATAGCTCACATTGCTCTAAGAGCATCATCCAAGGATTGCTGGTACTTTGACAGTGGATGTTCTAGGCATATGACAGGTGCTAGTGAATATCTTGAAGAAGTAAAACCATATGCAACCAGTTATGTCACTTTTGGTGATGGTGCTAAAGGACAGATTGTAGGAATAGGGAAGCTCAAAAAGGAAGGTCTACCTAGACTTGATAATGTTCTGTTGGTGAAAGGACTAACTGCAAATCTGATCAGCATTAGTCAGTTATGTGACCAAGGGTTAAAGGTGAACTTCACTCAAGTTGAATGTGAAGTAACTGATGATCATAACAAAGTTCTAATGAAGGGAAGAAGATCCAAGGACAACTGTTATCTGTGGTCATCTCCTGATGATCAAATGAGCCTCTCAACCTGTCTTATGAGTAAGGAAGATGAAGTCAAGCTGTGGCACCAAAAGTTGGGACACCTGCACTTTAGAGGTATGAAGAAAGCTATCAATGCTGGAGCTATAAGAGGACTACCAAACTTGAGTATTGAGGAAGGAAAGATATGTGGTGACTGTCAAATAGGAAAGCAGACCAGGATGTCTCATCAGAAGTTGGAACATCAGGTAACATCCAAGGCTCTTGAACTACTACATATTGATCTCATGGGTCCTATGCAGGTTGAAAGCATAGGAGGTAGAAGATATGCCTTGGTGGTTGTTGATGATTATTCAAGGTTCACCTGGATAAATTTTATAAGAGAAAAGTCAGACAGTTATGAAGCTCTAAAGAATCTCTGCTTGCAACTTCAGAGGGAAAAAGACACAGGAATAGTAAGAATAAGAAGTGACCATGGTAGGGAGTTTGAAAATGTCAGGGTTGCTGAATTTTGTGAATCTGAAGGAATCAAACAGGAGTTCTCATCACCAATTACTCCTCAACAGAATGGAGTAGTTGAAAGGAAAAATAGAACAATACAAGAGTCAGCTAGAGCTATGCTTCATGCCAAGAAACTTCCATATCATTTTTGGGCTGAAGCAATGAACACTGCATGTTATGTCCATAACAGAGTGACCTTGAGAAAAGGAACATCCTGTACTCTCTATGAGATGTGGAAAGAAAGAAAGCAAACTGTGAAACATTTCCATGTGTTTGGGAGCAAATGTTACATTCTGACTGACAGAGAACAAAGAAGAAAAATGGATCCTAAAAGTGATGAAGGAATCTTCCTTGGTTACTCAACAAATAGCAGGGCCTACAGAGTCTACAATTCTAAGACTCAAGTCATGATGGAGTCAATCAATGTGGTGATAGATGACCAGTATGAAGAAAGAAGTACAGATGTTGAACAGGATGTTGAAGCATCACTAGAAACTGAATCTGATGCAGTAGTTAAAGCTGATGCTGGTGAAGAAACTGTTGCTAGAAGCACCTCAACTAACAACAAAGGACCTTCAGTCAGAGTTCAAAAGAATCATCCTCAAGACCTTATCATAGGTGATCCTCAAACTGGAATCACTACCAGAAGATCAAATGAGGTAATTAGCAATTCTTGTTTTGTATCCTTACTTGAACCAAAGAATGTCAAAGAAGCACTCACTGATGAATGCTGGATAGAAGCAATACAAGAGGAGCTTAATCAGTTTAAAAGGAGTGATGTTTGGGATCTTGTTCCTAGACCTGCAGGGGTAAATGTAATTGGTACAAAATGGGTATATAAAAACAAGTCTGATGAAAAAGGAGTTGTTACCAGAAACAAGGCCAGGTTGGTGGCCCAAGGATATACTCAAGTGGAAGGACTTGACTTTGAAGAAACCTTTGCTCATGTGGCAAGGTTGGAGGCAGTGAGACTGTTACTAGGAGTTGCTTGCATTCTAAAATTCAAATTATTTCAAATGGATGTAAAGAGTGCCTTCTTGAATGGATACCTACAAGAAAAGGTGTATGTGGAACAGCCCAAGGGATTTGTAGAAGCAAATTATCCTGATCATGTGTACAAACTCAAAAAGGCTCTATATGGCTTAAAGCAAGCACCTAGGGCTTGGTATGAAAGGTTGACTCAATTTCTAGTAACACATGGATACAGAAAGGGTGGTTCTGATAAAACCCTATTTGTGAAGGAAGAGGAAGGTAAGCTTATGATAGCTCAGATTTATGTGGATGATATAGTCTTTGGTGGGATGTCGAATCAGATGGTCCAACATTTCATATCTTAAATGCAGTCAGAATTTGAAATGAGCCTAGTGGGGGAGTTAACATATTTCCTTGGTTTACAAGTCAAACAAATGGAAGACACTATATTCATCTCACAAAGCAAATATGCTAAGAATATAGTGAAGAAGTTTGGGCTTGACAGTGCTACACATAAGAGAACACCTGCACCTACACATTTGAAACTAAGCAAGGATGAAGGTGGAATATATGTTGATCAAAATCAGTACAGGAGTATGATTGGAAGCCAACTGTACCTAACAGCTAGTAGACCTGACATCACATTTGCTGTTGGGGTTTGTGCTAGATATCAGGCTGTTCCAAAAGTTAGCCATCTAGCTCAGGTCAAGAGAATACTGAAGTATGTGAATGGGACAAGTGACTATGGGATATTGTATACACATGGTGAAGACTCAAAGCTGATTGGTTATTGTGATGCAGATTGGGGTGGAAGTGCTGATGATAGAAAAAGCACCTCTGGTGGTTGCTTCTTCCTTGGTAACAACTTGATCTCTTGGTTTAGTAAGAAGCAAAATAGTGTGGCTCTATCCACTGCAGAAGCTGAATATATAGCAGCAGGGAGTTCATGTTATCAGCTATTGTGGATAAAACAGATGCTACAGGAATACAATGTTGAACAGGATGTTCTAACATTGTTCTGTGACAATCTTAGTGCCATAAACATATCCAAAAATCCCATTCAACACAGTAGAACTAAACATATTGACATCCGTCATCACTTCATTAGGGATTTAGTTGAAGACAAAATTATAGTGTTGGATCATGTGAACACAGAAGAACAAATTGCTGATATCTTCACCAAGGCCTTGGATGCAAAACAGTTTGAAAATTTAGGGGCAAGTTGGGAATTTGTTTGCATGAGGAGTTATAGCAATTAAGGAAGGAGCAGCGTGCAACCGCTATTTATCTCTCCCATATTTTGCTGCACGATTTCCTAGGTAAATCATATCAAATAACTTCTTTCCTTTTAAAAACCACCTACTACACGTTACTTAGCCCTTTTTCACAATCTCACACTCTCTCAACTTCTCATAACACTAATCCTACTCTTGCCGTCCGTATTCTTTCACTCTCTCACCATCTCGTCAAACACAAACCTTACCACACAACCACCATGTCTTCCGCCAAAAACACCACCCCTGTCAATGATCAAGATCAAACCCCTGCCTCTCCAACCTCTGCAACCAATGCTCCCTTGAATTTCAAACCCATTACCACTATTTTGCCTGAAGAACTGTCACATACAACCCCTACCAAATCCACTTCAAAGAACACAAAGAAAGAGGCCTTTTCGAATCCTGGATCGAAGTTCTTTACCAAACCGAAAAAGGGTCAATGCAAAATCAACCTAAATATGCACGATTTGCTCACGAAGGATGATCCTTTCAACTTCAAAGCAAAAGTGAATGTTGAATCATCCAGCCAGATGCAGCAGAAGATCAATGTTGAAGCATCTCTAAAACCTTCTGACAAGGTTATCTCTTCAGATTCTGAAAAAGGTATTGCTGTTGAAACTTTAAAATCTCATGAAAACATAGGGTTAGATGCCTTAAATTCTGCTATAGATAAAATGGATGTGGACTCTGCTGTCAAGAATGCTGTTGAAAAAGGGGTTAATACTGTTCATGAAACCCTTGAGATTCCTGCTGGTGTAGAGGATGTTGGACCGGATGTTGGAACATCCTTGGGCCAACCAAATGTTCAGCCAACTATGACTCCTACTGTTACTGAAAATGATTCTGGGTTTCACACAGCCAATGAGAATGACAACTTGTCCATTCATTCAGTGAGCAATGCTGCTAAGCAAGTCACTCCCCAGAAGACTGTTGAAATTGAGACTGATCCAAGAGGTTGAAGCTCCTGTGATTGAGATAGATGATTTGGAAGATGAAGTTCCTATATCACAAGCCTTTGGTATTGGTAAGAGACTGAGAAGTAGTAAAGGTAAGTTTGTTCCTACTGTGTCTGAAACACCCAAAGCTGCAAAGAAGGGTGTAGGAAAAGGTGTAATGATTGGTCCCAAGAAGGGTTGGAGTAAGGTTACTCCCAAGGTGTCTGTTTCTAAGGGAAAGAAGAGAAAGGCTACTGCCTCTAGTGATTCTTATGAGGATGTTTCTGAGGATGTGCCAAACATCCAAGTTACTTATTCTAGTGTGAAGAAGTCTGCTACAAAGAGGGTTCCTACTACTGTCAAAGATGTACCAATTGACAAAATCTCCTTCCACAATCCTACTTATGGCCATAGATGGAAGTTCATATTTCACAGGAGATTGGCCTTAGAAAGAGAATTGGGTGATGATGCTTTGAAGATGACTGAGGTAATTGACTTAATAAAAAATGTTGGGCTGTTGAAGACTATAACTGAGATGGGTGACTGCTATGAACAACTTGTCAAAGAATTTCTGGTGAACATCCCTGAAGATTGTGATGATCCAGCTAGTTCTGAATTTCAGACTGTGTGGGTGAGAGGAGAAAGGATGAAGTTCTCCCCTGAGGTGATCAACAACTATCTAGGTATTAATGCTGCTGACTGTACTAATCCTACTATTTCTGAGAATGAGATTTGCAAGGTGATAACTGCAAATCAGGTGAAGGTTTGGCCTAAAAAGGGGAAGATCTCTGCTGGAAAACTCTCTGTTAAGTATGCTATTCTTAACGAGATTGGTGCTTACAACTGGGTTCCTACAACCCACTCCTCTGATGTGGCTAGTGTGCTTGGCAAAATGATATATCTCATTGGGACAGGTCACAAAACTAATTTTGGAGACTACATTTTTGAGCAAACTGTGAAGCATGCCAAGAGCTCTGCTGTGAAGCTTCCTATTGCTTTTCCTACACTGCTCTGTGATATTATCTTGGACCAAGTTCCTTAGGTCAAGATTGCATCTGATGTTCCTAAGAAGAGGGAATCTCCTCTATCTCTACACTACAAGCTATTTGGGAAACATCATGTTTCAGACATTGTTGGAGCATTTGGATCTGCAGCACCTGCAGTGGTCATGACTAGGCAGGAGATTGTGACTGTACTTAGAGAGACCATCACTATGATGGATGAGAGGAAGGCTCAGTTTGAACTCATGATTCAGGCTCTGGAGCTGTTGCGGTGATTTTCGGACGTCAAGGCTATTGATTAGCTTTGACTCGCAAAAATGAGTTCACCACCGAACTTTAATTTATCCAAGGGAAGGGGAAAAGATCGAATAAACCCAATTAAATTTAGAGATTTAAGGTTCGGGGGTTGGTTATACGAAGGGAAGGTACTAGCACCCTAAGTATTCGTAGTATTCTACGAGATCCTTTTGTAAATATTTATTTTTGTGCTAAAAATGATTGCTTGCTTGTAAATTGTTTTGCTTATAAAATTGTTTGCTGCGAAATTGTTTATGGAGATGAAAAAAGAAAATTGTTTTTGTTAATTTATTTAAAAAGAAAAAGAAAATGTTTTATTAATTTTGAAAAGAAAGTAAAAATTGTTTTGTGAATTTTGATATTTAAGAAAATGTAAAGAAAAATAAATTTATTATTAATTTGATTTGGGAAGACACAAGGTCTTTTGCACTACGTACCCGAAGGATCAAAATCCCGTAGTTCGGGGTAAAAATTGAAAAAATGGTTTGTTGATTGATTTTAGGAGAAGAGACGAGTTGTCATCTTAAATTTAAAACTCCTTTTATCCGCCATAAACATACTGAAAAGTTGATCTTCCTTTTCTGCCATATGTTATGGGGAATATTGAAATTATCGACTAGAGATGAATCACGTCTAAACTCTTTGAGAAATAGTTTTAAATTGAAAAGCCAAGCGGCAAAAAAGTGTTTGAATTTGTTTTTGTATTTTTTAGTCTTTTGAAAAAAAAAGTTTAAATATGCTTAAGTGGTTTAAAACATTTATTGAGAAAATAGTTGAAAAAGTTTCTCGACAAGAGTCAAAGTTTATTATGAAAAGATTGTTATTTTTGAAAAGAGTTTTAATTTTTTTCATGTTTTTGTTTTATGTATTTTTTGGTTTTTAGAGTTTTGAGAGAATGACAATTATTCGAATTGCGAGCCAATCGACAAGAATCCAAGATAATCGGGGATCGAAAAGAACACAAACATATAGATTATTATTTTTTGTATTTTTGACATGTGATAAATAAATGCAAGAGCAACGCATAAATAAATAGACAAATGAAGCATTACATATTTTTGCATTTTTTTGTGTAAACATTAGGTAAATAAATAAACTAGAGGCAAAACTAAATAAATAAAGACATTGCATATATTTTTTATTTTCACTATCAATTAAACATAACATGATATAATGTATGAACAAATAAAGTTAATGACATAGAGGCAAATAAATAAATAGAACAAAACATAAAAACACAGAGAAAATAAAATAAAAGAGCAAATAATGTAGGGTGCAGTAGCAATCCAGGGGGTGTGAGAAAGAAAACTGAAGAGAAGAGGTTAGTTGCTGGGCTCACAGTTTTTTGTTCAAAAAATGAGGGAGTATATATGTTTATTTTCAGAAAAAACAAATTAATTTTGTTTCTACTCCCTCTCTCTAAACTCGCTTTCTCTCTCTAAACTCTCTCTGTTTCACTCTCACGAACCCAGAATCCGGCAAGCCTTAAACGCGCCGGCGCGGTGGCCGTCCAGGCCAGACGGCGGCGCCACCGCACCGGAACCCTAACCCGAGCCCAAAAATCAAACTTTTTACATCAAAATCAATTGTTTCGTCCTTCTAAAATCGTTTCTAAACCCCAAAATCGCAAAAACCTTACCAAATCACCTAGATCGGAAGAAAAAGGCGGCGGCCGTTTGTTTTGTTTCTCGCGTCGGTTTCTTCTTCTTTCGATTCTGTTTCTTTTTCTTCTATTTTCTTTTTGTTTTTTTCTGGTTTTGATTCCTCTCTTTTCTTCTTAAAAAAAAGTGTGTGTGTGTGTGTGTGTGTGTGTGAGTTTTGTTGTTATTGTGGTTATGGGTGTGGATGTTGTTACTGTGATATTGTTGTTGGTGATTTGGTTACGCGTGAGAAGTAATCAGTGGTGGTGATGTTTGAGTGTTGATTTTCTGATTGAGGATTGATTAGAAAAATTAGGGTTTGAAATTTGTTGAAGGGGCTGCGGCTCTGTTCCCAGAAATTGGCCTCCTTTGCTCTGAGTTTGTTCCTCTGTTAAATAACCCCAAGATTAGGGCTTGACCTTGACAAAATTGATGTGGGAAAGACTAAACTTTCACTTGTTCAGATTATTGATCTCCATTTTGAGGAAGAAAACAAAGTTCCAGTTCAAGAAAAAACGTGATACTGACTTCTCCTTTTTTTTTTAATTAATTAAAAATTGATAAATAAATAATTAATAATAATAATAATATAATGAAACTAAAAATAAGAAATCAGAAAAGTTAAAAAAAAATTCAAATAATATTAATAATAATAATAAATAAGAAATAATAAAAAGGACAAAAAACAAAAACACAAAAAATGAGGTATTTTAAAATATCTCTCTACCGAAATTTTTCTCGAAACTCGCAACGAACAGTAACGATTATTTTGAATAAAAGAATGGTCAATGAATGCTAAAATGCAAAAATTTAGATCAAAAAATGGGGTATGACATATGCCCCTATTTAAGTTTCTTCATCCGGAGATTTTTTGAAAAAGAAAAAAAAATGATTTTTTTTTGTTTTGATTCGACGGATGGAAGAGACTTAAATACAGAGTACACCATTTTTTGACTAAATTAAACTGTAAAATGCTATGAATGTAATGTTATGAATGCAAGACTCTGAATATTGTGAGAAAAGTTGTCACAAGAAACAAATTATTATCACTGGAAAAACAGGGACGTTCACAGAGGAATGACTCAAGTGACCGGACTGGTGAAGAGAGATAACAAAGGAGCGATGTTCAAATCCATAAAGGTTAGGAATCCAGATTCTACTATTAAAAGCATATATCAGCAAATTCAAGTTTGATTGTTTTCATCATTCTCCCCTCAAGTTTATTAACAAATGATATATAAAAGAAAAGAGTGAATCCGAATGGATGAATTCTGAAAACATGCATGTTCATTAAATTAAAAGGTACTAGTCAAAGGTACAATTTTAAGAGCAAACAAATACTTAGCAAGAAAGAAATTACAACATGAAATGAAAAGGCCTAGAGATCCTAGGGACGGGCTTTCTTGTTGATCCACGACTTTAAGAGTTGTCTCTTGATGCTCTTGTAATTGTCAATAGGGCGACCACTTATGAATGGGGTTCCTCCTTCAACAATCGACTGCTTATTATCAACCAAGTCTTGTACCATAGTGCCCCATTGTGTCCATTCTCTTTTTTCTACTTGCACGAGTATTGTGCTTGCGAGTTGGCTTTGGACGGACTACTTTTAGATGAGACAGTTTTGACCTTTATTAGGAGTAAAGTGTAAGGCTTAAACTCTTAAGACTATGAATGCAAGAATGATGCATGATGCTCTATGCAAAAAAGAAAGTTTTTTATTTTTTAATAAAAGGATTTGGCGAATTAGAGGGTGTTTACAACGTCATCCCTCTAAGTCCTTTAGAAATTATTGAAAAAGGATTTTCATGGATGCATGAATGCATGATTATGGAGGGATACAATCCGGAATGGTTCAAGTTCAAGTTAAATTTAAAAGTATCTGAGCCTCTCATCCTCACATGTAGGGATTCTAAACAAAAGGTCCCTAATAACACGTTTCAGGGTGCTAGACTAGTTCAAAAGGACCCTAGAGTCGCTGACCCAACAAGAAAACACCATCGCCAATGCAAATACTCGCAAGACAATAACATCATCAAGAGGATCTACTCTAGGCGGAGTTTTCATGTCAACCCTACGAGGAATACTCCAAGAAGGTCAACAATCAACCCCTAACTTAACTTAGTTCTTCTCAAGTCCGGGTAAAAGACTTATCTCTCAAAGTATCAAACCCATAATCCCAAGCAAATATATAAGAGGAAGCAATATAAATAAAATACAAGCAAATAAATATATACAAACAAAACATTATACAATAATAGCACAAAACAAATATATACAAATTAGGATTAACCCTCTTAAGGTATCCCCAGTGAAGTCGTCATTTCTGTCGCGGTGATTTTCGGACGTCAAAGCTATTGATTAGCTTTGACTCGCAAAAATGAGTTCACCACCGAACTTTAATTTATCCAAGGGAAGGGGAAAAGATCGAATAAACCCAATTAAATTTAGAGATTTAAGGTTCGGGGGTTGGTTATACGAAGGGAAGGTACTAGCACCCTAAGTATTCGTAGTATTCTACGAGATCCTTTTGTAAATATTTATTTTTGTGCTAAAAATGATTACTTGCTTGTAAATTGTTTTGCTTATAAAATTGTTTGCTGCGAAATTGTTTATGGAGATGAAAAAAGAAAATTGTTTTTGTTAATTTATTTAAAAAGAAAAGAAAATGTTTTATTAATTTTGAAAAGAAAGTAAAAATTGTTTTGTGACTTTTGATATTTAAGAAAATGTAAAGAAAAATAAATTTATTATTAATTTGATTTGGGAAGACACAAGGTCTTTTGCACTACGTACCCGAAGGATCAAAATCCCGTAGTTCGGGGTAAAAATTGAAAAAATGGTTTGTTGATTGATTTTAGGAGAAGAGACGAGTTGTCATCTTAAGTTTAAAACTCCTTTTATCCGCCAACATACTGAAAAGTTGATCTTCCTTTTCTGCCATATGTTATGGGGAATATTGAAATTATCGACTAAAGATGAATCACGTCTAAACTCTTTGAGAAATAGTTTTAAATTGAAAAGCCAAGCGGCAAAAAAGTGTTTGAATTTGTTTTTGTATTTTTTAGTCTTTTGAAAAAAAAGTTTAAATATGCTTAAGTGGTTTAAAACATTTATTGAGAAAATAGTTGAAAAAGTTTCTCGACAAGAGTCAAAGTTTATTATGAAAAGATTGTTATTTCTTAAAAGAGTTTTAATTTTTTTTCATGTTTTTGTTTTATGTATTTTTTGGTTTTTAGAGTTTTGAGAGAATGACAATTATTCGAATTGCGAGCCAATCGACAAGAATCCAAGATAATCGGGGAGCGAGAGAGCTATACGGCAAACCACTCCGTTTTCATTCTTTTTATTATATTTACAACGAGTGATTTATTTTTAAGAGCAACAACGAATTGATCGAACGATCGTTTATTCCCTTGGACTAAAAATGATAAAAAGAACACAAACATATAGATTATTATTTTTTGTATTTTTGACATGTGATAAATAAATGCAAGAGCAACGCATAAATAAATAGACAAATGAAGCATTACATATTTTTGCATTTTTTTTGTGTAAACATTAGGTAAATAAATAAACTAGAGGAAAAACTAAATAAATAAAGACATTGCATATATTTTTTATTTTCACTATCAATTAAACATAACATGATATAATGTATGAACAAATAAAGTTAATGACATAGAGGCAAATAAATAAATAGAACAAAACATAAAAACACATAGAGAAAATAAAATAAAAGAGCAAATAATGTAGGGTGCAGTAGCAATCCAGGGGGTGTGAGAAAGAAAACTGAAGAGAAGAGGTTAGTTGCTGGGCTCACAGTTTTTTGTTCAAAAAATGGGGGAGTATATATGTTTATTTTCAGAAAAAACAAATTAATTTTGTTTCTACTCCCTCTCTCTAAACTCGCTTTCTCTCTCTAAACTCTCTCTGTTTCACTCTCACGAACCCAGAATCCAGCAAGCCTTAAACGCGCCGGCGCGGTGGCCGTCCAGGCCAGACGGCGGCGCCACCGCACCGGAACCCTAACCCGAGCCCAAAAATCAAACTTTTTACATCAAAATCAATTGTTTCGTCCTTCGAAAATCGTTTCTAAACCCCAAAATCGCAAAAACCTTACCAAATCACCTAGATCGGAAGAAAAAGGCGGCGGCCTTTTGTTTTGTTTCTCGCGTCGGTTTCTTCTTCTTTCGATTCTGTTTCTTTTTCTTCTATTTTCTTTTTGTTTTTTTCTGGTTCTGATTCCTCTCTTTTCTTCTTTTAAAAAAAAAGTGTGTGTGTGTGTGTGAGTTTTGTTGTTATTGTGGTTATGGATGTGGATGTTGTTACTGTGATATTGTTTTTGGTGATTTGGTTACGCGTGAGAAGTAATCAGTGGTGGTGATGTTTGAGTGTTGATTTTCTGATTGAGGATTGATTAGAAAAATTAGGGTTTGAAATTTGTTGAAGGGGCTGCGGCTCTGTTCCCAGAAATTGGCCTCCTTTGCTCTGAGTTTGTTCCTCTGTTAAATAACCCCAAGATTAGGGCTTGGCCTTGACAAAATTGATGTGGGAAAGACTAAACTTTCACTTGTTCAGATTATTGATCTCCATTTTGAGGAAGAAAACAAAGTTCCAGTTCAAGAAAAAACGTGATATTGACTTCTCCTATTTTTTTTTATTTTTTAATTAATTAAAAATTGATAAATAAATAATTAATAATAATAATATAATGAAACTAAAAATAAGAAATCAGAAAAGTTAAAAAAAATACAAATAATATTAATAATAATAATAAATAAGAAATAATAAAAAGGACAAAAAACAAAAACACAAAAAATGAGGTATTTTAAAATATCTCTCTGTCGAAATTTTTCTCGAAACTCGCAACGAACAGTAACGATTATTTTGAATAAAAGAATGGTCAATGAATGCAAAAATGCAAAAATTTAGGTCAAAAAATGGGGTATGACAGGAGCTGGATGAGCAGAATGCTGCAGCTGGTACTAAGGAAGGGGTTGACACTGCACAGGCTAGTGGTGGTAAAGATGCTGCAACAGATGTGGTTGGTGGAACTGATGATGAAAATGCTGATGAAGCCACTGATGCTGAAGCAGAAGATGAGGAGGCTAGAGAATCCAATGCAAGCAGCTCTGAAGACTAGATTGTTGCTCCTTATTTTTCTTCTGTTATTTTTTCATTCCTGTTCATTTTCTGGGTTGTTATTATGGGCTCAGCCCTGGATAATTGGTATTGTTTTGTTTCTCTGTTGTGACACCTGGTACTTTTGACTATTTATTATATGCCCTCTGTGGCAAATTTTGTGACTAAAAAGGGGGAATGATATCTGTGTTATGCTTATATGTCTATCTGTATGAATGCATGTTGGATGGGATGTTGACACATCAGGTACCCAGGTTGAATTGAGGGGGAGTAAAACTCATACTGATGATGTGATAAGATTGAGGGGGAGCATTCTCAATGCTTTGAATAATGTTGAAACATTGTCTAGTGGATCTAGGTCAAGAATTGGTTGTTTAGCTTCTGCTGATATTTTTGCCTCTGATAAAATCCATTGAATATTTTCTGTTACATAACTGCCTTATGATTTTGTGCTTGAGTTGATCTAAGGACTTATGTACTAAGTATTCCATTGGCTTGTCTGTACGATCCCAATTTGTTTTAGCCAAAAATTTCGCCAAAGGGGGAGATTGTTAGTGTTTGTGTGTTGGCTACTTTTTGGTAAAACAATGTGTTGCTACAATGTTGGACACAATGTTTCAACATCCGGATACTAATTCAGGATATGCTGAAAGCGCGCCTCTTTAATGCGCTGTTGTTTATTTTTGGAATCGACGCCTTTATTCCAGGCTCCTAGCTCGTATGCATGGTCAAAGTATCTCAAGCTTTTATTGCTCTATCGTATCTTCTTTTATGACTAAGGATACTTATGATACCTTGTGTTTATGTGACCTGGATTTTGTTGCTGAAGACTTGAAGCCCAACATGTGCAAAGGCCCATCTTTAGACTTTGTATTTAAGCTACATTGTAAACCTAGTTAGTTGTGTGTGTTTTTTGTATTGTGCTAAGAACATCATTTCTAGGGTTGTCAAGTATTTCTGTTGTGAGCCTATCTTGTTACTCATATGCAAGATTAGGACATAGTTTGATTTGTATTTGTGTTGTACTTCTCCTAAGCTTTTAAGTACAAAGAGAGTTTCTTTTTGAAAGTGTTTTCAAATCTTTATAGTTGTGTCAGTTACAATCACTTGTTCAGTGGTTGAGTAGGAGGTGAGAAGGGTTCTCAAACTTAGGAGTTCCTATGTTGAAGTTTCATAAGATAGTGTCTAAGTCATAAGTGTAAACATGGTTGTTTCCTGAGAGCTTAGGATTAGAACTATCATAGTGGATTTCTCTCCTGGATTGGTATCCCCCAGACTAGGGCTTGTTTAAGCGCCGAACTGGGTTAACAAAGATATTGTGTCCTTTACTTGTGCTTTACTTTTATTTCCATATATTCCTGTCTGTATGTGAATGTTTCAACACTGCATTCAACATCTCTAACGTTGGAACATTGCATCAAACATCCTACTTCTGACTGGTGGAATTTCAGAAACCTTCAGAGGTTATTGGTAAAAGTATTGCTATTAAAGAAGTGAACCCTGGACACTCAGAGCCTGCTGCTCAAGCAGAGGCTGTTGTGGAAATTGCTGAAAAGGCTAGTGCTTCTGGATCTTCTTGTAATATCCTAAATTCTAAATTTCTTAATTAATCTTGGTTAGAGATTATCCAAAATAAATTAGAATCAATTAGAAAGGGTTGATTAATTTAGTCATAGGAATTATGTGTATATTGTGTGTAAATTAGAAAATTCAATTAAAGCTAAACTACACACTAGAAGCACTACCCTTATGGATTAAAATTAAATTAAACCAAGGTTCATTTTCCCTCTCTTATGACTCAACCACTCCTAAGCTCAACACCTCATTTTCTCAATCTATGACTCATAGTTCCACCATAGGCCAAGACACCACTCCATATTCTTTCTATCTCTCCTAATTGCATGTAAAAACACACACATTCAGCAAGCCAAAACTGAAGCTAGAGCTCTCTCACTTTCCCTTTTCTTCCACGCCAACAACAAACATCAACAACCATATGATTCCAAAATTCTCAATCCTTCTTTCACATGAGCTTGTTCTTTTCTTCATGCATCAGAGATTCCTTGCCCTGCATTGAGACAGAGATTCCCTCTCTGAACACTACACTAACCCCATTATCAAGAGTCATCACATGAAGCTAAATAACAAAACTTTCATTCAACCACTTACTCAACCAATGAGCTTGCATGCAATCAGAGTGCTGGCCAAAACCTACACTGTTCTTAGCTCAGAAATTCAATTATAAATAGCCTAACATCTCAGAGTTTCAATCCATCAACACTCCCAATTCATAGAGTCAAGCTTAAGGGTTCAAAGGTGTCAAGTCTCCAAAATTCTGGTCCTGTGTTTGTGGGGTTGCTAGGAGGGTTGCAGTAGCTGCTAGTAGAGCCCAGAGGCGTGTTAAAGCTTCAATCCCAGGTGGGTTCTTAGGCTAGGTAGTTAGTTTATTCAAATTTATGAAAAATGCATGTAATATAGGGATCATTAGGTATAACTGTGTGTGTAGAATTAAGCCCCAAACTCTACTCCATTTTGTTCTATATTGTTTATTTTATGATTCTGCACTATCTCAGTTAAAGATTGTAGGTGAAACTCTCAAAATCAATGATTTTCGCAAAACAGAGTGAATTCTGCACTAACTCGCCATAGTGAGTTGCTAGCGAGCCTTCATGGCGAGCTGAAGGTTCTGGGCTGAAGAACTTCGCCATGGCGAGCTCTGGCTCGCCTAGCGAGTTGTTTAGGTCAGGACCTGTACGTTCGCCATGGCGAGCATGGTAACTCGCCGTAGCGAGCAAGCCCAGAAAATACTCATTTTTCATCTTTCAAAAATAATCATTCACTCGTTTTATATCCTCGACTGAGATAGTTATTTTGTAGCTTTATGGAATTAAATAATGTAACAGAAGGTCAACACAGTCGGACTATTAGGGATTAATTTAGGAAATTTAGTCATGATGCATGTACCCCGGGATTTGGGAAAATTATGGTAGTATGAATAAACTTTAGAATCAGTCAATTATGTGCGAATTATTTATCGCTTCATGGACTTCCTTCGGAAGCTTCCATCAGGAACAATTTAAAATGTGAGTTGTATGCCGGAAACACTTCGTGTTCAGCGGATAAGGCAAGCCTCTGTGAGATACTCACCTCAGAGTGCTTTGCGGATAAAACGAACAAGACTAATAATCTGTGACACACCATTTACTTTATGTTTTATGATATTATGTTATGAATTATGTATGCTATGACTGATTAGGAGCCCAGACTTAGTAGCCATTAGGAGGGTAGTATGACCCACTGAGACTTAGTAGTCTCACCGCACTCCAATTATTTTTTTCAGATAAACAGGTTGGCTAAAGGTATGCTGGTCGGTATGCTCGAAGCTGTGCTGTGGATTGCATCTTTTTCATGCTTTCTTTTCCGTTGTTATTTGTTCTAGTTATTTCTCTAGGATTTGTGATTCTCGTTGATTTTTGCTGTTACTTTCAAACTCTCTGATGTATTTGGCACCTGCGTGTGCGTTTAAACTCTTGTTGTAATAATAATGAATTCAGTACCTTTAATAATATTCCACTATTATTCTAGACATATGTGTGGGGTGTTATAATTGGTATCAGAGCAGGTCGATTCAGATCTTGCGTGAGTTCATTAGTATTACCATTCCAATCCCAGTAGTTGTCTAGGTTCCCTACATACGTTCTAGGTGTCATGTCACTTTAGGCCTAGCTAACTTGATTTGATATTGGCAGTTAGAGCGAAATGTCTGGATCGAGGCGAGGACCTGGAAGACCCCCAAGAAGGCACGACAGTGATGAGGAACCAAAAGTGTTCGGTGATGCTAACGCCAACATGTGGGCAGAAATGATGCATCAGCATCAACAATTTCAGGCCCAGCAAGCACAGCAGCACCAGGAATTTATGAACATGTTCCAGCAGCATATGAATCAACCTCCTCCTCCTCCTCAGCAGCAAGGCACCAGTGCCGCCTTCAGAGAATTTTGTAGGATGAGTCCTCCGGAGTTTTATGGAGAATACAATCCGGCTAAGGCCCGTGAATGGATCCAACGTATGAGCGGAATCTTGGACTCAATGGATTGTTCTGAAGTTGACAAGGTTGTATTTGTCTCCCGCTTCTTCAGGGGAGACGCATGCAACTGGTGGGATGGAACCAAGTCATACATGGAAGCTAGTGGTATGGAGTTGAACTGGGAGAACTTCAGGCGACTCTTCGTGGGACACTACATCCCGGAGAGCTACCAATTCCAGATGGAACGTGAATTGACTGAACTGAAGCAAGGGAATATGACTGTAGCAGAGTATACTATGAGGTTTAATGAGCTAGTGCGCTATGTGGCCGATGGAGACAATGCTCCTACTGAGGCCTGGAAAATGAAAAAGTATCGCATCGGTTTGAGAGCAGACATTGCCCACGACGTGTCCATGCAGCGCATTACCTCTTTTGGTGAACTTGTGCAGAAAAGCTACCATGCCGAGGCTGATCTTGGCAATATTCAGAAAGGAAAGAATGAATTGTTTCAGAAGAGAAGGGACTCAGGAAAGTTCAATCTGCAAGTGAGGACTAAGGGTTCTACCAGCAAAGGCAAGTAGAGTTTCTACCAGCGTTCGCCAAAGAATTGTTCAGATTGTGGTTACCCACACAGTGGAGAATGCATGAAGGGAAAGAATATCTGTTATTATTGTAAGCAGCCTGGACACTTCAAGCAAGACTGTCCAAAGCTCAAGAAGCATGGTGATCCCAGCGGTGCGTCTAAAAGTAAAGGTCGGGTTTACTCACTTGACTGTTCTGAGATTAAATCTAATAATGCTTTAATCATGGATGTGTGTTTGTTAGGACAATCAGAAGTATTAGTATTGTTTGATTGTGGTGCTACCAACTCTTTTATAGCCGTTGACTGTGCTCAGCGACTTAAACTGCCTTCTGTTCCTCTTTTGCCCCAAATGGCGGTTGCTGTCGCCACCGGCGGCAAGGTCATCTCTAAACGTGTTTGCCAAAACTGTCCGATCCGTGTGGGCAGTAAAGTCTATCACATAGATCTAATCTGTCTACCCTTGAAAGATTTTGATGTAGTCCTAGGCATGGATTGGTTGTCTGCCAATACTGTGTACATAGGATGTGCTGAAAATAACTTGTTCATTCCAACTGAAACGTCTACAGAAAGTAGAGCTCTTTCCGCCTTACTTCAGAATGCTCATCAAATGATCCAGTACTTAGGTGCAGGTACTAAATGTTTCAGTGTCTTGTTTACTGTCGATCCTGAACCTAGTTTGAGTCCCTCAGATATTCCAATAGTTAATGAGTATTTAGATGTTTTCCCAGACGATATCATGACCCTACCTCTAGAGAGAGAAGTGGAATTCTCCATTGATCTCGTTCCCGGTTCTCAGCCCATATCAGTTGCTCCGTATAGAATGTCTCCTTTAGAATTGCATGAACTCAAGTCTCAATTAGAGGAACTACTCCAAAAGCATTTCATTCGTCCAAGTGTTTCTCCTTGGGGAGCGCCAATTCTGTTGGTTAAGAAAAAGGATAGTTCAATGCGCCTTTGTATTGATTACCGTCAGCTCAATAAGGTCACCATAAAGAACAAGTATCCTTTGCCCCGTATTGATGACCTTCTAGACCAACTCAGAGGTGCTACTGTCTTTTCAAAGATAGATCTTCGGTCTGGTTATCACCAGATTCGCATCAAGTCTTCTGACGTGTCCAAAACTGCTTTTAGAACGCGCTATGGACACTATGAATTCCTTGTTATGCCCTTTGGTCTAACTAATGCCCCAGCTATGTTCATGGATTA
Organism: Trifolium fragiferum; assembly: GCA_954870985.1. NCBI lineage: Eukaryota > Viridiplantae > Streptophyta > Magnoliopsida > Fabales > Fabaceae > Trifolium > Trifolium fragiferum. The sequence continues at coordinate 35,617,613 of OX940794.1, forward strand.
TATGAACAGGGTCTTCCAACCTTATCTGGATAAATTTGTTGTTATCTTCATAGATGACATCCTGATTTATTCTCGAAGCCCCGAAGAACACGCTGAACACTTGAGGATTGTATTGGAGATTTTAAGAGAAAAGAAGCTTTATGCTAAGTTCAGTAAATGTGAATTTTTGGCTTTCCGAAATCAATTTCTTGGGACATGTCATATCACAAGGTGGTGTGGCAGTAGACCCATCCAAGGTAGAAGCTGTACTCAATTGGGATAGACCCAGAAATGTGTCTGAAGTTAGATGTTTCCTAGGCTTGGCAGGCTATTATCGGAGATTCATCTTGGGATTTTCGGAGATTGCTCTGCCGTTGACTAGACTGACTAGAAAGGGAGCTGCCTTTGAATGGGATGTAGATTGTGAATTGAGTTTTCAGACTTTGAAGGAAAAGTTAACAAGTGCCCCAGTGTTAGTAATTCCTGACCCAACTCGAAAATATGTGGTGTATTGTGATGCATCGCATAAAGGGCTTGGGTGTGTACTAATGCAAGATGGTGCCGTGGTTGCATATGCCTCTCGGTAGTTGAAGCCACATGAACAGAATTACCCAACTCATGATCTGGAACTCGCCGCAATTATCTTCGCCTTGAAGATCTGGAGGCATCACTTGTATGGTGTCCAATTCGATCTTTTTAGCGATCATAAAAGTTTGAAATATCTGTTTGATCAAAAGGATTTAAACATGAGACAACGAAGGTGGATGGAATATCTAAAAGATTTCGACTTCAATCTTAACTACCATCCTAGTAAGGCAAACGTAGTGGCGGATGCCTTAAGCAGGAAAGCTTTGTATGCTTCTGAATTATTTATGCAACAATGTGGGTTGTATGAGAAGTTCAGAGACCTCAATCTGAATGTGGTGTTCCGGAAAAGTGGAATAAGGATTAATCGAATGGAGTTATCTTGTGATTTGCGCGCCAGGATAGCGCAAGCACAACGTAGTGATCTGGAGTTGCAAAAGCAATTGAGTAATCCTGAGTTTTCAATAGCATCGGATGGTGCCATACTGTATGAAGGCAGGCTGTGTGTACCAAGTGATGGTGAATTGAAACGGTTGATCTTAGAAGAAGCCCATAAGAGTGGATTCTCGATCCATCCTGGATCCACTAAGATGTATCACGATCTGAAGCAGAACTATTGGTGGCCCCATATGAAAACTGAGATTGCAGAGTTTGTATCCCGATGTCTGGTATGTCAACAGGTTAAGATTGAACATCAAAAACCTGGAGGTCCGTTACAGCCCTTAGATATACCGGAGTGGAAATGGGAACACATCACTATGGATTTTGTAGGAGGGTTACCCCGAAATCAAAGAGGCCAAGATTCAATTTGGGTAATCGTGGACAGATTGACCAAATCAGCTCATTTCCTACCAGTTAAATCTACCTACAAGGCCCCTCAATATGCGACTCTCTTCATAGAGCAAATTGTAAGGCTTCATGGTGTACTCTGTAGCATTGTGTCAGATAGAGATCCAATCTTCACTTCTAGATTCTGGAAAGCATTCCAAAATGCGATGGGTACTCAATTGAAGATGAGTACGTCGCATCACCCTCAGACGGATGGTCAATCGGAAAGAACCATTCAAACTCTCGAAGATATGCTTCGTGCATGTGTGTTGGAAGATGGTGGCAGTTGGAGTAACCATCTGCATTTGATAGAGTTTGCCTACAATAATAGCTACCATTCCAGTATAGGAATGGCACCTTTTGAAGCTCTTTATGGTAGGAAATGTCGAACCCCGTTGTGTTGGACTGAAGTTGGTGATCGTGGATTCTTGGGACCGGATGTTATCCAAGAAACAACTTTAAAGATCAAGTCCATCCGTGAGAAAATGAAAATTTCTCAAAGTCGGCAGAAGAGTTACGCCGACATGAGACGGAGACCTTTGGAGTTTAATGAAGGAGATCATGTATTTTTGAAAGTTACCCCGAGGTTAGGTTTGCGTGGTGTATTCAAAACTAAAAAGCTCTGCCCAAGGTATATTGGACCCTATCAGATCCTTCGACGCGTCGGTCCTGTAGCCTATCAGTTAGCTCTTCCTCCATCTATGTCAGGGCTACACGACGTGTTCCATGTTTCTCAGCTTCGGAAATACATTCCTGATCCTTATCAGCTAGTAGAGTTGGAACAAATTGATCTTCAGCCAGACTTAACGTATCAACCAGATCCAGTCCGAATAGTCGATCGTGATGTTAAGACTCTTCGGAACAAGAAAATTCCTATCGTCAAGGTTGAATGGGCTCAGTCCCCAGACGGCGAATTCACTTGGGAACTGGAGTCTGATATGATGAACAGTTATCCTCACCTATTCTAAGGTAAATTTCTCAATTTCGAGGACGAAATTTCTTTAAGGGGGGTAGATTGTAATATCCCAAATTCTAAATTTCTTAATTAATCTTGGTTAGAGATTATCCAAAATAAATTAGAATCAATTAGAAAGGGTTGATTAATTTAGTCATAGGAATTATGTGTATATTGTGTGTAAATTAGAAAATTCAATTAAAACTAAACTACACACTAGAAGCACTACCCTTATGGATTAAAATTAAATTAAACCAAGGTTCATTTTCCCTCTCTTATGACTCAACCACTCCTAAGCTCAACACCTCATTTTCTCAATCTATGACTCATAGTTCCACCATAGGCCAAGACACCACTCCATAATCTTTCTATCTCTCCTAATTGCATGTAAAAACACACACATTCAGCAAGCCAAAACAGAAGCTAGAGCTCTCTCACTTTCCCTCTTCTTCCACGCCAACAACAAACATCAACAACCATATGATTCCAAAATTCTCAATCCTTCTTTCACATGAGCTTGTTCTTTTCTCCATGCATCAGAGATTCCTTGCCCTGCATTGAGACAGAGATTCCCTCTCTGAACACTACACTAACCCCGTTATCAAGAGTCATCACATGAAGCTAAATAACAAAACTTTCATTCAACCACTTACTCAACCAATGAGCTTGCATGCAATCAGAGTGCTGACCAAAACCTACACTGTTCTTAGCTCAGAAATTCAATTATAAATAGCCTAACATCTCAGAGTTTCAATCCATCAACACTCCCAATTCATAGAGTCAAGCTTAAGGGTTCAAAGGTGTCAAGTCTCCAAAATTCTGGTCCTGTGTTTGTGGGGTTGCTAGGAGGGTTGCAGTAGCTGCTAGTAGAGCCCAGAGGCGTGTTAAAGCTTCAATCCCAGGTGGGTTCTTAGGCTAGGTAGTTAGTTTATTCAAATTTATGAAAAATGCATGTAATATAGGGATCATTAGGTATAACTGTGTGTGTAGAATTAATCCCCAAACTCTACTCCATTTTGTTCTATATTGTTTATTTTATGATTCTGCACTAACTCAGTTAAAGATTTTAGGTGAAACTCTCAAAATCAATGATTTTCGCAAAACAAAGTGAATTCTGCACTAACTCGCCATAGCGAGTTGCTAGCGAGCCTTCATGGCGAGCTGAAGGTTCTGGGCTGAAGAACTTCGCCATGGCGAGCTCTGGCTCGCCTAGCGAGTTGTTTAGGTCAGGACATGTACGTTGGCCATAGCGAGCATGGTAACTCGCCGTAGCGAGCAAGCCCAGAAAATACTCATTTTTCATCTTTCAAAAATAATCATTCACTCGTTTTATATCCTCGACTGAGATAGTTATTTTGTAGCTTTATGAAATTAAATAATGTAACAGAAGGTCAACACAGACGGACTATTAGGGATTAACTTAGGAAATTTAGTCATGATGCATGTACCCCGGGATTTGGGAAAATTATGGTAGTATGGATAAACTTTAGAATCAGTCAATTATGTGCGAATTATTTATCGCTTCATGGACTTCCTTCGGAAGCTTCCATCAGGAAAAATTTAAAATGTGAGTTGTATGCCGGAAACACTTCGTGTTCAGCGGATAAGGCAAGCCTCTGTGAGATACTCACCTCAGAGTGCTTTGTGGATAAAACGAACAAGACTAATAATCTGTGACACACCATTTACTTTATGTTTTATGATATTATGTTATGAATTATGTATGCTATGACTGATTAGGAGCCCAGGCTTAGTAGCCATTAGGAGGGTAGTAGGACCCACTGAGACTTAGTAGTCTCACCCCACTCCAATTATTTTTTTCAGATAAACAGGTTGGCTAAAGGTATGTTGGTCGGTATGCTCGAAGCTGTGTTGTGGATTGCATCTCTTTCATGCTTTCTTTTCCGTTGTTATTTGTTCTAGTTATTTCTCTAGGATTTGTGATTCTCGTTGATTTCCGCTGTTACTTTCAAACTCTCTGATGTATTTGGCACCTACGTGTGCGTTTAAACTCTTGTTGTAATAATAATGAATTCAGTACCTTTAATAATATTCCACTATTATTCTAGACATATGTGTGGGGTGTTATACTTCTGCTATTGTTGCTCCAGAAGTTGTTAAGAAAAGCATAACACATTTGAAGAGGAAAAGAAAGCCTAAGTTGTTGATTGTTGAATCAGATGATGATGCTGAGCGTGATGAAGCCATTGAGCAAGTTGAAGCTTATAAGGCTTGGGAAGAAACTAGCTGGGAAAGTGGGATTGATGCTGAGCCTAATGAATTTCTTGATGCTCCCATTCCTCAAGCTGAGTTAATGCAGAAGTTGGCAAATCAAGGTATTTACAGAAAGATCAATTTTAAAGATATTCCTGATTATGTCATTGATGGTCCAAAGCTTGCTAAGTTTGCTAAAAACATCCCCTATACAGTTCCTGTTCAAAACTCTTTTTCAAAAATCCTTTCAGATTTAACCCCAAACTGTATAGAAGAAGTTTCAGCTAGTGCTTCTCTTGAAACACCAGCTGTTAGCATTGTACCATCTTCTGACCCCTTGAAACAGATTTCTAAACATGTGCTATCCATAATTACAGAAGAAGATGTTTTTACTCCTACTTCTGTGGAAAATGTTGAGAAGGTAGCAACAGAAGTTAATGCAGAGGTTGCAACTTTTGAAGTTATTCTTCAAGAGACTACTCCTGCTGCTCATGTTTCTGCTAACCCTGTTTCACTATGTTCCCCTGACTCTGAGAAGACCTTATCTGTTCATCAGGCTTCTCCACTTGAAACCACAGTTGAAGCTGGCACTTCTGTCAATGCTTTGCAACTATTAGAGTTGGAACTCCATGAACCCTCACCTCAGAAATCTCAAACCCCTCAACTCACAAATTTTGAAAGTGACTATATCAAAACCTTTGAAGAAGTCATTACCCCCTATCCAACAGAACAAGATAAAACATTTGAGCCCTCAATTGTCCTAGATCAACCTTCATCTTCATCTGTTCCTAACACCCTAAAAGCCATCACACCAGAAGATGTTAAGCGTGTGCTGATGGGCATCAATGACAAAGTTCAGGAACTTCATCAGGATCTGCCTGCTCTTGCCTTTGCACCTGATCAAGTGGATGGAGAATGCTCTGCTATTGCAGAAATGTGCACGCAAATGATGCATGATCTTAGTTCTCAATACAGAAGGAATTTTATCATAACTATTGCAAGGCACAAGTTCACTGAGTATAAGGCTGCAGAGAATAGAATCAGAAAAGCAAAGAGGTTGCATGAAGAGAAGATGAATTTGATGATGACTAGGGCTGTGGATCAGTTTTCTACCTTTTATGAACAAGAACTGGACAAAATTATCAAGGTGCACTCTGAATCAGATTCAATGGTTGATAAGATGGGTACAGAAGTTGTGTTACAGAAGTTACAGTTGATCTCAGAAGAAGCTTTGAAGAAGCTTCAAGCCAAGCTATTGAACCCTTCTTTTCCCTCTCAACCCTAGGATTTCTTTGATTTTATTTTGTTATTAATCATGTTCTGGTTGAACCCTGCTTATGTTTATTTGCCTGTTTTGAACCCTTCTTTTTTTATCTGTTTATGTTATTATCTTAAATATTTTGGTTTTATGATATTGTGGTTGTGTTATGTTGGTTTATTATTCGTTCAGGAGATAGATCTATATATACTGCTGCATAAACATAACATATAAACTCATGCATGCAAACAATTTTATTCATATAAAACTGCATTACATTGGTTTTTGCATTTCATCATTGCTGTTTGTTTACATTTTTTTTTGCATTTCATCATTGCTGTTTTTTTACATTTTTTTTTTGCATTTCATCATTGCTCTCTGAGCAAAGACGTTTTTGGCATAAAAATAAAACTACCTAACCTAAAAAGAAATTTTTTTTACAAAATGATGAGTGAGGAGGAAGCTGAAGAGGATGTTGCCCCAAACTTCAACCTGGGTGCTTCTAGACCTCTAGCTCTTCAAATTTACTGTTTTGTAAACTTGGAGCCTCTTGTCAGAAACTCCTGCACATCCTCCTGCATAAGAAGAACTTTTTGATCTTCTAAGAACAGAAGATGGTTGAGAAACTTGCATCTGATTTTGAAGCAAGGACCTTCACCATGTTCTGATGTTTCTTAGACATCATATTCCATGAGACTGCATCTAATGTTGATAAGATTCTTCTCTGGTTATTCTTTGAAAATTTCTTAAATCAATTTCTTTCAATCACTCTTCTATCCTCACAAATATTTTCTCTCATCTTAATGAAGAAATTATTTTCTCTCATGGAAGCGTTGAGTGAAATGACAAAGAGCTGGTGTGCTTTTATAGCAATTTTTGGTTGGTAGGGTTACCTCGTTTTTCGTTTTTGTATTAACTATTTGTGGTTTTTATCATCCTATTTTAATGCATTTTTTTGACTTGACTAATTCTTTAGTCACGTGTTCTCGTCATTCTTATCCTTTTTGTTTATTCTTTTTGTTTAATGACAAAAGGGGGAGTAAGAGTAAATTAATTTAAGAACACTAACTGAAGCCAAAATTAAATTTTTCAATTCATTTAAGTTCAGTTATTACATTTGCTATCAGTTATCAATATTTTCTCTCTAAGGAAATCTTTCTATTGAGATCAGAACTTTATATACATGATACACGTAAGAGAATATTGCACTTTTCTCTTAGGTAGATCTGATCACAGAAGAAAGCTTGCAAACCTATCCTCTGGAAGTCAAAGTGTATACAGAAGTTCTGGATTCAACATTAAAATTTTAAACTATTTTAATCATTTATTACTGAACTCAGGGGGAGCTTGCAAAACTCATAAACCTGAAGGACGAATTAATGTAATTAAAATAACAACCATTGTAAATTAATACTTGGTTTGTCATCAATCAAAAAGGGGGAGATTGTTGGAACAAAGTTGGTTCTAATATAACCCAAGTAGTTTTGATGATAACAATAGTATTAATATACAATAGGGAATACTGATACTTTACTCTAGTGTGCAGATATACAAGTTAAAATTTTATAATTCACTAGAAGATTGAAGTTCTTGTTGCTATGCTAAAGTATCCCCAGAAGTTGGGAAAATGCAAGTTCTGAAGTCAACACAGAAGTTAAAAGCATCAGAAGTTGCAAGTCAAAGTCAACCAGAAGATGAAGTCATCAGAAGATCATTTATTATCTGCAAATTCTGATGATGATGAAACAGCAGAAGACGTCAAAGAACATTCCATTCTCTTTAACGACTATCATCTATATGGCAAAGGATCTGAAGGAGCAGAAGAACTTCATTCAGACCGTTATCCTCATGATAATGACGTTTGTACTATTGTACTATCTTTGTTTTCCTGATTTGAGCGAATATTCGAAATCAAGGCTCAGATTTTGATCTTTACCTGATTTGAATAAGCACATTTCAAACGAAAACAATGGTACAGTACTACTTAGCTGTTTTCATCAGTGTCCGCTCAAATTCAAGACGCTCCAACATTTCCTATAAAAGGAAGAAGAATTTGAAGACGTGACAACATACTTATGACGAACAAAAGAGCTGTTATTCTGCTAAATTTCAAAGAGCATTTTTAACTTAGATACAACTTGAGTTCATATTCAAATTCAAGACAACAGTTTTTAACCTCTGGCTTGACAGTAGTTGAACCTTAGTTTTCTTTTCAAGGATTCTAAGAATAGTCTTGTTATTTAAGTTGTATTCCTTTGTTCTCAGAACTCTAATATTGTTTATCAGTTGTTCAAAACTTTGTAATTTGTTTTTGTGTTAGAAGTCTCTTGCTAGTGAGCTTGAGCATTGGAAGTCTCTTGTAAGGAGTTACTTGAGCATTGGAAGTCTCTTGATGTGAGCTTGAGCATTTGTAATCTTGTGTGATTATAGTGAAATCCCTTGGAAGTGCAAGGGGACTGGACTACTCTCGGTTTGTGAGAGGAACCAGTATAAATCTCTTGTGTTATCTCTTCTCTCTTCTCTCTGTTATTCATTTGCACTCTGTTTACCTTCACCATACCAGAAGTTGTTTGTGTTTAAGTTCTGGCCCGCTGCGAAATCTGATAAGTTGAAAAACTTTGAAGAAGTTTTTAAAACTAACTAAAACACAATTCTGATGATTCACTAGAAGATTGAAGTTCTGGTTGCTACGCCTAAGTATCCCCAGAAGTTGGGAAAATGCAAGTTCTGAAGTCAACACAGAAGTTAAAAGCATCAGAAGTTGCAAGTCAAAGTCAACCAGAAGATGAAGTCATCAGAAGATCATTTATTATCTGCAAATTCTGATGATGATGAAACAGCAGAAGACGTCAAAGAACATTCCATTCTCTTTAACGACTATCATCTATATGGCAAAGGATCTGAAGGAGCAGAAGAACTTCATTCAGACCGTTATCCTCATGATAATGACGTTTGTACTATTGTACTATCTTTGTTTTCCTGATTTGAGCGAATATTCGAAATCAAGGCTCAGATTTTGATCTTTACCTGATTTGAATAAGCACATTTCAAACGAAAACAATGGTACAGTACTACTTAGCTGTTTTCATCAGTGTCCGCTCAAATTCAAGACGCTCCAACATTTCCTATAAAAGGAAGAAGAATTTGAAGACGTGACAACATACTTATGACGAACAAAAGAGCTGTTATTCTGCTAAATTTCAAAGAGCATTTTTAACTTAGATACAACTTGAGTTCATATTCAAATTCAAGACAACAGTTTTTAACCTCTGGCTTGACAGTAGTTGAACCTTAGTTTTCTTTTCAAGGATTCTAAGAATAGTCTTGTTATTTAAGTTGTATTCCTTTGTTCTCAGAACTCTAATATTGTTTATCAGTTGTTCAAAACTTTGTAATTTGTTTTTGTGTTAGAAGTCTCTTGCTAGTGAGCTTGAGCATTGGAAGTCTCTTGTAAGGAGTTACTTGAGCATTGGAAGTCTCTTGATGTGAGCTTGAGCATTTGTAATCTTGTGTGATTATAGTGAAATCCCTTGGAAGTGCAAGGGGACTGGACTACTCTCGGTTTGTGAGAGGAACCAGTATAAATCTCTTGTGTTATCTCTTCTCTCTTCTCTCTGTTATTCATTTGCACTCTGTTTACCTTCACCATACCAGAAGTTGTTTGTGTTTAAGTTCTGGCCCGCTGCGAAATCTGATAAGTTGAAAAACTTTGAAGAAGTTTTTAAAACTAACTAAAACACAATTCTGATGATTCACTAGAAGATTGAAGTTCTGGTTGCTACGCCTAAGTATCCCCAGAAGTTGGGAAAATGCAAGTTCTGAAGTCAACACAGAAGTTAAAAGCATCAGAAGTTGCAAGTCAAAGTCAACCAGAAGATGAAGTCATCAGAAGATCATTTATTATCTGCAAATTCTGATGATGATGAAACAGCAGAAGACGTCAAAGAACATTCCATTCTCTTTAACGACTATCATCTATATGGCAAAGGATCTGAAGGAGCAGAAGAACTTCATTCAGACCGTTATCCTCATGATAATGACGTTTGTACTATTGTACTATCTTTGTTTTCCTGATTTGAGCGAATATTCGAAATCAAGGCTCAGATTTTGATCTTTACCTGATTTGAATAAGCACATTTCAAACGAAAACAATGGTACAGTACTACTTAGCTGTTTTCATCAGTGTCCGCTCAAATTCAAGACGCTCCAACATTTCCTATAAAAGGAAGAAGAATTTGAAGACGTGACAACATACTTATGACGAACAAAAGAGCTGTTATTCTGCTAAATTTCAAAGAGCATTTTTAACTTAGATACAACTTGAGTTCATATTCAAATTCAAGACAACAGTTTTTAACCTCTGGCTTGACAGTAGTTGAACCTTAGTTTTCTTTTCAAGGATTCTAAGAATAGTCTTGTTATTTAAGTTGTATTCCTTTGTTCTCAGAACTCTGATATTGTTTATCAGTTGTTCAAAACTTTGTAATTTGTTTTTGTGTTAGAAGTCTCTTGCTAGTGAGCTTGAGCATTGGAAGTCTCTTGTAAGGAGTTACTTGAGCATTGGAAGTCTCTTGATGTGAGCTTGAGCATTTGTAATCTTGTGTGATTATAGTGAAATCCCTTGGAAGTGCAAGGGGACTGGACTACTCTCGGTTTGTGAGAGGAACCAGTATAAATCTCTTGTGTTATCTCTTCTCTCTTCTCTCTGTTATTCATTTGCACTCTGTTTACCTTCACCATACCAGAAGTTGTTTGTGTTTAAGTTCTGGCCCGCTGCGAAATCTGATAAGTTGAAAAACTTTGAAGAAGTTTTTAAAACTAACTAAAACACAATTCTGATGATTCACTAGAAGATTGAAGTTCTGGTTGCTACGCCTAAGTATCCCCAGAAGTTGGGAAAATGCAAGTTCTGAAGTCAACACAGAAGTTAAAAGCATCAGAAGTTGCAAGTCAAAGTCAACCAGAAGATGAAGTCATCAGAAGATCATTTATTATCTGCAAATTCTGATGATGATGAAACAGCAGAAGACGTCAAAGAACATTCCATTCTCTTTAACGACTATCATCTATATGGCAAAGGATCTGAAGGAGCAGAAGAACTTCATTCAGACCGTTATCCTCATGATAATGACGTTTGTACTATTGTACTATCTTTGTTTTCCTGATTTGAGCGAATATTCGAAATCAAGGCTCAGATTTTGATCTTTACCTGATTTGAATAAGCACATTTCAAACGAAAACAATGGTACAGTACTACTTAGCTGTTTTCATCAGTGTCCGCTCAAATTCAAGACGCTCCAACATTTCCTATAAAAGGAAGAAGAATTTGAAGACGTGACAACATACTTATGACGAACAAAAGAGCTGTTATTCTGCTAAATTTCAAAGAGCATTTTTAACTTAGATACAACTTGAGTTCATATTCAAATTCAAGACAACAGTTTTTAACCTCTGGCTTGACAGTAGTTGAACCTTAGTTTTCTTTTCAAGGATTCTAAGAATAGTCTTGTTATTTAAGTTGTATTCCTTTGTTCTCAGAACTCTAATATTGTTTATCAGTTGTTCAAAACTTTGTAATTTGTTTTTGTGTTAGAAGTCTCTTGCTAGTGAGCTTGAGCATTGGAAGTCTCTTGTAAGGAGTTACTTGAGCATTGGAAGTCTCTTGATGTGAGCTTGAGCATTTGTAATCTTGTGTGATTATAGTGAAATCCCTTGGAAGTGCAAGGGGACTAGACTACTCTCGGTTTGTGAGAGGAACCAGTATAAATCTCTTGTGTTATCTCTTCTCTCTTCTCTCTGTTATTCATTTGCACTCTGTTTACCTTCACCATACCAGAAGTTGTTTGTGTTTAAGTTCTGGCCCGCTGCGAAATCTGATAAGTTGAAAAACTTTGAAGAAGTTTTTAAAACTAACTAAAACACAATTCTGATGATTCACTAGAAGATTGAAGTTCTGGTTGCTACGCCTAAGTATCCCCAGAAGTTGGGAAAATGCAAGTTCTGAAGTCAACACAGAAGTTAAAAGCATCAGAAGTTGCAAGTCAAAGTCAACCAGAAGATGAAGTCATCAGAAGATCATTTATTATCTGCAAATTCTGATGATGATGAAACAGCAGAAGACGTCAAAGAACATTCCATTCTCTTTAACGACTATCATCTATATGGCAAAGGATCTGAAGGAGCAGAAGAACTTCATTCAGACCGTTATCCTCATGATAATGACGTTTGTACTATTGTACTATCTTTGTTTTCCTGATTTGAGCGAATATTCGAAATCAAGGCTCAGATTTTGATCTTTACCTGATTTGAATAAGCACATTTCAAACGAAAACAATGGTACAGTACTACTTAGCTGTTTTCATCAGTGTCCGCTCAAATTCAAGACGCTCCAACATTTCCTATAAAAGGAAGAAGAATTTGAAGACGTGACAACATACTTATGACGAACAAAAGAGCTGTTATTCTGCTAAATTTCAAAGAGCATTTTTAACTTAGATACAACTTGAGTTCATATTCAAATTCAAGACAACAGTTTTTAACCTCTGGCTTGACAGTAGTTGAACCTTAGTTTTCTTTTCAAGGATTCTAAGAATAGTCTTGTTATTTAAGTTGTATTCCTTTGTTCTCAGAACTCTAATATTGTTTATCAGTTGTTCAAAACTTTGTAATTTGTTTTTGTGTTAGAAGTCTCTTGCTAGTGAGCTTGAGCATTGGAAGTCTCTTGTAAGGAGTTACTTGAGCATTGGAAGTCTCTTGATGTGAGCTTGAGCATTTGTAATCTTGTGTGATTATAGTGAAATCCCTTGGAAGTGCAAGGGGACTGGACTACTCTCGGTTTGTGAGAGGAACCAGTATAAATCTCTTGTGTTATCTCTTCTCTCATCTCTCTGTTATTCATTTGCACTCTGTTTACCTTCACCATACCAGAAGTTGTTTGTGTTTAAGTTCTGGCCCGCTGCGAAATCTGATAAGTTGAAAAACTTTGAAGAAGTTTTTAAAACTAACTAAAACACAATTCTGATGATTCACTAGAAGATTGAAGTTCTGGTTGCTACGCCTAAGTATCCCCAGAAGTTGGGAAAATGCAAGTTCTGAAGTCAACACAGAAGTTAAAAGCATCAGAAGTTGCAAGTCAAAGTCAACCAGAAGATGAAGTCATCAGAAGATCATTTATTATCTGCAAATTCTGATGATGATGAAACAGCAGAAGACGTCAAAGAACATTCCATTCTCTTTAACGACTATCATCTATATGGCAAAGGATCTGAAGGAGCAGAAGAACTTCATTCAGACCGTTATCCTCATGATAATGACGTTTGTACTATTGTACTATCTTTGTTTTCCTGATTTGAGCGAATATTCGAAATCAAGGCTCAGATTTTGATCTTTACCTGATTTGAATAAGCACATTTCAAACGAAAACAATGGTACAGTACTACTTAGCTGTTTTCATCAGTGTCCGCTCAAATTCAAGACGCTCCAACATTTCCTATAAAAGGAAGAAGAATTTGAAGACGTGACAACATACTTATGACGAACAAAAGAGCTGTTATTCTGCTAAATTTCAAAGAGCATTTTTAACTTAGATACAACTTGAGTTCATATTCAAATTCAAGACAACAGTTTTTAACCTCTGGCTTGACAGTAGTTGAACCTTAGTTTTCTTTTCAAGGATTCTAAGAATAGTCTTGTTATTTAAGTTGTATTCCTTTGTTCTCAGAACTCTGATATTGTTTATCAGTTGTTCAAAACTTTGTAATTTGTTTTTGTGTTAGGAGTCTCTTGCTAGTGAGCTTGAGCATTGGAAGTCTCTTGTAAGGAGTTACTTGAGCATTGGAAGTCTCTTGATGTGAGCTTGAGCATTTGTAATCCTGTGTGATTATAGTGAAATCCCTTGGAAGTGCAAGGGGACTGGACTACTCTCGGTTTGTGAGAGGAACCAGTATAAATCTCTTGTGTTATCTCTTCTCTCTGTTATTCATTTGCACTCTGTTTACCTTCACCATACCAGAAGTTGTTTGTGTTTAAGTTTTGACCCGCTGTGAAATCTGATAAGTTGAAAAACTTTGAAGAAGTTTTTAAAACTAACTAAAACACAATTCAACCCCCCCTCTTGTGCTTTTCACACCTTCAACTTTTACTCTCATGTTTTATGTGTTAATCTTATCATTAATTGTTATTTATTTTATGCTTCACATGACAGTTATACCTTATCACTTGTTTCACATTTAGTATTTGTTATATGCTTTATAATTCATTTCATGATTTATGCTTACATGCTTTTTACTTATAGGTCTTGCATTTATATTATATCATATGCTCTATCTTATATCTCATTTATTTATATTCATGCTATTATTTTTATTGTTATTCAAATCCCCTTTGCATGTTTCCCCCCTGGTTGTAACTTTTAATGCGCATAATTGGCGCGATTTATTTTTAGTCATTATTTATTATTGTCATTATTTAATTCAATCCCCTTTGCATGTTTCCCTCCCGGATGTATTGTATGCTTTAAATTCTCGCTCATTATTGCTCGTTAGTATATTTAGTATATTAATCCGAAGAAAGGAAAAAACCTCGACCTATATGTCGTTGCAAAAAGTCTAAGCGTGATTCAATATTTTAGGTTGTTTAGTTAAAGTGTTGGAACCATCGCTAGAACCATTAACTCTTTTTAGCCAAAAAAATAGAGGTCAACACCTCTTCTCAAAATACCCAAAACATGTCACTCAAAAACATTTTTCGAAACAACTTGGATTTTAAACCAAGTCATTAATCGATCAAACATTTATTTTCTTTAGGTAAAAACAATTTGGATTTTAAACCAAGTCATTAATCAATCAAATTTTATTTTCTTTAGGTAAAAACACTTGGTTTTTCAAATCAAGTCTTATTTTCAAACTCAAAAATCATTCTCATTAGGTTAATAAAACCTTGGAACTCAAGCCAAGAGTATTTTGTCACTCAAGACTCATTTTTCTCAATTATCACTCAATTTGCCCTAATCTTATACATATTTGCAAACACATAAAAACAAGCGCTTAGAATAGAATACAAGAGGTTCCTATAGAGTAATATAGACGCCTAGGATGCTAATACCTTCCCTTTGCGTAACCAACCCCCTTACCTCGATCTCTTTATTTAGGGTGTTTAACGGACTTTCTCCCTTCTTCGGAAAAATCAAAGCTCGGTGGTGTAATTAACAATTTTGTGATTCAACGCTTCTCAATAGCTTGACATCCAAAAATCACCGCGACAGTGTTTAAACTTGGCCCGCTGCGAAATCTGATAAGTTGCAAAACTTTGAAGAAGTTTTTTAAACTACCCAAAACACAATTCAACACCCCCCCCCCCCCCCCCCCCCCCCCCCCCCTTCTTGTGTTTTCACACCTTCAATTGGCATCTAGAGCCCGGTTCTGTTATATCACTTTGCAGTGAGACAGTTGTTTGTTGTGTTAAAACACTATGTCTGGTGATCCTAGCAAAAAGCCTGAAGGAACTGCTATTCCCTTCAACTATGATATTGATGATAAAAACAACAACAGCAAAGCTACTAAGTTCAGTGGTGATGGTTCTACCTTCTCCTGGTGGAAAGATAGAATCTATAGTCACCTAGTTGGTATTGATGATGAACTTTGGGACTTAGTTGAAAGAGGAGTAACATTTCAAGGTTTGGATGAAAGAGGAAGATTAGATTATGATACAAGGCAAGCTTTCACTGACAAGGACAAGAAAGCGTACAAGAAGCACCACAAGGTCAAGGATATCTTGATAAGCTGCATATCTCATGAAGAGTACCTTAAGATCACAGATAAATCTACTGCTAAGAGTATCTATGATTCTTTATGCTCATCTTATAATGGAAACAAACAGGTGCAGGAGGCAAAAGCAACACTTTTGATCCAACAGTATGAACTCTTTAGAATGAAGGAAGATGAGAACATTGAATCTATGTTTTCAAGATTCAAAGTTCTGGTTGCAGGTCTTCAAGTTCTGAAGAAAAGTTATACTACTTCTGATCATCTGAAGAAGATTCTTAGAAGCTTACCTGCTAAGTGGAGACCTAAAGTCACTGCTATTCAGGAAGCAAAGGATTTAGACACCATAAGTCTAGAGGGTTTAATTAGTTCACTCATGAGTCATGAGATTGAGCTATCCTCTGATGAACCTCAGAAGAGAACGAAGTCCTTGGCTCTGCCAGCTACTTATGGACCATCTAAGGCTCTCAAGGCTAAGGTTGTTGAATCTGAGACAGAAGAATCTTCTGTAGATGATCAAGAAGAGGGATCAGATGATGATGTATTTGCACTTCTGACCAAGAGGTTCCATAAGTGGGCAAGAAGAAAGCCAAGATACTCTGGTAGAAGTTCTGGATCCAAAGGTTCTGGTTACAGAAGTTCTGGAAACAAAGATAAGAAGGATGATTCTAAGAATTGCTTTAACTACAACAAGCCTGGACACTTCATTGCTGATTGTCCTGACTTGAGCACCAAGGGAAAAGGAATAAAGAGCACTTTCAAGAACAAAGCTAAGAAGAGTCTTCTAGCTACATGGGAAGATCTTGACAAGCTGTCTGATGATGAAGCTGAAGATGCAGAAGCTAACTTGGCACTCATGGCCACAGCAGAGTCAGATGTTGAAAGTGATGTTGAGTCAGGTTATTTCTAAACTCTCTGATACTCAACTCTCTAAGGCTTTGAAAGATACTGTGATGAAATACATGGAAAAATCAAATGAGCTAGAGCTTTTTAAACAAAAGTTTGACATGCTCAATGATAAGGTCAATCATATTCAAGAAGACTATAAGAAGTCCTTAAAGACTATTCAAGTTCTTGAAAATGGTTGCAGAACATGTAACAAACCCTATGATAAGCATGAGATTGCTCTTCAAGAGTTTGTTCATTACAATATTGACAAGCATAAATTAGCCTCTATGATTTATGGTGCTGGCAAATACACTGGACAGGGTTTCGGCAGTACTGTCAAAGGAAACTCAAATCAGTCCGTGTGTATTAGCAGAACATCTTCTGATCTTTATTCTAATTTTGTTTCTAGTAATGGTACAGAAAATCCAAAAATATCAGATGCTCAATTAAGCGTGGAGTCTTTGAAAACCTCTGCTCCCATTGCTTCAGTATCCAAGTCTTATAAAGGAGTACAGAAGATCTTCAAGCCTATGAGTACTCGGGGCATGAGATCGGGCTGTACAAACTTTAAAGCTAGTTTGCTGACACACTCTGGGTCAAGGTCCAAAGGAAAGGTTAAGCCTAAACCTGTTTTTAAAGGCCCACCTCACTATGGACCCTCTGGAAATTACAAGAGACAGAAGAAGGATAAAAGAACTAACTTTAGAGGACCCATCAGAATATGGGTACCAAAGTCAGAGATAATGTTTACTGCAGGTATGCACCCCAAGAAAAAGGCAAAGCTCATGGTATCTGGACAGTGGATGTTCACGACACATGACAGGAGACAAGCACTTGTTCCTCACCCTGACTCTGAGAGAGGGAGGAACTGTAGGATTTGGTGGGAACCAGAAAGGCAAAATCATTGGTATAGGTAAAGTAGGTAATTCTTCTCTTTCTATTTCTGATGTTTGGTTGGTTGATGTACTACAACATAATCTACTTAGCATAAGTCAATTATGTGACAGTAATTATGATGTTTTGTTTAATAAGAATTCATGTACTGTAATTAACAACTCTGATAAATCTATCTTGTTTAAAGGTTGTAGAAAGGGCAATGTTTATAAAGTTAATTTATCTGATCTGGAAGATCAGAATGTGCTTTGTTTGTTGACTCTAAGTGATGAGAAATGGGTTTGGCATAAGAGATTGGGTCATGCTAACTGGAGATTAATCTCCAAGCTTAGCAAAGACAATCTTGTGAGAGACCTTCCTAAGTTGACTTATCACTCAGATTCTCTTTGTGACTCTTGTCAAAAAGGGAAATTTGTCAAAAGCTCATTTAAACCTAAAAACATTGTTTCTACCTCTAGACCTTTAGAACTTCTACACATTGATTTGTTTGGACCAGTTAGCACTGCTTCACTCAATGGAAAGAAGTATGGACTAGTCATTGTTGATGATTATAGTAGATGGACTTGGGTAAGATTTCTAAAATCTAAAAATGATACATATGAAGAGTTTAGTGTCTTCTGTGCCCAAATTCAAAATGAAAAGGATCTAAGGATTTTAAAAGTTAGAAGTGATCATGGTGGAGAATTTGAAAATGAACCTTTTGAAAACTTTTGTGAAGAACATGGATATTTCCATGAGTTCTCTTCTCCTAGAACTCCACAGCAAAATGGAGTTGTAGAATGAAAGAACAGATCTTTGCAAGAGATGGCTAGAACCATGATGCATGAACATTCTTTAGCAAAATTCTTCTGGGCAGAAGCAATAAACACTGCTTGTTATATTCATAACAGAATCTATATTAGACCTATTCTGAATAAAACAACATATGAACTTTTTAGAGGAAGGAAACCTAATATTTCTTATTTTCACCAATTTGGTTGTACGTGTTACATTCTGAATACTAAAGTCTATCTAAAGAAATTTGACTCTAAAGCTAGTAAGGGTATCTTTATTGGATATTCTGAGCGCTCCAAGTCATACAGAGTGTATAATTCTGAAACTAAATCAGTTGAAGAATCTATGCATGTAAGGTTTGATGATAAAGTGCCTGATCATGAAAAGTCAGAGCCTTCTATAGAAATTTCAGATTCTCGAGACTCAGAAGATGAAGGTTGTGAACCTATTCACACTCCTGAACTTCTGGAAGCACCAAAGAACAATCAAGTTCCATAATCTGATGATCATCAAACAACACCAACTGAAGATCCTGAACAAGAAGAAACAACTATTCCCAAGAATACTTTCAAGTATAAGTCATCACATCCTGAAGAGCTTATCATTGGTAATAAGAACAGTCCTAGGAAAACAAGATCAAGCTTTAGGGATGAAGAATCCTTATTTGGTCTAGTTTCCTTGATTGAACCTAAAACCACTGATGAAGCATTATCTGATGATGCTTGGATAGTTGCTATGGAAGAAGAACTGAATCAATTTCAAAGGAATGATGTATGGGATTTGGTACCCAAACCAAAAGACAAGAACATTATTGGAACAAAGTGGGTATACAAAAACAAGCTGAATGAACAAGGAGAAGTAACAAGAAACAAAGCTAGACTTGTTGCACAAGGATACAGTCAACAAGAAGGCATTGATTATACAGAGACTTACGCTCCAGTTGCAAGATTGGAAGCTATAAGATTACTTCTTTCTTATGCTGTCAACAACAACATTACTCTTTATCAAATGGATGTTAAGAGTGCATTTCTAAATGGTGTGATCTCTAAAGAAGTATATGTCAAACAACCTCCAGGATTTGAAGATATTTCAAATCCAGATCATGTGTTCAGACTAAAGAAGTCACACTATGGACTCAAACAAGCTCCCAGAGCTTGGTATGAGAGACTAAGTAACTTCTTGGTTGACAATGGTTTTGTAAAAGGTCAAGTTGACAATACACTATTCAAGAAGACCATGAAGAAAGACAATCTAATCATTCAAATTTATGTTGATGACATCATTTTTGGATCAACAAATGCTGGACTTTGCAAGAACTTTTCTAAGATGATGCAAGATGAATTTGAGATGAGCATGATGGGAGAATTGAAGTACTTTCTGGGAATTCAGATCAATCAAACAAAGAAAGGAAACTTCATTCATCAGTCGAAGTATATCAAAGATCTTCTGAAGAAGTACAATCTTGAAGACTGCAAACCCATGAACACTCAAATGCATCCTACATCAAGTCTTGGCAAAGGTGAGTCTGAAGGTAAAGTTGACCAGAAGTTATATAGAGGTATGATTGGATCTCTTCTCTATCTAAAAGCTTCTAGACCTGATATCTTATTTAGTGTATGTCTGTGTGCAAGATTTCAATCAGATCCTAGAGAATCTCATTTTACTGATGTAAAGAGAATCTTTAGATATCTGAAGGCTACTTGTAACATTGGATTGCTGTATCAGAAATCTAATGATTACAAACTGATTGGATTCTGTGATGCTGACTATGCTGGTGATAAACTTGAAAGAAAATCCACTAGTGGAAACTGTCAATTCATTGGTGAGAATTTGATTTCTTGGGCCAGTAAAAAGCAAACCACCATAGCTATGTCAACAGCAGAAGCAGAATACATTTCAGCAGCTAAATGTTGTACACAACTACTTTGGATGAAATATCAATTGGAAGATTATCAAATAAGCAGTCATAATATTCCTTTATATTGTGATAACACTGCTGCCATTCATCTTTCTAAAAATCCTATTCTACACTCAAGAGCTAAGCATATTGAGATTAAACATCATTTTATAAGAGACTATGTACAGAAGGGTGTAATTTATCTCAAGTTTATTGATACTGAAAATCAATGGGCTGATATCTTTACAAAACCCTTAGCTGTTGAAAGATTTGATTTTATCAAAAGGAATCTTAATATGATGGAAATCTGGGAATAAGCTGAACTCTGGTGAAGAATATTATTTTAGGAAGTTCTGAAAATTTATCACAAGTTAGGGGGAGTCAGATCTTTTTATCAGAAGTTTAGACAAACCATCTTCTGGTATCTTTATCAGAAGTTAGGGGGAGTCAGAACTTGTGTATCAGAAGTTGACAAATCCATCTTCTGGTATTTCTATCATAAGTTTATATGAGTGGTTCTGAACATAATGTGGCAGTAACTGTTGAGTTACCTCTTCAACTGCTGTTGCTAACGTGTCAGATATTTAATTAATCTTCTATTACAGGTGTCTGTTTGCTATTAGAGAAAGAAGTTGGTTAGTGATGATTGTGTTCTAAATTCATTTTTGTGAATTGTTAAGTTACTCTTTTACCCCTGTCCTTTTAGTTAGTACGTTTTTGCGCGGTTTTGTTTTTCTTTTCCTTTTTAAACACTAACTGTTCACATTCACACATTTGCACATTCACTACCCACACTTTCATCTCTTCTAAAACTCAGAGCAATTTCTTTCTTCTCTCAAATTAGCAAACCCTAACCCCCAAAACTCAGAATCATGGCATCTTCTACCAAGCGCATTCAATCTCAAGGAGAAAGACACGCAAATGTACCACCGATTGCTGACATCAAAGCCTCTACTCCTGGTGTTCTTTCTAAAGACAAAGTAGGTTTTCCTATTTCAGACCTATTTCTTCATATTGAGAGACCAGTCGACTTTGAAGGAATAAGAGCAAATGGTGTTAAAGGGATCAAGGAAGCGTTTGAGGCGCAAAAGTTGATAACTTTTCTAGATTGTCTAAATGGACCTGTCTATCCAGAAATAGTGAAGGATTTTTAGATGAAGGCACAAGTAGCTCTCAGCGACACAATACCTCAAGAAGAATATCTGGGCAAAGAGATTCGCTCAGAGGTTGGTGGTGTCTGCATTAGAATCAGACATGAGCACATTAGACAAGCAGCACAGTTGTCATTTACTGGTATTGTTCCTTACCCCTCTGAAGATATTAGTCACTACATTCAAGAAGAAATCTATGGCAAGAATTCTACTTCCAAGAACAACAATGATATGAAGCCATACTACAAGATACTTTACAAGATTTTGTGTGACTCTCTGTTACCAAAGGTTGGTTCATCTGACCAAGTTTCCAATCTTTATAAAACTGTTTTATATTATTTGGGAATAAAGGCTGAGGTGAACTTTGCCAAGGTTATTTTTGAGCACATGTGTAAAGCTATCTCTGATAGTCAAACCAAGGGTACAACAAATGCACATTACTGCAGATTCCTATCCTTCATGTTTCACAGAAGTTATTTGATTCACTCTCTGAAACCTGTTTTCCCTGGTTATGGATCCATCATTGATGCTTATCCCTCTGTGATAAGTGGTTTATCTGTGAAAAAAGTGTTGAAGACTCAAGCACCCTTGATTACACCACAAGTTCAGTATATACCAAGGAAGGAAGAAAGTGACAAGCACTTCTATCTCACCTCTGTGTCTAGAGATGAAGTTTTTGTCATTGTTGGTATGCATAAGAAACTTCTGGAAGGAGGAGATGATCAGAAGTTGGAAGATAGACTAGACACAAGACATATGTTGCCTGTTCAAATAAAGAAGAAGAAAGTTGTGAAGAAATCAGAAGCAACAGAATCTAAGCCCAAGAGAGCAAGAAGTTCTACACCCCAGAAGAAGTCTGGAAGTACTTCTGGTGTTAGGAGTACCTCAGAAGTTGTTGGTAAGAAGATTTTTGTAGAAGAAGTGAACCCTGGAAACTCTGAGCCTGCTATTCAAGCAAAGGCAGAGTTGAAATTAATTGAGAAAGCTAGTGCTTCTGGATCTGCTGCTATTGCTGCTCCAGAAGTTACTAAGAAGGCCAGAACAAACTTAAAGAGGAAGAGGAAGCAAAAGTTGATTCTTGAGGAAGATGATGATGATGAAGAGCGTGAGGAAGCCATAAGGCAAGTTGAGCTTTATAAGGCTTGGGAAGAAACTAGCTGGGAAAGTGGAGTAGAAGCTGAACCTAATGAATTTCTTGATGCTCTCATTCCTAAAGCTGAGATAGTGCAAAGGCTGGCAAATCAAGAAACAAGTGTTTCTACTCCCACTTCTGTGGAGAATATTGAGAAAGTAACATCAGAAGTTAATGTAGTGGTTGCAACTTCTGAAGCTATTCCTCAACAGAGCACCCTTGTTACATCTTCTACACATGTGTCTGCTAAACCTATTTCACCAAGTTCCCATGACTCTGAGAAGACTTTATCTGAACATCAATCTTCTCCTAATGAAGCCATAGTTGAAACTGGAATTCCTACCAATGCTTTACAACTATTAGAGTTGGAACTTCACAACCCCTCACCTCAGAAATCTCAATACCCTCAACTCACAAATACAGAAAATGACTATCTTAGAACTTTTGAAGAAGTCATTACACCCCCCCGCCCCCCTAACAGAACAAGATAATACCATTCAACCCTCAGTTGTCCTAGATAAACCCTCATCTTCATCTGTCCCTAACACTCTAAAAGCCATCACACCAGAAGATGTTAAACGTGTGCTGATGGGCATTAATGACAAAGTTCAGGAACTTCACCAAGATCTGCCTGCTCTTGCTATTGCACCTGATCAAGTAGATGGAGAATGTACTGCTATTGCAGATATGTGCAAGCAAATGATGAGTGATCTTAGTTCTCAATACAGAAGGAACTTTATCATGAACATTGCAAGGCATAAGTTCACTGAATTCAAGGCTGAAGAGAACAGAATTAAAAGAGCCAAGAGGATGCATGATGAGAAGATGAAGCTGGTTATGACTAAGGCTGTAGATCAGTTTTCCACCTTCTATGCCCAAGAATTGGATAAGATTATTCAGGTGGACTCTGAATCTGCACATCTGGTTGGCAGAATGGACTCAGAAGATGTGTTCAAAAGTCTACAATTGATCTCAGAAGAAGCTTTGAAGCAGCTTCAAGCCAA
Organism: Trifolium fragiferum; assembly: GCA_954870985.1. NCBI lineage: Eukaryota > Viridiplantae > Streptophyta > Magnoliopsida > Fabales > Fabaceae > Trifolium > Trifolium fragiferum. The sequence goes on from OX940794.1 coordinate 35,640,933, forward strand.
GTTTCAGAACCCTTCTAACCTCTCTCAACCCTAGGATTTCTTTGTTTTATTTTGTTTATGTTCTGTTTATCATGTTCTGTTTGAACCTTGTTGTTTTGGGTCTGTTTGTTAATGTTTTGAATATTGGTATTATGTTATTTTGGTTATGTTATGTTGGTTTATTTTCTTTATTATATTCAGAAGATAGATCTATATATTGCTGCATAAACATAAATACATAAACTCTTGCATTCAATATTTTCTTTTATTCATATAAAATTGCATTACATTGGTTTTTGCATTTCATCATTGCTTTTCTTTCTATCTTTTTTGCATTTCATCATTGCTCTCTGAGCAATTTTTTGCATAAAATCTAGAAAAACTACCTAACCTAAAAGGAATTTTTTACAAGAAGATGAGTTAGAAGAGAGCTGAAGAGGATGGTGTCCCAAACTTCAACCTGGGAGCTTGTAATCTAAACCTCTCGAGCTACAAATTTACTGTTTTGTAAACTTGGAGCTTCTCTTCAGAGACTCCTGCGCATCCTCCTGCATAAGAAGAACTCTTTGATCTTCTAAGAACAGAAGATGGTTGAGAAACTTGCGTCTGATTTTGGAGCAAAGCTCTTCACCATCTTCAGATGTTTCTTAGACATCATATTCCATGGGATTTCATCTATTGTTGATAAGATCCTTCTCTGGTTCTTCTTTGAAAATTTCTTAAACCCGTTTCTTTCAATCACTCTTCTATCCTCACAAATATTTTCTCTCATTTTGATGAAGAAACTATCTTCTCTCATGGAAACGTTGAGTGAAATGACAAAGAGCTGGTGCGCTTTTATAGCCATTTTGGTTGGTAGGAGTTACCTCGTTTTTCGTTTTTGCATTAACTAATTGTGGTTTTTATCATCTGTTTTAATGCACTTTTGACTTGACTAATTCTTTAGTCACGTGTTTATTTATTCTTAACTTTTTTTTTTATTTATTCTTTTTGTTTAATGACAAAAGGGGGAGTAAGAGTAAATTAATTTAAAGAACACTAACTGAAGCCAAATTCAAAATTTTTAATTTCATTAAGTTTCAGTTAATACATTTTATCAGTTATCAATATTTTTCTTCTAAGAAATTTTTTCTATTGAGATCAGAACTTTCTATACATGATACACGTAAGAGAAGATTGCACTTTTCTCTTAGGTAGATCTGATCAAAGAAGAAAGCTTGCAAACCTATCTTCTGGAAGTCAAATGTATATTGAAGTTCTGAATTCAATATTAAAATTTTAAACTAATTTAATCATTCATTACTGAACTCAGGGGGAGCTTGCAAAACTCATAAACCTGAAGGATGCAATTATGTGATTAAAATAACAACCATTGTAAATTAATACTTGGTTTGTCATCAATCAAAAAGGGGGAGATTGTTGGAACAAAGTTGGTTCTAATATAACCCAAGTAGTTTTGATGATAACAATAGTATTAATATACAATTGGGAATACTGATAATTTACTCTAGTGTGCAGATATACAAGTTAAAATTTTATAATCACTAGAAATTGAAGTTCTGGTTGCTATGCTAAAGTATCCCCAGAAGTTGGGCAAATGCAAGTTCTGAAGACAACACCAGAAGTTGAAGTCATCAGAAGTTGCAAGTCAAAGTCAACCAGAAGTTGAACTCATCAGAAGCAAATTTTAATATCTATAGGTTCTGATGACGATGAAACAGCAGAAGACGCCAGAAGAACATTCTATTCTCATTAACGACTATCATCTATTTGGCAATGATCTAAAGGAGCAGAAGAATTTCTTTCAGACTGTTATCCTCATGATAATGACGTTTGTACTATTGTACTAACTTTGTTTTCCTGATTTGGGTGAATATTCGAAATCAAGGCTCAGATTTTGATCTTTACTTGATTTGGATAAGCACATTTCAAATGAAAACAATAGTACAGTACTACGTAGCTGTTTTCATCAGTGTCCGCTCAAATTCAAGACGCTCCAACATCATCTATAAAAGGAGGAAGAATTTGAAGACATGACAACACACTTACGAAGAACAAAAGAGCTGTTATTCTGCTAAAATTCAAAGAGCATTTTTAACTTAGGTACAACTTGAGTTTATATCAAAATTCAAGACAAACAGATTTCAACTTCTGGCTTGTCAGTTGTTGAACCTTAGTTTTCTTTTCAAGAATTCTAAGAATAGTCTTGTTATTTGAGTTGTATTTCTTTGTTCTTAGAACTCTGATATTATTTATCAGTTGTTCAAACATTGTATTTTGTTTCGTGTTAGAAGTCTCTTGCTGGTGAGCTTGAGCATTTGGAAGTCTCTTGTAAGGTGTTACTTGAGCAAAGGAAGTCTCTTGCTGTTAGCTTGAGCAATTGTAATCTTGTGTGATTATAGTGAAATCCCTTGGAAGTGCAAGGGGACTGGACTACTCTCGGTTTGTGAGAGGAACCAGTATAAATCTCTTGTGTTATCTCTTCTCTCTCCTCTCTGTTTTTATTCATTCCTATTCTGTTTTGCTTTCACCATTTCAGAAGTTGTTTGTGTTTAAACTTGACCTGCTGCGAAATCTGATAAGTTGCAAAACTTTGAAGAAGTTTTTTAAACTACCCAAAACACAATTCAACCCCCCCCCCCCCCCCCCCCCCCCCCCCCCCTCTTCTTGTGCTTTCACCCCTTGCACTAGTTAAAGAACTAAAAGTGGTAAAATTGTCTTGAAAGATTTTTTAAAGTGTAAGTATATGTTTTTTCCAATGTAAAATTTACTATTTTTAGATTTTTTAACTAATACACCGGATGCACTAGTTAGCAAGACATTATATGTATTGGGGTTGTGTCGAAGATAGAATTTGCCAGTGTCAAAGTAGTTATTGCAAACAACACACCGACAAATTCCGACAAAAATATAAAATAAGAAAAACCCTCCCGCAAAACATGCATGCTCCTCAGCACTCTTGATTGGTTCAGAATTGAGATCATATCATATTTGTGTATTTTCTTTTTGGTAAAGAAGAGGAGTCTCTCTAAGCATTTTATCAAAAATAAAAGAGGGTCTAAGCATATTGGGTATTTTTCGTATTGCTTTCCTTCGTAACAAAAATAGCCGTGCTAAAAAAATAAAACTATTTGTAGATTTTATTTAGGCCAAATGCATATATAGGTCCTTTAAGTTTTGTGTTTGTATCAAATAGGTCCTTTAAGTTTTTTTTCTTTCAAATAAGTCCTTTAAGTTTTTAGGTCAAATGCATATATAGGTCCTTTAAGTTTTGTATTTGTATCAAATAGGTCCTTTAATTTTTTTTAGGAAATAAATTGTCAAATAAAAAAAAACAAAATTTTATAAAAAAAAAAAAACAAAACAAAATAGTTGTGTAAAATAATGTCTTTTACTTAAGATAAGTAAAGTATATTCCAAAAAAAAAAAGTCAAGTAAAACTGCATCAAATGTTTTGTGGGCAAATGGTATGCTTTAGGTCAAAATAATGGCGGGAGCCATTGGAGCGACAGCTTCGTGCGTTTTCTGTAACATAGCCACCAAATCCAACTCCAATACTATTCTCCACTCCGTATCTCTCTCTCTCTCGTTTCTGTTTCTTCCTTTTTCTAACTATAACTTTTGAAATCTGAAATTGCAGGATGATAAGGTTATTGCTTTTCAGGACATTAATCCATCTGCTTTCAGGTACTATTTGCAATTCATAATCATGCGTTAATCTTTCAATCCCAATTTTATATGTATCAATATCACACTTTACTAATTTTCTTCAATTTTAATTAGTGAAATTTTCCTTCTGAACTAATCAATTTGATTGTGGCAACTTTTAGGCATTACTTAAAGATCTATTTGATACATTTTAAAAACTTAAAGGACCTATTTGAAAGAAAAAAAATTTAAAGGACCTATTTGATACAAACACAAAACTTAAAAGACCTATATATGCATTTGGCCTAAAAACTTAAAGGACCTATTTGAAAGAAAAAAAAACTTAAAGGACCTATTTGATATAAACACAAAATTTAAAGGACCTATATATGCATTTGGCCTTCTATTTATTTCGTAGTTAAATTCGTAGATAAATAAGTTTTACTTGTACGAGTTGCAAAACTTGTACGAGTTGCATAAATATTACTTAGCATTGTAAAAATTATTACTTGTTAATAATATATGATATTCAAAGTAGTATTATTATTGGAGATGCTTTAATATAATAGCTTGACTGATCGATGGATTATAGTTTTGCAGTGAGTCTCTTTAAAGCAATAAATAAATAAAAATTAATTGTCCCCACGTCCTCTTTCCTAGTCCTTAGTAAATGGCAACACAATTTATGTGTATTTTCATTTTCAGTAAGAATGCTAGTAAAGTGTCTTTAGTTAGAACAATGTTTAAGGAATTAAAAGAGATAAGTTAATTCGTGTCTTTTTACGAGAACATTCATCCCTTTAAAGAGATGTGACCTTTCACTCACCCATTATGAGGAAATACAACTCTTCAAAGAAGAGATGTAACCAATTCATTCATGCTCTTTGATGAGAAGATTCAAACCCTTCAAAGAAGAGATGTGACTTTTCACTCATGCATTTTGGTGAAAAGATGTAGTTTTTCACCTTTTAATGAAATAACACATCTATTAAGCATGTGCATCTTTTTTCTTCTAGCTCACACCTTTTCTCTATTACTCATGATTACTCTATTATTAAATGCTTAGTGCATTATTATTTCAAGGAACTACATTCTAAATGAAAAGTTATTATGTAAGAAGAGACCCATTAATGAAAGCTTATGGTTTATTATCATAGAATTCAGTGCTGTAGTTAACAGATATGAAATAAAAAGAGTTAATCTTGTTGAGGATTGCATTGATTTTATTAAGTTTCAACAATGCATTGAAGAAAAATGGAGTTCATTGATGTTCCAATGGTTGGAGCAAAGGTTTCATGGTACATGTTTGATGGATTGGTTACGAACTATATCAATACATTCCTTTTTATCTGAAGATCTTATGAGATAACAGATAATCAAATGTTTATATAACATAGCGATAAACATGATAATTATAGGGATAGGAAACACAGAAAGAAGGAATACATTCGCTTTTGGGGGGAAATGGAAATTGTTCCCTTAGTAAAATGTGTGGATTTAGGTGGCCACGCTATGGAGAACAACTGTCTCGATAGTGAGCCCTGGTCCAAAACCGAAAAGCACACCCCATTCAAGTCCCTCGCCTGTTGTGGCAAGTCCGTCTTCTTTTGACTTCCTCCTCATCTCATCCAAGATAAATAACACGCACGCACTTGACATGTTACCATATTCACTAAGTACATGTCGAGTGGCTTGCATTTTCTCTGGCTTTAGACCTAACTTAGCTTCAACTTGGTCAAGAATTGCCGGTCCACCTGGGTGTGCAATCCAAAAGATTGAATTGTAATCAGAGATATTCAAAGGTTGAAAGGCATCAACAAGAGCTTTCTCGATGTTATTTGAGACAAGGCTAGGAACATCCTTGAGGAGATGGAATGTCAGCCCACAGCCCTGCTTCACGAAGGTGACCATCAATGGCTCCTTCACTATCAGGAGCGATTGTTTGTGCGGTCCATACCAATTCAAACAAAGGCTTCTCAACTTCTGGTAACGGGTCTGAACCAACAACCACAGCTGCGGCACCATCTCCAAACAATGCCTGTCCCACAAGACTATCAAGATGGGTGTCGCTCGGACCACGAAAGGTTACTGCAGTGATCTCTGAACAAACCACCAATACTCGAGCACCTTTGTTGTTTTCAGCTATGTCTTTAGCCAAACGAAGCACCGTACCACCAGCGAAACAACCTTGTTGGTACATCATATAACGCTTCACATGTGGACGAAGGCCTAAAAGCTTTGTGAGTTGATGGTCGGCACCAGGCATGTCTACACCACTTGTGGTGCAAAAGATGAGGTGAGTAATCTTGGACTTAGGTTGACCCCATTCCTTGATAGCCTTTGTTGCAGCCTCTTTTCCTAGCCTTGGTACTTCCACAACCACCATGTCCTGTCTTGCATCCAATGAAGGTGCCATGTACTCACATAAACTTGGATTCTCCTTCAAAATCTCTTCTGTCAAATGCATGTATCTCTTCTTAATCATAGATTTGTCACCTGAAAAAAAATTATATGCAGTTTAATTATTAGTCCTAAGTAACACTAAAAAAATATAGACACCTAAAAGATATTGTGAATGTAAATTATTTTTTTACACTATCAATCAAAAGCATACTTTCGGATCATTAAAAACGTTCGATTTTAATAATAACTACAGGGGTACTTCGAACTCTTGATTATTAATTGAGTTGTTGACAGTGTATTGAAATTAAACTCGGATAATATAGGTAGATATCTTACACATGCGCTGAAATTTTTCTTTGAGGTCGGTCTTGTGTTCGCTGTTTGTGATTCGGAAATAGTAGTCGGGGTATGTACTCTGATCAACACAGTTTTTAGGAGTTGCAGTGCCTATTGCAAACACAGTGGCAGGGCCTTCAGCTCTCTGTGCCTGGCGGATCTCATTAACTGTAACCATATTCTTAAGAAAACTAAATTATGGGATGAAAGTAAGAAAAAGTGTTGAGAAAGACACAAAGGGAAGAAGGATTGATGAATGATACTAGATGAGATTTAGTGTGTGAGAAAAGGTTGATATATATAGTGTGGTTGAGTTGAAGGAAAAGTGATTAGATGGAGTTCAAAGAGTGTTACATTATTACAAGCATGATACTGGCCGGCTAATAAGTGATTATAATAATATTAATAGAAAATTGTGTACATAGTATTTTGTGTGAGAAAAGAGAATGGTATATTAAGATATGAGTTAGGTGAGGGAGAGGCTCTTACCAAGCTTGGTTTGTTTGGTGCATGAATGACTGTGTAGACAGAAGACTCTCTTGTCTTACCAACCAACCAAAACCACATTTCTTACGAGTCAGTCAACCAACCAATTGGTGTTCCATTAGATCTTAATCACTTATTCTTAAGCATATTAAGGAAAATAATAATAATAATGTAATAAGTATTTTGTGTATGAATGTTTCTAACTTACATTTTGTATATAGATATAGGCAATGACTAATGTGCACAAGATTGCACATATGGTACACAATTTTTACTGTTGGATGGTTATGTTTCACAAGATCTTCTATAAATCTTTTAGACTAAACTTTCTACAATCCTCAAGTAAACAATGAGCAGGGTATAATTTCTACTAATTAATGTAAATACTCTTATACAAATGTTGGTTTTGGTTTTAGTATTGTAAAGAAAGATGGAGACTAAAATTATATCAGCAATATTGCTATATCCAGCGAAATCTATTCCACGAATATACGCGCCATCTGCCTACTGTTTACTTTACTTTACTTTTTGATATTCAATAAAAACGCATAAACCGTTAATCTTGACGAGTCTCAATAACATATCAAATGCTTTTAGATTTTTATAAAATTTAACATAAATGATCTATATGATATAATCTTCCAATCCAACGGTGGATTTTGTAAAATTCGAATTCGTTAAAGCGTTATTGAGCGGTGTAACATTTGGTGTCAAACTAATTGGTGTCATTTGATCCTGACCCAAAATGTTATATATATATATATATATATATATATATATATATATATATATATATATATATATATATATATATATTAAATTAGGCAAGAGGAAAATATTTTATTAATTAAGTGACACTAATAACTATGTTACAACGGTCTTTGACGAGTCAGCACCTTGAAGTTACAATACTAAACTGTTACCACTAAACTAACACATCAAATGTAAAAAATACATGGTACTTGAGCGTCTCCATTGTGACTTCACAATTTTTTCTTGAGATCTTCTCTAATGCACGGTTTATAGTATGAATAAAGATGCAATCAAAAGTTTCACTATGATGTTTTGTCTAGAGAAAATCAGATGGAAAATCGCATTGATTGACATTGGTGCAATATGTGGTATGAGATTCTCTCGGTAATCAAAGAACTTTGTGCCAATATGGAAGTTGAATTATAAAATTTTAGCCTGATTTTTTGACATGTGAATATTCTTAATTAGAGTGATTTAACTTCAAGTGAAGTATATTATTTGAGGTAGAATATGATAAATTTTCTTAACTAAGATTGTTTGCGAAGTATACCACTCATTTTCTCAAAAGTACCATTTTTGGATCAAGTTATCAAAATTAGTATACCACAATTGGTTTGATCTTATCATAATTTATCTAGTAGGGAGTGATAAGATGGTTTGGTGAGGATTAAGTGGAATAGGATTTTCTTTCAAGTTAACGAAACTTCACTATAGGCTAAATATTTTTAGTGATTTGCGATCGGGAGGGGGCTGGAACCACTTGATGCCAGAACTGACCCCCGAACCAGATTCAACTGGTGGTAAAAACCGAAAAAAAAAAAAAAAAAAATATTTTTAGTGAGTCACGAGGTCAAAATTACGCTAAGCTTAAAAACTGGACATTTTCAGGGAACTGGATTGATTATCTGAAGAAAGTTATTCTTGGTTTATATGAGCTACTCTTTCTGCCACATGGAGAAGACATTTGTGTAGCAGCAGTAAGAGAGGCCATTATACTTTTGATCAGGTATGTTAGTTTAGAAATGTTTTGTCTTTCTATCCATTTAACCATTATACTTATTTTCATCTCACTTTGAAGTGTAAGTTAAATATTTGTTTATTGCGTGGAAAAGATATGATATTATGTTAGAATTTTTTTTCAAACTGCACCTGATAGAAAAAAAAAAAAAAAAAACGAATATACTCTAACTTTTTAAAAATTTCCGAAACTACCCTACTTTTGGTTGTGAGTGGGACGCGCCATTGGCACAGGCGCAACAACCTAAAGGACGCGCCAAAGGCAGTGTTGCGACCTTGTAAAGGACGCGCCAATGACAGTAATGCGTCCTAATTAATTTTTTTTTTCTTTCGTGTTTGAAGAGGGGTTTGGGGTTAGAGGGGGTTTGAGAGGGTTGGGGTTATAGAGTTTCTAGTGGTTTGGGGTTTAGAAGGTGGTTTGGAGTTGGATGGTTTTTTTGTAGTAAATTTTTGTATTAATTATTATAACTATATTAGTAGTATTAAAATTTGTATTTTTTTTTTATTTTTTTTGAAGTTTGATATTTTTTTTTACAAAAATTAATTAAAATACATCACTTCGTCTTTCAATATTAATTAACAAAACAAATATAAAGTATTACGAAAACAATAAAAAATGGAAATTGAAATTTGGAATTAATCGTAACTGTACCGGACAAAATCCAAGAGGCCCAATGACTCAATGATCCAACAATTGGCCCAAACAATTCAAATAAATAACTTGGCGGGAAAGATAAGGCAAGGGCGAGATCCAGAGATTGGGGGCAACGCCCTCAGGTTATGACCTCGTCGCCCAACAGCAAATAACCACCTACTACCACCATGTAAGCACAGAGGAGAGGAGCAACCGCCCATAACCACCCTAAAGATACGGTGGACACGGCGAAAAACCACCCACGACCTCCATTAGGAGGAGTGGGGTGGTTTTAGATATTTTCCGAATATGTTCTTCCTCTATAAATAGAGGAGAAAAACTCATTGTAAGGGGTTCAGACCTTTTGGTAAATACAAGATCCTAGTATCATTATTCTGCGTTAATATACTTGGACCACCACCCTATCATTTTTACCAGAACATTTTGCCGACCACCGTGGGGCTCGAACCCACGACCACAAATGCGAGAAAGCGTTACGTTGGGAGAATGGATCAGAATGAGAAATTCATAGGTCATACAGAGGTGACGCCCAAGTAGAAGTTATGGGTTATACTACCCTGTTAACTACGTTTGGAGAGGAGGACAACGCCAAGACCATCAAGGTGAGGTATTTGGTAGTCAAAACCCCGTTCACTTCATACAATATTATAATTGGAAGACCAGCCTTCAACACGCTAGAGGCGGCATTATCAACCCTCTATCTGTCCATCAAATATCGTTTGGACAACAGAAAGGTAGGAACAATCAGAGGAGACCAAAAGCTGGCGAGGAGATGCTACGAGTCTAGCCTGAAAATCAGGCACAAACAAAACACAAAGACAGAATCGCTAGCGTCACCCAAAAAAGGAGGCGGAGTCAACATGATCTCGCCCCTGGACCTTGATCCAAGAGAAGATTTCACGGAGAGAAGAATGAGTCCCATCGAAGAATTAGAGCAAGTCCAAATTGGCGACATGCCACACCAAATAACCAACATCGGAACCACTTTGAAACCAGAGGAAAAAGAAAAGATCATAGCTATGTTGAGAAAGAACATAGACCTGTTTGCATGGAAGCCATCCGATATGCCAGGAATTGATGAAAGCGTGATAACTCACAAGCTATCCATCGCGCCCAACATCAAGCCCGTTTCACAGAGAAAGAGGAAGATAGGAGAAGAGAGGAGGACAACGGTCAATGAAGAAGTTGAAAAACTGAAAGCAGCAGGTTTCATCGAAGAAATAAAGTATCCGTCGTGGCTAGCGAACGTAGTGATGGTAAAGAAGGCAAATGGCAAATGGAGGATGTGCGTGGATTTCACAGACCTGAATAAGGCCTGCCCAAAAGATCTGTATCCCCTGCCTAACATCGACAGGCTTATTGACGGAGCTTCAGGATATAAAATGTTAAGCTTCATGGATGCATACTCAGGATAAAACCAAATAAAGATGAATCCTGCGGACGCGCCTCACACAGCCTTCATGACCAACACCTGCAATTATTTCTACAATGTTATGTCGTTTGGTCTGAAGAACGCAGGCGCCACCTATCAAAGACTAATGGACAAGGTATTCTCGGAGCAAATAGGCAAAAATGTTGAAGTATATATAGACGATATGGTAGTCAAGACAACGGAAGATGGAGAACATGACAAAGACCTAGGCGACATCCTCGCCTCGGTAAGAAAGTACAACATGAGATTGAACCCAGCGAAATGTTCTTTTGGAGTTCAATCAGGGAAATTCTTAGGCTTCATGCTCACAAACAGAGGGATAGAAGCTAACCCAGACAAATGCCAGGCCATAATCGACATGCGAAGTCCAACGACAGTGAAGGAAGTCCAACAATTAGCAGGGAGGATTGCAGCCTTATCAAGATTTTTATCCTGCTCTGGAGAAAAAGCATTCCATTTTTTCTCCACTCTGAGAAAGAGCGAAAGGTTCATATGGACTCCTCAATGTGGAGAAGCTTTTCTAAAGCTTAAGAATTTCTTTGCATCACCACCGATACTAACTCGCCCTCAGAAGGGTAACACCTTGTACTTGTACCTGGCCGTATCAAACAACGCCCTTAGTTCAGCGTTGGTACAAGAAGTCAAGGGCGAAGAGAAGCCAATATATTTTGTGAGCAGAACATTCAAAGGTGCTGAAGCAAAGTATCAAAAGATAGAAAAACTATCCTTGGCCATCGTCATCACTGCGAGGAAGTTAAGGCAATACTTTCAGAGTCACAAGGTAGTGGTTAAGACGGACTATCCCATAAAGAAAGTCCTAAGGAAGCCTGATCTAGCAGGGAGAATAGTGGCGTGGGCAGTGGAATTGTCAGAGTTTGATATAACCTTATCCCCTAGAGGCGCAATAAAATCGCAAATTCTGGCGGATTTTATACTGGAATTATTAACCCCGCCTAAAGAAAACAGCGAGGAACCTTGGACACTTTCAGTAGATGGTGCGTCTAACCTAAAAGGAAGTGGAGCAGGAATTGTTCTAGAGGGACCTGACGGAGTACTCATAGAACAATCTTTGAGGTTCGCCTTCAAAGCAAGCAACAACCAGGCTGAATACGAAGCCCTTCTAGCAGGAATGAAGTTGGCGAAGGAGATGGAGGTCACGGACCTCAGAGTAAAAATTGATTCACAATTGGTAACCAACCAGGTATCAGGAGAGTTCCAAACAAGAGATCCCCAGCTAACCAAATATCTGGAAAAGGTAAACAAGTTAGCGAAATGTTTCAATTCGTTTCAGTTGATTTACGTACCTAGGGAACAGAACGCTAGGGCGGACTTGTTATCCAAACTCGCCAGTACCAAGAAACCTGGGAGCAACAGAACTTTCATCCAAGAAACCATTGCAAACCCAAGCATCAATGAAGAGGAGACTCACATGATCATAGAAGAAGAAGACTGACGAACTCCCATTATCAAGTATTTACAGAGGGATGAGCTCCTCAGACCAAGAGAAGAAGCGTACAAAGTTAGAAGAATGGCGTCATGGTACACCATGATGGGAGATAAGCTATACAAAAGGGGATTCTCGAGCCCCTTATTGCTATGCGTAAGCAAAGAAGAAGGCAAAGGAATTTTAGAGGAAGTTCATGAAGGATCATGTGGGAGCCACATAGGAGCAAGATCATTGGCGGGTAAGATCCTCAGAGCAGGATTCTTCTGACCAGAACTATATAGCGACGCTGGAAGATACGTGAGAGCATGTGATAAATGTCAAAGATTCTCCAACCTACACTACGCCCCAGACGAACCCCTCAAATCAGTCCTTTCACCTTGGCCTTTCTTCATGTGGGGCGTAGACATATTGGGTCCTTTCCCTACCTCATGGAAACAGGCTAGATGGATCATAGTGGCGATAGATTACTTCGCCAAATGGGTAGAGGCGCAACCTTTATCAAGCATCTCAGCAGAGCAAGTGAAGAAATTTTATTGGAGAAGGATCATATGCAGATTTGGTCTTCCCAAATACATCGTATCAGATAACGGCACACAATTTGCAAGTGAGAAGGTAGTTTCATTTTGCAAAGAAAAAGGAATTCGAAATACCTTCATATCAGTTGAGCACCCTCAAGCCAATGGGCAGGCCGAGTCAGCTAATAAGGTCATATTAAAAGCCCTGAAAAGGAGACTATCAAGCAAAGGAGAAGCTTGGGTGGCTCACCTCACCGCCATATTATGGTCATATCATGCAACTCCACAGTCATCAACAGGAGAGACGCCCTTCACCAGGGTCTACGGCGCGGACGCCATGATCCCTGCAGAAGTAAATCCCCCAAGTTGGCGACGTGAAACCTCAACAACTCAAGAGAACAATGAGGCGTTGCAGGAGAACCTTGATTTAATACAAGAAGTAAGGGACAAAGCACATTTCAGAGAATTCGCCACGAAGCAGAGAGTAGGAAGAAAATATAATACAAGGGTAATCCCAAGAAAATTCAAAGAAGGCGACCTAGTCCTGAAGAGACCAATGGGAAAGGATAAAGGTGGAAAATTGGCAGCAAATTGGGAAAGTCCGTTCAGAATTAATGAAGTCTTCGAAGGCGGAGCATACAGATTGAAAACCATGGAAGGCGAGGTTCTACACAGGACGTGGAACATCTCAAATCTCAAGTTTTACTACAGCTAGGCCAACAACGCCTAATAGGCGAGACGCATCCCAAGGAGCATCACCAAACCTCGCCTCGACACCCCAAAGATATTTCTTGTTTTTACTTTCATTTCTTGTTTTTATTTTCAAAAGAAAATGCATGTGGATGTATTAATGATCTAAATGATGTTAAAGCGATGAGAAACTCTTTTCTCCGGCGAAAGCAGGAGTTTTTAACGAGACTCATCATTCAGAATTCAAAAAATCTTTCATTAATCACATTGTTCCAATGTTTGCAGATGGTTTATCATTATCTCAATCTTATTCATGAAGGAAACGAGGGAGAAAGAGTGTTGAAACACCATGACGTTATCTGTAAATCTTACGAGTGGGATACGTCTAAAATAGAAACGGCGATACCTTTAAGCCTTAAGAGCTGGGTACGACGAAAATGCGTTGAAACACCAAGGCGTGAGTCCTAAATCTTACGAGTTGGACACGTCTTAAAAAGAAACGGAGATACCCTTAAGCCTTAAGAGCTGGGTACGACGGAAATGCGTTGAAACACCAAGGCGTGAGCCCTAAATCTTACGAGTTGGACACGTCTAAAAAAGAAACGGCGATACCCTTAAGCCTTAAGAGCTGGGTATGACGGAAATGCGTTGAAACACCAAGGCGTGAGCCCTAAATCTTACGAGTTGGACACGTCTAAAAAAGAAACGGCGATACCCTTAAGCCTTAAGAGCTGGGTACGACGGAAATGCGTTGAAACACCAAGGCGTGAGCCCTAAATCTTACGAGTTGGACACGTCTAAAAAAGAAACGGCGATACCCTTAAGCCTTAAGAGCTGGGTATGACGGAAATGCATTGAAACACCAAGGCGTGAGCCCTAAATCTTACGAGTCGGACACGTCTAAAAAAGAAACGGCGATATCCCTAAGTCTTACGAGTTGGATACGACGGAAATGCGTTGAAACACCATGGTATGGTCTGTAAATCTTACGAGTTGGACATGTCAAAAATAGAAACGGCGTTATCTCTAAATCTTACGAGTTGGATACGACGGTAAAATAAAAGGCGTAAGACGCAGACGACGTCCGAAACAATAATATCAAAGGCGAAGTCCAAAAACCGCCAAAGAAAGTCAAAGGTATAATGCATGACATTATTTAATTATTCTTTACAATATTATATAACGCAACAGTGCAGAAAAAGAAGAAATATTGGAAAAAGGCTTATATCATCAAACATCCACTTTTCATTGATAAGAAGGATTACAATGAAATCAAGATACAAATTCAAAGACAAAAATAAAGAAAATTACAATGAAATCAAGATGCAAATTCAAAGAAAATAAATCCTAAATCTAACAAAGGGTCCAGCTCCTTCAAGGAAGAGAAGAAAAAACTGGAGGCAGCCTCAATAGTTCCTCAACTCCCCAAGATCTCAATCCCCCGCAAAAGGAAGAAATCGGGTGGAAGACTCCAGAGTCTTCAATGGTAGAAGGAAAACCTGGAGGCGAAACCCCAACCCGTCGCCAAAAGGCTGCCATCAGGAGAAGGAACAACTCATCAGAGCAGAATTACCCTGGAGTTTTCCCTGAGGCCTTACATGATATCCTCCGTGGTTTCTCCTTAGCGTCCACGGTGATCCGGGATCCTTCTTCTTTACCAGAAGATCCAACATCAGGGGAAGACTCCCGAGAAGCATAAGTCCTCGGGTATTCAATGAAATCTTCATCAGCAGAGCCGGAAGAATCTGACGAAATGGCAAGAGTTTCCATTTTGATATTAGAAGAGGGCTTATCTCGCCTAAATTTAGAGACAAATATCTCTATCTTACGTTTCTTTTTCTGAGATTTTGATTTAGAGGCCACACTTTTCTTTTAGGGTTTATTTTTGTGATCCATGGAGGGATCAGTGAAAATGAGAATGAAGAAAAATGGAAAGAATCAGAGAAAATGAAAGAAAAACGGGATAAGTGAGAATGGAAGTGAAGAAAAATGAAGATGAATGAGGCTATTTATAAGGAAGATTTTGGGCGGTGCACAATAAATGCGGTTAAGCAGTTGCAACTTCCCACATTTGAATGCATGGAAAACGGCGTAAGACTTAAACAGTTATGCTGACCACATTGGTCTGCGAGAAATCCTCGGGAAACGGTTCATAGACGACGCCGTCATCTAATGGCATCATGCCCAAGTGTTCGTATCGCCTCGGACATACTGGCGAGAAGGTTATACAGGCAAATATAAAGTCTTACACAAACAAATATTATCAGGATGCGGCGAAAATAATAGAAGAAACGCAAGCAAGTAAATAAAGGAGTATTATAATTGCAGCCACAAAGGGCAAGAAACATTGTCATTTTGCCACAGCAGGGCGTACAAAAAGTTAGTCAAGGCCACAACTGGGCATACAAAAAATCGTCCAAAAGCCACAAAGGGCACACAAGATTAAAAGAGTGATAATACAAAAGATTAATAGAAATCATGGAGTGGAATCTGAAGGAGGGACATAAGGAAGCAGCTGGCCGTCCTTAATAACCATCAAAGCACTGACTTCGCCCAAACGTTCAGCATCGATATCAGGGAACAAGACCTTTACTTGCTCCACAGCGAAGTTGAAGCCATCATCAAACTGGGCTCCAATGCTCTCCTCCAAACTCATCTTTTCTTCGGCCCAGCTCGCCTTCTCCTTCTGCAGGACATCACGGCCCTCGGACAGCTCCTTGATCTGGGCGTCCTTATCAACAGATGCATCCTTCAATGCTTTAACCTCGGCGGCGTGATCATCCTTCAGCTTCTTCAAAGCAGCCTCATGCTTCTCCTCCAATTCATCCAAGGCTTTCTTGCTTTCAGCCTTGGCAACCTCCATGTCAGCAACGAACTTCTCCTGGGTGGCCTTAACCTTCTCCTCCATGGCGTCCAACTCACGGTGAATCACCTTCATCTTTTCCTCAGCAGCTGAAACGACAAGCTTTTGGCGAGACGCCAAAGCATGATTAAGCAGGATTCCCTTCAGCTCGTAACCCATAGAGAGCCTAGCCAATTCCTCAGTCGAAGTGGAGTCAAAGCGAGCTCCCCCACCAGACAAATCCATCGCCTTCTCAGTGAAAACCTCAGGATTTAAAAGAGGATCCCAAGGAGTTGGCACAGTGTTGTTTGAAGGAGCAGGAGGAGGAGGCGAGATGATATTAATAGCAGCAGCGGGACGAGGAGACAGTCTTCTCAGGATCCTATTCCAGCAGAGGAACAACTTCTACTTCGTCGAGGTCCATCTTGATTACCATTTACATCAAATTCATTGTCTTCAAGTTCCGGATTTTCAGTATATTCGGGGATCGCATTACTCAAAGATCCGGGATATAAAAATTCTGGATTTTCAGTATATCCCGGGATAGTAGAACTCGAAGGTCCGAGTTGTGAACCGTCAACCGGAGATAAAAATCGCTCAAAGCGGTTCACTTATTGGTCGTCCGTTCCTAGTAGAGTATCAATCCATGACTGAGATGGTGATGGGTTTATGTAGTCTTGGGTTTGGATGTCGAAGGTTTCTTGCGGCATTGTGTACATGTTGTGTTGGTTGTCAAATTGAGTGGGTGGTGAAACATATGTTTGACGGTCAAAGATTTGGAATTGGGGAGGGGTGGTAAATTGTGGATGATAGGTTGGTTCATTTTGTGTTGTTGATTGAAACGGTGGGTAATTTTGTGTTGTTTGAATTGGTGGTTGGTTTTGTGTTAGGTGAATGGGTGATGGATCAGGGGTAAATTCTCTCGTGGATGTAGATGGATTGATATGTGAGTTGATAACAAGGAACGGGTGGTATGTTTCCAAATACCACTGCATATAACTAGACGGATGTAAAGGACCATTGGCAGGCGTGCCAGTTACCACCTTAGCACTACGATTATTCCAATCTTCAATTTCGTTATGATAATGTTGATCCCATGAACTAATACGTTGACCTCGATTAGTTGTTTTGTGATAAACAAACATGTTCATGGGGGGTTGTAGACGACTTTGTTTTAGTCCAAATTAAAGTTTGACTCTGTCTGTTTGATGGTACTCGACAATGTCAAAACAGATCAGAAAAGTTTTTGCTGACCAACAAAGAACGTCTTGTTCGAAAGGAGGTGCTAAATTCTGATAAGGCCACCAAACAAACTGCAAATTTATTAAACAATTAAGATATTTGTCAGTGCATGTAGTTTGGGGACAAAATTAGGAACTAAACTATGACAATTTTTAAAATTAAAGTTTACATCTTCAGGCTTCATTTGGTCGAGCCTCACCCTCATTGAAACTATGTCGTGCGCTGGATTTCCACTATATCGTATTCCACGACTTAACACTAAGTTAAAGTGAAAGCTATAATTGCATACATAAGGGACAAGTTCAATTATACTATCTCATACAGAAAGGCATGGATTGCAAAAAATATGGCAATCGAAAAGATTTTTGGAACCTGGGAGGAATCTTATGCTGCTCTTCCTCAGTGGTTGACGGCTCTCAGATTTTATCAACCAAATGTCATTGACATACTAGAGACCCTACCTAACAATTCTGGTTCCGGACTAATCTTCCATCGTCTCTTTTGGTCATTTGAACCACTTATTAAAGGTTTTAGATTCTGTAAACCACTTGTGAAGGTTGATGGAACGTGGTTATATGGGAAGTATAGAGGGACATTGTTGCTTGCTGTCGCCCAAGATGGAAACAATCACATATTTCCAGTGGCTTTTGCAATTGTCGAAGGTGAGACAAAGGAAGCTTGGAGGTTCTTTTTAAAAAATCTCAGAACATATGTCACTCCACAAAAAGGCATTTGCTTGATTTCAGATCGGCATCCTTCAATAAAAAGTGCATATGAAAATCCTCAGAATGGCTGGACTGCAAATACCTCTACACATGTGTACTGCATCAGGCACATAGCACAAAACTTAATGAGGGGGATTAAAGACAAAAAGCTTCGCAAATTGGTTGTTTGTATGGGTAAACTATTTACTTTGCACTACGTAAATTACAGATTTTTGACTAAACATTTTTTGACTTGTATTTTCTTTTCCAATATAGGATATGCAATAAATCCTCCTTTATTTGCATATTACCGCAATGAGATTGCTGCTCGGAACGACAAAGCATTAAAGTGGGTTGATAATATGAATAGAGCAAAATGGACACAAGCATTCGATGGAGGTTGTCGACGGGGTCACATGACAAGCAATCTTGCTGAGTCAATGAATTCGGTGTTTAAAGGTATCCGCAATGAGCCCATCACGGCTTTGGTTCAATCTACTTTCTATAAGTGCGTTGAACTGTTTCAAAGAAGAGGCACACAATCAGTAGTTGTGGTGCAATCTGGTCAGCATTATTCAGAAGCTTGCCAGAAACGAATTCAAGATGCAATGAATATGGCCAACACACACCAAGTCACTACTTTTGATCGGCAAAAACACACTTTCAAGGTCAAAGAAACTATGAATCACAATGAAGGTCGACCGATGGGTGATTTCGTGGTCGACTTGCTTGAAAATTGGTGTGATTGTGGAAAATTCCAAGCAATACATTTGCCTTGCTCACATGTAATTGCTGCATGTAGTCATCCTCGACGACCTTACACACGTCATATAAACGATGTGTACACAGCTACTAGTGTATTATCTGTCTACGATAACAACTTCTCGGTCATCCAAGACCAATCATATTGGCCCGCATACCACGGCCATAAAATTCTGCCAAACCCGGAGATGAAAAGAAATACGAAAGGTCGTCCGAAAAGTACACGCATTACGACAGAAATGGAAGACTTTAATGAACCGAAACGGTGTGGGTTATGTCGGACGCCGGGCCATAAAGCAAACAATTGTCCAAATGCTGCTGGACCTTCATGATAATCGTTGTCATTTGTAACTCTATTTTTCACATTGTTTGATAAATAACAAATTTTACTATTTCTTAACTGGTTTTTACATTATTATTACACAAAATTATTTGTATAAATTTAGTTCAATTTATTTTTACCACGAAATAACTAACTATAAAATAAAAACTATTATCGTTAAGACAGTTGTATATTTTTAAAGAAAAACTTAGAAACTTAATAAAACTATTAAATTTATTTATAGAAGAAGTGAAATAGTGGTGTATTTTTATGTAATTTTTTACAAAATAAAATAAATTCAAACCCCAAAAACAATAAATAAAAATACAAATTTTAACATTAGTAATATTGTTATAATGATTAATACAATTTTATTATCATTTTTTTAAAAAAATTACTAAAAAAAATCACCCAAACCCCAAACCACCAAAAACTCTATAACCCCGACCCTCTCAAACCCCCCCTCTAACCCCAAACCCCTCTTCAAACACGAAAAAAAAAAAAATTAATTAGGACGCATTACAGCCATTGGCGCGTCCTTCACAAGGTCGCCACACTGCCATTGGCGCGTCCTTCAGGTTGTTGCGCCTGTGCCAATGGCGCGTCCCACTCACAACCAAAAGTATGGTAGTTTCGAAATTTTTTAAAAAGTTAGAGTATATTCGTTTTTTTTTTGTTTCTATCAGGTGCAGTTTGAAAAAAAATTCTATTATGTTACTAGTCTGGAAACTGTTCTACGATGCATTTTGCATAACAATATTGATTCTGTGGATTCAAGGTAGAATTCTCGAGCTAAACAGAGAGAAAGGCAAGTAGCTTTTGTAAATATTCATTTTGCAAAAGCACTAAGTTTTGGTAGAATTTTAGGTTTCAGTTCTTGGATGAGGTTAAATTAATTGATAGTCCTGAACCCTCAATAAGTTTTGGAATGGTTCTTGGATGATCAATAAGTATAATGGCCTCTTTTCCTACTAATTTATTGATGTTACAAAGGTGTGTTTCTTTTTTCTTTAATTGAGTATTCCTTCTATTCTGAGTATTAATTTTACAAGTAAAAGTAACTATACTTATGTGTTCCTCAATAGATATGGTGCTGAGTCAACAAAGAGAAAGAGCAATCAATTGATAGTTCTAATGAAGTCAACAAAAAGGGAAGTCATACTGAACCCTATACGTTCCATTGAAGAAATGTGAGTACAATGCTAGATACATGTTATTCTTTCATTTCTCTTTGATTTTTTTCATTGAATTGTGTTTTAAGCCTTGTTTGATTGCCAGCTAATTGTCCAAGTTATATAGGAATTCCGGTGAGGACTGTTAGACAAGGGTTGTACAAGTGTCATATAGATGTTGGTATCAGAAACAAGTCAAAGTTTCTAATACCTCAAAAAGGAGAAGAGTATGCTACATAGAATCTCCATTGCATGTAGTAGTGTTTCAAATAGTAGCCATTGTAGAGCTATATTGTAGTGGAATTTGAACGAAAAGATATAGTTTTGTGATATGCTATTTAGTACAAAATCTTGTCAAATATATGCTATAGTAGTGCTATAGCAAAGTAGAATTTGAACAATTAACTATTTTCCGCAACCTGCGATTGACTACTCTGGCTTCTTGACATATTCAGTTCGATGTTTTGGTAATGGGAGTTCTTTACGGCTTAATGAACGAGTTTTGAACTACTGATGTAGGAACATGGTACATGTGTCATTCATCATACTGTACCTGAAAAGATTTGCATATTTCCTCGCTTCCAAGAGCCCTTCAGCATCATGATTCCTTGACATTTTGTTTAAGAATGCCAAAGAGAAAGTCGGACCAGTGGAGGACTTTCAGTGGCTTGGTCTGATGCTGTTTGTCGCTGTCCCATTTCCCGGCACAGGAGCATGGTCTGGAGTCATTATAGCATCTATTCTTGCAATGCTGTTTTGGGCAGCAGTTTCTGCGAATTTCTTTGGTCTTGTATTTGCAGGACTGCTCGTAAATTTGCTAGTGAACTTTGGTCTGAAGTATGCAATCATTACCATATAAAAAACCATGTGTGTTGGAGTCTTGTTTTTGTTATTTGTTCACTTCTTGAATAGTACCATGATACATCAATTCTAAATTTGTAGTAGTTTAACATTTGTGGATGTTATATATATCATCAAGACAATGGCTTAAGTGTTGTTTGATTAATAACAGTTCATATTTTAAAATCTCTAAAAAATAACATGTTTAAAAGCATACAAATTCCATTATATATATCATCAAACCTAAAATCCTCAAGTTCATTGACACTACTAGAAAAGCTGCATTTAGAGTCGGCCAAAAATAGACGCTAAAGGCTAAAAATCCGATGCTAAGTGCCGATTGGTGTCGGGGTTGAGGCTAAAACACGCGAAGCTAACTGTAGCGTCGGCTAAGAGCCATTCGACTCTATATTTCGAGTCATTTTTCATAATCAGATGAGTAATATAAAATTGCTTTTTAGGCCCATCTTGTTGCTCCCAGCCCCCCCCCCCCCCCCCCCCCCCCCCCCCACCACACAAAAAAAAGAAAAAAAAAATCGAAAATATCCCCACTTATGAAATCAACATTTTTTCGTATCCTTGGATATGAAATTGTGACTTATGGCTATAAACACAGAGGGAGCTTGTTTTAGTGCCTGATTTAACCATTCTCGAATCTCGGTCACAGGAAGCGATTTTGGATCATATACTACAAATTTAAGGTTTGATTTCTCAATCATCTAGCATTCCTAAACGAACACTAACATTTCGTTGTTGTCGTGTCTTCTTTCTTTAACTTTCTTTTCGGTTCTTTTTACAAACCGCCTCTTTCGCAACCCAATACCAAAGACTTTTTCCTTCGATCAGGACCGTTATCATATTTCTCAATCACAATAGTAAATTCGGATTTCGCAGCCTCACGTTTACACCAATCTATCAAGTCATTTTGAACCTTATACTTTTCGGTTTAAAAAAAAAAATTTGACGGTGTTAACGGAAATATTAGGTTGATCAATATCAGGTTCCAAAATATTAGGTTGAGCAATTCCGGGTGCAACAACAATAGCTTGAGTAATGTCAGATGCAACAACCGCATCTTTACCAATGTCGACTTCATCAATTTTTTCTTTCAATTCAATCAAAGATTCGGCCATCTAAAGACCTTCATATATCAAATATTACAATCAAAACCATCACAAATATAATACATAAACAAATGCATAATACAAATACAAGAAGAAAAAAAACAAAATAAAAAATTGCAGCAAGTGACCATTTCGTATCCTAGGATCCAAAATACTCTAAAACCCAGGATTTCGTATCCTACGATCCAAAATTATGTTTGACAGCAAAACCATATAAATTCAAAACATAAACCGCAAACCGCTTAAAGTGCACGTTATCTGTTCTATGACTCCACATAAGCGTGGAAACCTTCAATGAGGGAAGAAACGTTGATTTCAAGCCTTCCAAATGTCAAAAAATCGTCTGAGATCGCATTTTGAAGGTTGAGTGTTGAAGTGGTTATGAAAGTACAACTAGGACACCTGACACATATATAGGTCTAGTTTGTATCCTAGGATACGAAATTATAACCATAGCCTAGGTACATGTCCTACATTTAAGCATAAAAAAAGCCTTATACAAACATAGTATTTCTATCTTGATGTCAAGTCATACAAATAACCTGTATGAAAATTATTTTTGCCACCCTACTATTTATGAGGCGCGTCCTACAAAATTATCAAAATGCCTATGTCCGTCACTTACGCCACAAAGGCATATTGGTAATTTCCTCCAAATCAAAACTAAGTCAGTCCTAGGTAATTTCCTCCAAACTAGGTACATGTCCTACATTGAAGCATAAAAAAAAAGCCTTATACAAACATAGTCTTTCTAACTTGATGTCAAGTCATACAAATATCATCTATGAAAATTACTTTTGTCACCCCACTGTTTTTGTGGCGCGCCCTACGAAACTATCAAAATTCCTCTATCCATCACTTACGCTGCGGATAGCATCCGTCACTTACACCAAAAAGGCATTTTGGTAATTTCCCCCAAATCAAAACCAAGCCAATCCTGGGTAGTTTCCTCCAAATCATAACCAAGCCTAGGTACATGCCCTACATTGAAGCATAAAAAAAGCCTTATACAAACATAGTCTTTCTAACTTGATGTCAAGTCATACAAATAATCTCTATGAAAATTACTTTTGTCACCTTACTGTTTCTGGGGCGCGTCATAAGAAATTACCAAAATGCCTTTGTCCGTCACTTACGCTATGATAGCATCCGTGACTTACATCACATATGTGTAAAAAAAGTTGATTTTTCACACGCAACAGATTTGACCACCTAGAGACGCCCTACTTGAAAAGTTAGCATCGGTGACCTATATGCTACGGACACTTTAAAACCATCTGTGACCAGGGGCGGAGCCACCGCCCGGGCTTGGCTGCTATAATGTTTGGTAGAATTATGGAACCTTGAGTTTTTTGGTTATGGTGTATTTTTAGTTCAGTAGAGAAAACAAAGAGTTTGTGTTGTTGTTGTCTGGCGGCGTTAGTTTGTTTAGGTAGAAGAAGAAGAAGAAGAAGAAGAAGAAGAAGAAGAAGAAGAAGAAAAGGATGGGCTGCTAAGACCCGGCCCATTCTATTCAGTTTAGCTATTACCCTTTTTGGTTACAAAAGACTTCTTTTTTTCATGTTTTGTTTTTTTTTCACTTTTATTTTATTTCTAAAAAGGTTGTTGGAAACAATGTTTATCATTAATTAAGTTTTTTCTATAAAATAATATAAAAACTCATTGGTAAAATAAATAAAATAAAATAAAGTAAAAAAGAAAATAAGTTTATTTTAATATCAAGTTTTAAATAAATTAAAATTCATACTCATACTCATTTTGGTAATTACACGGTCAAGTTTTAAATAAGTAAATTTTTATATATTTTAAGCAATGAATATTATGAAGTGTAAATTGCGCGACAAGATCAACGATGAGTGGTTCAATGACTTGATGATACGTTACACTGAACGGGAAGTCACTTGATGATGTTGATATTATACGAACATGCACCACATTCAAGACTCGGAAATAAAATTTGCCGCTTGCAGTTAAAATTGTGCCCGGGCTTTTTAGGATTCCTGGCTCCGCCTATGTCCATGACATAAGTCACGGAAGATCTCGTATATAAGGCAACACACCTTCTTCCCAACATGACTGGCTCTGTTACATCACTTTGTTTCTAAGTTTCCTGTCACAAAGTCATCCGTAACTTAAGTCACGGACACCCTACGCAGCCTATTCGTGACATAAATCACGGATTACACGAAACTTGCTTAGAGTGATCGGTCACTCATGGATGGCTAAGTAACTGAAACTTAAAAACATCATAATCGGTAACAAAAGGCAAAATGTGATATAACCATTTTTTTAATTAACACGTTAGATGCAAAAGTTACATCGGTTTGAATATTACATCTAAAATCTCAATTGCTAATTAAATAAACACTCTCCTCTTGTGAAATTTTGAGCAACGATAAAAAATTTTGAGCAACGACAAAAAGTTTGGCGGAGTCTACATATTTTGGCTTCGGTTGCAACTGCCAAAAACCTGGCCATGACCGTATTTCGAGGAATCGCCCTTAGAATCATTCAATTAGTCATAACATATCCAATTATCAAGACACAAAAAGTCTCTCGTTGATTAAGATATCACACCCAACTATGGTAAATTAACACACTGATGGGTGCGCTATGATTAATCGACCAAGGACTATGCAGGCAATTACACACGAAATGACAAAAATTAAACAAACTAACATTACTATAAAAAGAAATGACAAAAATTAAACAAACTAACATTACTATAAAAAGAAAAAATGCAATAGATGAATGAAGAAAATGAAGGTGTGAGCCTTCAGTAAAATTGGCCACGTGACAAGCCTTTGACTAAAACAGAAAGGTCTGACCACCGATGAATTTGTGATTTAAGTAGCGGATGACCAATAAAAATTACTCAAAAATTACTCATTTTCCTACGTCCGTAACGAAAGGGTAACATGGTTAAATCGTAGGGTGCAACCCATAGGATATTTTATCTATATTGGACACAGATAAAACCAAAATAACAATGACTAGTCCTTCTTCAAACGCCTATTTTCCATCCATTTAATTTATTCTTTAGCAAAAAAATATTATATTGCATATACCACTTAATTCACAAGTTCTTTTTGCTAAAAAAAAATCTCAGTGATATATAGTAAATGATATGTATAATCTTCGTAGTAGGTTATAGCACAGGAAAAAATGGTGTTTCAACAACCTTGATAAATGCAATTTTAGGACTTCTGATAATTCACATTTTCTGCATGTTCCAAAAAACTAGCATAAATAGGGGAACATGAAAAACAAAAAGACTTCTAATCTAACAAAGAATCTAACGTCATATCCTCTAAGGTCATAAGATATACTTGAATTCATCTTTCACATTTACATCTTTTTTTATGTTTCTTTCTATTTTTTGGAAATGTTACAAGCTTGTTAGAACCAAAAAGTAGCAAGCTTAAGGTGTTTAGCTTGGGAGGAAACATCAGTGAAAGAAAAATGCTTCTCACAAGCTTCAGATTTCGGATCTATCTGGCGACTTAGTAATGTTAGTAAGCTGTACTTGTGGACTCAAAGGATCAGAAATTTCGGCGGGTTTATTTCCCATATCCTTAGTTTTGTGAAGAAGAAAGGTCCCAGATAAAATTGTCACAAAACCACACAACTCTGTAGCAATCTGAGATGCACTTTGTGTGTCCCATTCCTGCAGCCATAATAAACACATTTGTTGTTATCTAGGTTTGAAAAAAGATATGCGACTGTGAGGGCCACAACATCAAAGTTTTTCATGTCTTTATAACAACAATGCAACCCTGATTTAGGCTGTATTATATGTATTCGGACGCATTTCTCTCGAGGGTTGACACAACCATTACTGCGTTTTACTCCCTCTGTTCCAAAATAGTAATCGCGGCATGTAAAAATAATCGTCTTTTTGCTTTTTTAATGTGACATCAATTACTTTACACAAATCAAGTAGTTATATTCTACTATACATTTATGATAATTATTAATAATCAATTTTGTAAAATTGCAGCATTCTTTCACTCTTACCTTTTCTTAGTATGCGTAGAAAAACCTATGACGAAACTTATTTTGAAATGGAGTGAGTTTTTTCTTTACTATAATGCAATTGTAAATTGCTGATAATGCAAAAAAGCCTAAAAATGCTATAAAGCCATGTAGATATTTTAAATAACTTGAGGTGCAATATCTCATTGTATCATGGAATGTAACAAGTTACCTTAAACATGATTATGCTGGCGATAATGGTAAATGTGGTAAACATGACATAGTAAACCGGTGATACGACAGCAGTGTTGAAGGTATCTAAAGCCTGCAATCATAGTTTCCCAAATTAAATAAGAAACATTACAAACAACATGGTATTCAGTGTCCACACTCCACAGTACATACCTTGTTCAAGTAGTTGATTTGCAAAAGGCAACATCCTATCACAACTAATGTAAAGAACCATGTCTGAAAGTAAATAAATTGATTCATCCCTTCAAATGTAAGCTTCATAGCTATCGCTAGTGCTTTGACACTCATAACCTATATATATGCAAAAACTAGGATCAGTGTTGAGTTTACAGAGGGCAAGTTTGCGTTCATTAATTCGTGATACATTTGAGCATTGAAAATTAGAAACATACCGTAATTGAGCCCGTGAGAGAACATATTCCAATATAAATAATCATATGGCTCTGTCCATGACTTCTTGCAAAACGAAAAATAAGAACTAGAACCAGTCCCACCACCCAACAAGAGTATACAATAAAAGCTGTTCATTCATGAGGGAAAAAGGAACCTTAGACTTTCAAATTCATTGGCCAGAACCAGAAATGAATTCCTTTTGAGACAACAAAAAACACCATAATGCATCTCACTTAAACTCGAGCAATTAAGGCTTCAAAAAGTACCTGGTTCTGTAGCAAGTTGCCATACTTCCTTGACAGAATGAATAACTTTCTCCTGTGGTGCATGTAGAACTATAGTTGTAGACCCCACCACGCAAAGAGCACATCCAAGCATGCCAAAGATGTGCAATTTCTCTTTCAGGATGAAGTGAGCTAAAATTGCACTGCATCATATCCATATGAGTTTGTAGTTGTTTCTAAATCACACGAACGAAAATGTTGTCAAAAAAGCTATGTCATGTTGCTTACCTGAAAATGATGCTTAAAGCTCCCAAAGGAGTTACAAGGATGGCAGGTGCAAATGCATAAGCTGCAAAATTAGCTATTTCCCCAATAATCACTGCAAAAAATAGTAATTGTGCATATAATTCAACATCATCTACTCAAAATCAGTTATGTCTTGATAATTTTCTCAAGATCAGTACAAACACAAAATTGTATGAGCTGAACATAGGAATTCTGCACATTGAGAAGGGAAAGAGAGAGAGATATAGCTACATATAATATACCGCATAATTGGTCCCACATAGGTAGTTTAGTTGGTGAGTTAAAAGATACCGAACGAGTTTTAAAAAGAAGGTTCGGAGTTCAAACCCTAAAAACTATCGTAACAATTAACTTACTAACATTTACCTATCAAAAAATAAATAAAACATAGGATTAACTCAGTGCATAATTGTAAATCATTCCACATGCAATGCAACAAAATAAATAATTCAGTTCCATAAGATAGAAAATCACTCACTTGAAGTCATTCCAGCCCACCAACGTGGTTCATACAAATATGAATGCCCTCCTGTTGCTGATCAAAGTAAAACACAATACAACAGTAAAAATGTTAATAAAAAAAAAAGAAGAAAAAGTTCAAAACTTTGAATGACCCAATTGAAGGGTAGGACCAAACAAATAAAAATGAACCTGCTCTATTGCCATTGGTAGCAGCTTTTTTAAGACCCATTTTTTTAATTATAAAACTTGAACCAATGAAAATGCTTGAAGATAGAGCCAACACAAGTCCAATAACATTGTCAGAAGACATCCCCATGATGATGTTTCACCACAATATTTAAATGGTACCCACAAAGATTCTTCTGAAACTAACAAATTAACCTTTGCAGGGCCAAGATGTCAAATACAATGAATCCCTTAACATTGATCAAAATCATCATCATCAAAAAACGGGAAAGTTACAAATGTAAATTAACGTAACGTAACAAAGGTTTAGAGATAAAAACAAAAGAAGGGAAAGTTAAAAAATTTGATTTTTATTTACCTTAATCCTTGGCACCCTGCAAAATAGTTTTATAGCTAAAACCCCATTTTCATAGAAACGAAAAATGTCATGTTTTTGGGTATCAAAAAAAATTTAGGTTGTGATGTAAGGGGCGTTCTCTCCAAAGAGAGAAATTGGAAATTGAGAAAAGAAAAAAAAAAAAAAAACAACGTTAAATTTGTTACCTATGCGACCCAAAAAAACAAATGGCAAATACTAACAAATCTATCGATTTAGTTCTTTTCCTTGTGCAAATCAAAAATGTCCACCGCATCAAGTTCTATTTGTCCTTCATGTGTGAGTTGGATTTTTATATCATTTTCTTTTCAACTTTCTTCATGTGAAGTTATTTCAAAAATAAAAAAACAACTTATGTACAACTAGAAACTACATTTCATTTTCAACCCTCACACGCACGTTGTGTGTAGTAGTGTGCAGTTTGTTCATTAAGAAAATAGAATAGAGATGTGTGCAATATTTTAATTTTGTGAGAAATTTTATTCATTAAGAAAATAGAATAGAGATATATCTGCAATATTTTAAATTTATGAGAAATCGTGTTTCACAAAAGGTTTTTTGTAAAAAATATGTGCATTTTTAAAATACGTGTCGAAATTAATTCTAATTTTAGTGGATGCATCCAAATGTAAAATTTCCATATATGATAGTTTGAACATATAAATGTTTTTACTTTTGGATCTACATTTCCATATTATTCAGATTTAGCATACTGTCTTTGTTAGGAATACTAGAAAGAAAGTGCATTATTGGAAAGAAAAAGAAAATATTTTTTTTTGACAAAAAAAGAAAGAAAGAAAAAAAATAAAAAGCAATAATAAGGATAAAAATCTCAGGACACTGATCAAGGATACCAATTATACTATAAAAATCTATGAGCTTGTGTAATTAATAAATTAAAATATGAATAATATTGTTTTCAAGGCAAAATTTATTACTTTTGGTTCCTTAATAGAGAAGTCTACAAGTCATAGTTCAACTGATATAAAAGATCGAAGTTATTAGACCGCATGTCATAATTGGAGTTTGAACTTCAGCTCCTCCACTTATATATATGAATTTATAATAATTTTTTCATTTCATCTATTTATAAAAAAAAATAGAGAAAAATTTAATTCTATTATAAAGTTCATGTCAATATTTCAATGGCATGGATATCAAGAAGAATATTTCATTCTTTAATAATATATTTGTCACTTTTTTGTCAAAACAAATAATTTATGCATTATTGTGTGGGGCGCACTTAGTATTCTAATTGTAGATTACAACAAATATACATTATATTATTTATTTAACGAATTAACTAGTTAGAAAACTCTATAAAGTTAACCATTCATTTTATAAGAAAAAATTATCTAATATTGTATAAAAAAAGACAATTTTTTTGACGTGCAAAAGATTATCTTCACCATTAAATCAATAAATTTCATTATTAAATCAATATATCACATTACATTTCATTTGATTCAATCATAAAAACGTAAACTTATACATAAGAGAATAAAAAAATATTTCACTTATATACCATAAATTTAATCTTTAGAAATGTCTTGTCCAAATCAGTGACAAAACTTAAAAATGAAACTATACTTTTATAATATAATTTATTAATTGGTAATGCGTGTGTGTACATAAATAAAATGGTAGTATCAAAGATGAATTGATTGTTTAATTGGCTGACATTACTTTATTATTACCTTCAAATGTGAGTTTGAGAGAAAAATTCAAATGAATGAGAACAAGTTTCTTTGAAAGTAAGATTCAAATTTGAATTTCCTCTATTTGTTATCTCTACATTTATTTTTCATTTGTAAAGAAATAGATAAATTAAAAATTAATGGGATCCACAAATAAGTGGGACCCAATTTTTAATGAATACCACAAAATTTTATTGTATCTTCTCATTTTAAATAAAAGAATAATAAATGGAAGAAACTCAAACCATAAAACTCGATTTGCGAATGAAATATTCGCTATGTACTACTATTCCATTATTACATCTGGATTGTAAACAGAATATATAAGATATTCCATTACTTATTTTTATATAATATAGATAAAGATGTCAACGAATTCGGAGATATAGCTGAATATGACTCAAGAAACATAAAATCGCAGAATTATCATCGATGAACCCCCGATACTCAAAAAATGGTGACGTATCGTGTCCGATACGTCCCGATACTCGTATCGATAAAGTATCGGTTAAATCATTATTTATAAATAAAAATAATAATATTTGATACTCTTCCGATACGTCTCCATACTCGTATTGAAAAGTATCGGTTAAATCATTATTTTTGAATAAAAAAGTAATACTAGATACATATCTGATACGTCCCAATATCTGATGTTTGTTTGTATTTTTAGCACTTCTTGTGGTTTTCCTTTGTCAATATAATTTTTTACTTTTCAAAAGAAAAACTACGGCGTCCTACTATATATAACTCGTTGTTAAACATTTGAGCTTTTTCCAAAATTCTGATATAAGATTATATATTTTCTGCTTTTCATTATTAATATTGTTGATTTTAGTCATGTTTATATAATGTGTATTTATATATTTAATTTTAAATTTAATTTTTAAATAACGTATCGCGGCAGTATTGGATTGAGGATTTTAAAGAAATTTCCATATCGGTCGTGTCCCGTATCGGAGCTTCATAGATTATCGTACAAAGATGCTTACATCCTTGTATTAGAAATACAATTTGACTGGTAGTTTTTTGCTCCCAAAAAATTTAGTATTTTGTTTTCCTTTTCATGTAATAATGTATACCTAATTAATACTTTTAAAAACAAAAAAACCTAATTACTACTATATTTTTTAAAGGACAAAACTTAGATACAGTTACATAGGTGCAGTTTTTACTGTTTTCCAATAGAATTTTGACACCTGTATTATTTATTTTCATTGATAGACACCGTTAATTTAAATCCGTTTCTCTTCCAACATGTTTTTCTTTTTTCTTTTCGATCAAGCAATGGAACTTCGATGCCGACGGTATCTCCATCATCAACCAACCAGACATCAAAACACCACCCTGTTTCTCTTCCAACATGTTTTTCTTTTCTTCTTTTCGATCCATCAATGGAACTTCGTTGCCGACAGTTCCTCCATCCTCAACCAACCAGACATCAAAACACCGCCCGTAAGATCTCATACTGGCAAAACACCATTGTTGAATGTGGCAGACAATCATGGGCTCAAGAAGAGAGAGAAGGGTGATGCGTTGCTACATGGTGCTCAATGGTCACTGAAAATCAATTATCTGTTGCATCGCTGGTTACAATTTTGCAGACACTGAAAAGATGATGATGGCGGTTTGCAATTTTAGAGGAAAAAGTTTTATTTTTTAACGGCGTTTATCAATGAAAATAATTAGTATAGGTGTCAAAATTCTATTGGAAAACAGTAAAAATTGTACCTATGTAACTGGATCTAAGTTTTGTCTTTTTTAAATACATGTTATTGTCTAAATAAAATACATGTAGTTAGCAAGTAAAGTTAATTAAAAATTAAAATAAAACAACGCATTTCCAACCTTTACTTTAATTGGGACAAAATTAAGTCCCTATTTTTCATAAACGTCAAAATTTAAGGATACGCTCAAAGAGCTTGACAAAAACATCAAAATATGCCTAAAAAAAATTACTTCCCAGAGCTATCCGTTTGTATTTCACTTTTCCAATCCTTAAGAATCTACACAAGAACTTGGAAATACCCCCATCAATCTTCAGAAAGAAAACTCAGCATTCATACTTCAAAGGGTCTTCCTCAACTGATCCATAACTTAACCAGTATAATTGTAAATGGACGCTTTACCTTCCTATTTAAAACAAGTACACTACATCCTGTTGCGAAAGTGATACTCCAAATTTATCCAAAATTCCAAATTAGTCTCTCTAGTTAGTCAAAAGTCTATTCTCTGCTTCCTAAGGCATGCAGTATAACCGATTTGTGCATGATCTTAAAAACTCCAAACCCACTAGTTTTTCTTCAAACAAGCAGATAACAGTGAAAATATAAGATGGCATCTCATTTTAGTGAACTCCAGGTTCATGGTAAGATGGTGGTTGAAGGGAAACCTTGAAACCAGCACTAGATGCATACATACGGGCCTTTCTACCAACACCACCCCCCTTCAATCAATGCATCCATTTCCCCATTTTCAAAGTCGTAATCTTTCTCTTTTTGTAGGCACGATGCTTGGCAGACATTTTCAATTTCCTTTTGGCATTTCGCATTGGATTGATAGCAGCCATGACCTTTTCTTCCTGTTTCCTCTTTTTTCTTTTGGAGCTGAGGTTCTTCCTTATAAGGTTATAAACTTGCACAAAGTTTTGAGTACCCAAAATGTGCTCTATTTTTCCACATGTGTCTTCTGCCAACTTTTTGAGATTATCTGGTAAAAGAACAACCATACTCGTTAGGCAGCAGATAACAGGAGGAGTGGTAAAACTAAAAATATGACATGAAAGGAGGGGTTGGTAAAGATAAAACTTGGAAAAGTCAGCAGAGAAGCATATAATCGAACATTAGACATTATGGTTAGTCACCCTCATCCCACCGCCAAATGAAAAATTTAAGGAATGAAAAACAAAAACAGAAAATATATAGGTAAAATATCTAATAAAAAGGTTAGGAGATCAGGATATGATCCAGATATAAGACAAGAAATTATAGGACATTTTTTTGAGATGTTCGCTAGTTTTGCATATTTTTGTCTATTCTGTAAGATGACCATCCTGTGTTACTGTTAGTGGCGTGAGAGGATCTTGAACCAGATAGGGCAGTGTATAGAAAATTATCTACAGTCAATTCCAAGCAACGCCAATCCAGTAAAATGGATATCTATCAGACTCGGCCTTTATCTAACATACAAGAAATTAAGGAAATTTAAGATGAAACAAGAAAATACCAGCTATCACTTTTCCAGCAAATCCTTCAGAAACTTTATACAAAGGTAACAGGACCACATGAGCATAATGCAGGCAATCATCCTTACTGCTCTGTATCTGTGCCATAATTTTCCCAAAACTGTTGAAGACTATTCCCATCTGTGTTAAACAAGCAAAATAATAAATATCACCTATATGCACATTAATCAAGACTAAATAACATATATGCAATGAGATCGAGTACCAACCTGAATAGCATCTGTTTGAAGGGCAATTTTGCCAATTTTCTTGAGCAACAACGAGACAAGTGTATATTGGGTGTTCTTAACATTAAGTTGACTATTGTCTTCAGATATGGAAGAGGTAAGAGATGAAGAGATGAACATACTTTTTCCTTTTTTTGCATTGATTAAGTCAAAAGCTTTGAGAAACCGGTCCTGTTCATGTTGCTCAAGCTTAGACCAAAATGCTGGGGGATCTATGCAGGCAGTTTGCCCCATTAGAGAATGGATACCACAAATAGCAAAGACAATATTCTGGGTCATCAGGTTGCTGTCAGCATCATCTATGAGTGGCATCTTCAATTGGCAGCAAAGAGAACTAGCTATTAGATATAATCTACTAGGACTCATCATAAAATAACTACTAAAGGAGCTTTGATGATTTTGTCTGTTGACATCTGTTACACGTTCAAAGTATAGACCTATGAGACGAACTGATCTGTTGCGCAACCAAGAATGGGGGTGCAACAACATCTCACATATTGCTTCCCATATATCCTGAAATGTAGGTAAAATAAATGTCAGTGTACATGCTAAGACATGGAAATTGATGGATGGAAAGTTTTGATCAATTAGACGTTTGTGTTCACAGAAAGGGCAGGAAAGATATTGCTTCAGACCACCACTACGCCAGACACCGCCAAAGAAATCTCGAGTCCATATATATTCAAAAGACAGTACAAAGATATTTACCTCCAGATCCTTTGCAAAGCATAAATCGTCGAACTGATGAATCATTTTCTCTAGCATAACAAGAGAATAGTATGCCTCTTTCCAAAGGGGAAAGATGGATTCAGACTCAAAGCCCTGTTGCCTGTTTGGGACTGCATGTATAGCTGACTGCAAGATGCGATGAGTCACCGGCAAGATACAGTCTATATGTTTAAGAAATCCATTCTTGATTGCCTCAATCAGCAACCCCAAAACCTGTATCGGCAATTTCAAAGATCAAA
This sequence comes from Trifolium fragiferum, assembly GCA_954870985.1. Taxonomy (NCBI): domain Eukaryota; kingdom Viridiplantae; phylum Streptophyta; class Magnoliopsida; order Fabales; family Fabaceae; genus Trifolium; species Trifolium fragiferum. Next base: position 35,675,612 of record OX940794.1, read on the forward strand.
AACATACAGACAAAAAAACTATGCTAAGGTAATTCGCTTTTGAGAAAAAAATAAAAACAATGAACTGATTGGTTCTTAATTCTTACTACTGCAATTCTTTCTTCCAGTTTCTTACCTACTCTACCGAGAAAGACTCCATTCAGAAAACCCCTATGGAAAGCTAAAGCTATCTAGATTCTTAGGTCAAATTTGTTGTTTGGGCACCAGCTCTCAACAATATATAATACTAATGACTATACACAAGCCAAAAAATCTCTTCATTAGATTGCACCAAGTGTGATTCGAGTTTCTAAACAACAGCAAATATAGTATAATCAACAGCATCCCCTGTCATTTGGAATATTTTGATGAGTCTTGGAAGTTTCATCTGAATTTAGAGCATTTTCTTTCCAATTAGTCAATAGAAGAACAAAAGAGATGATTTATGCCGATGTGGCACCTACTTTGTTCTTTGGGTTTGGGGTATTTGGTTGGAAAGAAATACTTGTATTTGCAGGGGTACGTCTCATCAATCCCGTTGCTATGGGATAAGTTTGTCATCTGCTGCTCAGCAGCTCCACCTATGGTCACCCTCAAGGAGTGTCTAGCAAAAATGAAGAGGTATTGAAGTTGCTCATTCATGACTCCTTAATTTCAACTGTCCGTAATTTTAGGGAGTCTCTCCCGGAGAAATGATGCGGTATTGGACATGTCTCTAGTCAACGTGGATATCAACTAGTCAACAACTGAAGTTCAATTGTAACTACGCTATAATTTATTCCATAAGAAGACTCCAACCCAAAGTCCCAAACAACCATGATCTGCTAAGATCACCACTTATTACAATCAGACTCGAAATATATGTGCTAATATGATACTCAAGTTATGCTTACTAATCAATTTACGATTCATAAGACAATTTAGAGAACATTACCTGTGCGGCAGCACCCCATAGTTGCTGCCTGTCACCCAAATACCAAGAAAGAGCATATTTAAGAATAGAATCAAGTGCATGGGGACTAACAGAACCAATGAGCTTCTTTATAGCAGCCCCACTCATAGAACGAACAATATTATCATTATCATTTGCTAAGCAAGCGACCAAATGGATGAAAAATGTCTGTGATTGCTCATCCAAAACACTCCTTGGAAATTTGACTATAATAGCATGAATCATTTCAAGAACAGATTCCCGTCCAGTCGAATGTTCATACCTGCAAGGATTAAAAAATACATTGGCCTAAAATCAATCTTCAAAAAATGAAAAAGAGAACTATATTGTTAATAATCAACAATCATTGTGAACTTACCTCAAATTTGAGAGCAGGAAATCCAAATGTTGTTGCAAGCGCTTTTCTGAAAGTCGATAATCAAGCAAAAATTGCAACAAAATTTTACTGCATTTCTTACGAATAGATTCCATTTGACTCGTCACCATCAATTCAGCAATCCTAGTAACAATATCATATATCTCAGCTACAGGAAGCTTGCGGTTGACAATACCCTTTAGAAGTGATAGTGCCATCAAAGATGGATTCCTTTCAATGTCCAGAAATATTGGAAGCTGAATTAGCATTTGTATCTGGTCTTGGGTGAGAGAAATTTCAGTGTTCCTCAAAAGCATAGTCAGCAATGTCAAACATGACTGCATTAAAGGACTGCTAGAGTTTACTGAACTTTGGGAAATATCAAATACAGCAGACTTTATTCTCTCAGCATGTGCTTGAAGGGATGGTAACGGCAACTTCACCAGTACAGTAAGGCATCCAAGGGAAGCAGACAATATATCCTCATACTTTGAGCACAAACCATCACATAGTAGCTTGACAAAAGGATCTAATAAGGATAAGATATTTTCATCTTTTACGCCCTGTTTCAAACCCTTCATACGTTTATGCAATATTCTTATACCAAACACTGTTATAAGGTGTGAGCATAATAAGCCACTAGCAACTACACGGCCTGAAAAAATTCTTTTAGCATTAGTACATCTATCCTTATCTTCCGATTTTATCAACTTATTCTCATGCGAACCAATTTCATTTTTTAATCCATCCTCAACAATGCCATAAATAAAGACAAATAGATCAGTCTGATCTACAGATGGATTGCTTTCAATACCAGCAGCTATACTATGCAACATATTTTCCAGTTTTCCTTTTACAGATTGTGTGACATGCTTCTGCAAATGATTAGTTACTGGAGCAAGCAGCTTTAGGGCATTGCTTTTGAATGTTACATTTTGGGCCACCAATTTCAAGCTTTCAAATGATGTTTTCTTCTTTGTTTCTTTCATTTTTGAAGCTATCTTTTCCACCTCCTTCTGCTCAGCAACGTCTCCAAAAATGTCATTCTCTATGACAGAAAGGAGATCCCCCAAACAGTAATCTATCTTTCCACTAACTGCACCTGAAAGACACTTGGACAAAATAAAATTAAGTGTGTATCCTAGGACATGAAGTTCATATCCTCGCTTTAAGGTAGACCGTGAAACCTTAACAATGAATTGCAAGTATTCCAATCCAAGTTCTTTCAAACAAGTAGCCAACGCAGACCTAGCTTCATCACGAATGCTTTCCAGATGACTCTTTAAGAAGTTTGAAATTCGGTGAACGATAGTTGGAAGATACGTGTCCATCACATCCCCTGGAAGTAACTTAAGTAGTTTCAATGCAGCAAGACTGATATTTACATTGACCTTTTCTGAATCAGAATCCATCAGCTTTTGTATCTTAGGAAGCACAACTTTATAGAGGCATGTTTGTATATCCGTGTTCACATCAGAAGCACCAGAGTTGCTTAAAATAACCGAAGAATCAATGTTAGTTACCCCCGTGTCAGAAACACAAACCGAAGATTTCTTAGGTTCTTCAGTATGAGAAAGTTCTGAAAAGTGAAATTTATCCAAAATAGCACAGATGAGGCGTATAAAGAGTTTCTGTTTGTCCGGACTTCTGAATGCTCCCTGAAAACATTTGTTCAATAGTGCATAGTATGACTTCCATCCCATCTGACCAGCAACAGAAGCAATAGTTTCAATGCATGCAGTTTTCATATGGTCAACCTTTACTTCTTTCTCATCAAACAACATGTTGAAGAAGAGTCGCATGAACACTTTTTCAGTGATAAACTGAAAGTAAACCATAAATAAATAAATATCCCTCACTAGGAAATATATTTTAATTTGTGAAGTTAAATTTGCTACCTCTGATAATTTGTTCGTACTGATAAAATTTCTAAACAGCGACAATGCCTTCACTCTCTTACGGATCTGCAACACCAAATATACTTCCGTGAGATGTTTCACTAGCTATTTCAATAACTCCACCAAAAGTAATTGCTAAAATAACAAGACAAGCTTGAAAGTATTTCTGACTACAATAAGGAAAGGCACAGAAATATACAAAATGAAATGTCTTGAATAAAAAGCTGCATATATATGTATACAGACGACACTGAGGCAACTAAAAGTAGCAACAAAAAGGGAAATTACTTAGATAGATTAATGGATAATCATAAACCTACCACTGAGTCGCCGATGTTGTCAAAAAAATTTGCTTCACTATCGTCATTGCACAGAACTTCGAGTGATCTAAGGTTTAACACATCTGGAAGCTTTGACGCCATTTGACTTAACAACTTCATCCATCCCTGCAACGACATCAGGCGGCGTATAAACAAAAAAGGTTACACAATCATTTTTTATGTAATTTATATTTACATTTTCAATCAACAAATAACTTAGTATCTATGTCAGTATACTATTACAAAATCCTTTCCATACTTGGAAATAGAAATGGCAACTATTTGTCAAACTAGACATGGGATTAAGTTCAAATATATGCATATATAATTACACGATATGTCTAATTTCATAAGTAATTAGAAATTCATACAGTACCCAACTCTGAAATATGATTTACAACATGAGCTACCAAATACCTTTCGAACAGCAAGTGGTCCATCCATGGCATCTTCCATATGCTTCAAAAGAAATTTCTTTGTAATACGCTGGATGCCTGATTTTGTCCAACAAGCATCAGTGTTTTGCTTTATATACAACTCTTTTTCACTGCTTCCTTCTTGTGAAAGGATGAGTGCAGAAAAATCAACAAAAGATAGCAATGAGCTCTGTGCATTACAAACAAAAGTTATTTCTTCTGAGGACATGTCAAGTACACAGTGTGATAAAACAACTAATGCATGTTCCACTTGAACGTTTCTGAAGAAATCAATATTGATGACGCTGTAAGCATTCAAAATAACATCATGATCAAGCCAACCCAAAGTAGATGTTGTATTCAGCTGACGGAGAAGTTCAGCCTGCACCGCAACAACATAGCAGAAGAAATTAGAACGAACAAAGAATATGGAATGTATTTGTCAGAAAGTAATATGTGTGGATCAAGAAAGCAAGAATTACCACTGAGAGTACAGATGTATCAGATGCTACAAGAACATCAAGAAGATCACATATCCTCAAACGCATATCCAACTCAGCCGAAATATATAAAGGAGAAACAGCACTCAAAATTTTAGCTGTGCTTCCATTTCCCAATATGGGGATGATATTTTGAATGACATTCAAAACTTCAATACAGACATCTAGAATATAGCAAGGAGAACTTCAGTATTAATATAGATTTTAATTAGTTAAAAAAAATAATCAAAAGATGATAATAAACCAACTGGAAATATTGGAGGTTCTCTCACCAAAGTCTTGTGTTTTCTTTTCCAAAAACAGAAGCAGTATGTCCACAAATCGCTTTGCAAACTCTGCCTCCTTGATGTAGTTGGGTAAAAATTTGAAAATTCTTAGTACTGTCTCCCCAGGAGATTTGATCAGCTTTCTGTCCAGATGAAAAGAAAACAAACAGGTCAACATTTAGTACCCAAGTCCCCACTCCCCCCTACATGTTCTTATACAAATAAGGCATGTTGTTTCTTGCCGACATAAAATAGAATCAGCGCAGTCCACCTATATGATAAAACTATCATGCTCCAACATTTTCCAAATATACAAAGTATTTATTTAATCTCATTATTTCTTTACATAATTTGGTTGATTTCAGCGACGCCCCTTCCCTGGGAACCAGAAACTTATAAATTACAAAATGTTAATATATTTCTTTCATATTCAATCCTATCCTAACGAGAAATTAGGTTTGAGCTATCACTCTTTATTATGCCCTTGTGCTGCCTTTTTTATCTACCTCTAAATGGTCAAGGACCAACTTAAATGCTTGAGATGTTAGACAAAGGGACATTATTGATTTTGGACATAAATATATTTTTGGTCCCTTAGTTGCTGGATTTTTTTATTTGGAAGCAGTACTTATAATTACAATTCTTTCATTATGGTCATTATGTAATATTTTACGCCTTTGTCCCTACAATATGTGGTTTATCTTAAATCATTCCTATATGATAGGGACTCCAACAGAAAAGAAGTGAGGCACTGATGAAAAAAAGTACATTACAGGTGCTAAAAGAGTATTTTAAAAGGACTAAAATTAAATAATGATGAGCCAAAAAACAACCCTGAAACAAAAAAGATCATGGGCTGAAATGAAAAGGTGGCATATTACAAGGACAAAAAACATGTTTAATCCATGATGAGGATATCTAATACACCACCACACACCAAACCCTCTGCACTTGGAGCGAGGGCAAAGCAGAAGCCAGATCTAATTTTGTGCTTCTATTTGAATTGTTTAGAAAAATGTTAGCAACAAAGATTGAACTTCTAATTACTTGGTCGACGGCTCTAATATAATGGGTCAGAAGCAATTGTTACATGATTCAATTACATCTAACATAGACCAACGGTAAAAACTAGTTGTTCCTCACCAAGAACGAAAGCAAGCAAATTTTTTATGAAATAAATGTTGAACACGTTAATGACATATAATTCAGTTGTTAGTTTTCAAACAGGTCTATACATTCAAAATTGGTCCAGATGGGAATCATTAAAATGTAATAAGACTCCAAAGGACCTCCCAATACAAATCAAATTTATTTATCTCCTGATCTTTAAGCTACCATTCATCACTTGCCTTCCCCTTTACCAGAAATTTTGAAAAATAAAAGCTTTCTAAAAAATACTTCAAACCACAAAGAACTACAGGGTGTTGTATTGTTAAGAGGTAACTTCATTTTATGGAGGAATATATTCACAGTTTCCAGAGAAGTGGTGGCAGTAACATGCTAATTACATGGTTAAAGTTAAAACGATTACTACAACCACTAAATTGTGAAAGCAAATGAAAATTAAATACCTCTTGGCTGCATTATCACTTCCGAATAAACAACAAATGCTGTCCAGAAGCACTTCAATATTTGAAAGTAAAACTCTATGGGTGGAACTGTCTTCATAATCCAACTGATTGTCAAGGCTTAATAAGTTCTCGATAAACTTTAGAACACAATATACAATAGCTTCAGAAGCGGAATTAACGGAAACAATGGAAAATATATCAGGTATGAGACTTTCTTCCCGGCATAATAGTGCTACGAGTTTATGGTTAGCACTCATGGCCAGAAAGCAAGATAGCAGTGAACTTGGTTTCTCACTACTAGCTGCCTCCTGTTTGAATTTTTCAATCAACGTTTTCACTGAGGAAAAGAATCTGTCCCAAAAATCAGAACCAAATTCATGATCCTCATATTTATTGATAACCTGCGAAACAATTTTCAAGCACAGAGATCTCATGTCCTTGAGCTGATTTGAAGGATTGCCAATCTGCACAAATAAATACAAAAAAGAATATCAAATGGAGTAAAACAGACAACATAGATCATACAACGCAAAAAAAAAATGTTTGCCGGATAGTAAATTATCTATTTACTTTTAGAAGCCATCAGACAACAATACACTAGATAAAATGGAAAACAACAAAAAACATAGGATTACGATGACAAAACAACTAAGACAGCCCTCAATAAAAAATTGCTAAGAAAAGTTTAATTTCATTCTAGTCCCTATAAAAAACATTGTTGATTTTAATACCTAAAAAATAGGAATATATACACACAAACACACACACACACACACACACACATATATATATATATATATGCTTGTGGTCTTCAATGTATTGATTATGAGCTTCCTTATTTTGACACAAAATGGGACAAGAAAATTCAACAATAAGTTCAACGGTTAATTACGTTGAGTAGATGAATAATAAATTTAAGTTTAGTAGATGAATAATAAATATAACAAGGTGACGCAACTCATTAACCATTCACATAACACAATTAACCATGATTTTAAACGTCATTAACCACGATTTTCAGGTATATATTTGAATACAAATTGTGGGTAGTAGATATCATATATATCTGAAAACTTGGAACATAGCATATGTCAACATAACATATGGTTATAATGGATACATGTATATTTGAACATCTGAAAATCATGGTTAATACGTTCAAAAACGTAGTTAACTATGTTCAATGGATCATTAATTAGTAATACCTTATATTCATTAATAAATAATCCACTGAATGTAATTAAACACATTTGAATGGAGTAACATTACAAATTGTTATATTTTATTGATTATAATCCGTGTAATAAGAGACCCATGTTGAATTAGTTCTTCTAATATGTGAACCATATCAGTTTGAGTCCCTAAGATATTTTAGAGACTAATTCATTATAGTTCAAATATTACAATTCAAGGACTGACTCAACATGAATCGACCATTAGAGGGATTATAATCAATGCAACGAGGATCATTGTTTATTAAGGACTGAAAGGTTATTTTGGCCTCGAATAGTATACCAGCATTATGGAAAAGTGAACGTTGAAACCAAGGTTGTTAGGATCGCGCTATAGATCGTGAGATCGTACGATCTTACGCGACAAACACAGTCCGCCGTGCTAGAGCGGTCCAGAGATCGGAAGAAATGCCGGAGCGGTGGGATCGCCGAGGAAGAGCGTAAAATCGTGGGCGCAGTGATCTTCCTCGCGTCGTTCCGATCAGATCTGTCAAAGACGTGACCCGTTTCGCACTGATCCGACCCGGCCGACTCGTTTATGACCCAGTCCAAAACCCACCGTTTCGACCCGCTTTAACTCAGGAACTCCTCGTTTTGCAGCGAAATTGGTATGCGCGTTATTAAATTGGGGAATCGGTGGCATTTAATTGAAATTGATTGAACCTTGTATTCCCTCTCTCCCTAATTCACTCAACTGCATCCTAATCCCATTAATTATTCATAATCATCATTCAATTCTATCCCTAATTCACTCAATTGCATCCTAATCCCATTAATTATTCATAATCATCATTCAATTCTATCCCTAAATCATTACGAAAATTCCAGCTATCTATGTTATATTTTTCTATGTTCTAGTTTTTTTTTTTATTAAAAGTTTAAGTTTAAAAGTCAAAGATTGTACAAAAAAAAATGTTTTTAAGTCTACGCCATTTTGGTTATATTAAAAATTAATGAAGTTTATATGTTAATATTATTAAAGTTTTTATGTTTAAGACAATATGTGGGATCTTACGATCTTTATTACGATCCTACGATTTACGCTTTTTCTATACCCCAGCGATCTTTAGTGGGATCCCGATTTTGACAACCTTGGTTGAAACACACCATACGCCAGTGCTTCTCACTATTTAAGATAACATCTACTCCAAAACATTAATTTCCTCCTATAGTTTGAAAACATAGTGTGATACATAATATCCATTCAGTGTGAAGAAACCATTACCAGGATTTGATTTTCTGGCACTCTTTCCTCACCAACAGTGCTTGAGTTCGTGCTAGAATTGTGTTGATCTGAAGAAAGTCCATTCAGTTTTTCATTGCCAAGGCTTGATGTGCAACTCTCCAACACCCGAACAACACACCCCACCAGTAAATCCAGAAATGGTCTGATGTGCAATTCATCAAAAACTCCAACAATATCTTCTATAACATGCAAGAAGCCATATTTCTTTTTCCACAATAAAGTTGCGATATTGTCCAAAGTAAAATATTCTAACAAAGAAGATGCTTGAAATTCACTACTGCAACTTATAGGTAAAGTCCAAAACAAGTTAGCAGGCCCATCAGTTTTCTCTACTATTTGCAATGGCTTTATCAGTAATGCAAAGAAAAGTGGCAGCTCAGTGATATCAAGTCCAGCTATGAAACTCAGAATAGCTTTCCGATGACAAATACTTGCTTTCTGTTAAAATGAAGAGACAATATAATTAGTCTAGCAAGTATAAAGGGATGAAAAAAGACAGATATATAAGACAATCTCAAAAGTTTGAATTCAAGTACCTTTCGAGATGCAAGTCCTTTCAACTTTCTTACTTTTGGCATCAAAAGTCGGATAACCAATGGCACAAGATAAGCTCGGTGACATTCATCAATCATTTTAGATTCTCTAGATAAACTCCATGTTGTTAGTTCCTCCCTTGTAAATTTGGAACTAATCAAGTTGCGCAGATGCTCGGTATATGGTAAAAAGAAATCATCTTTCCAGATTAATAGGCATTCCAGAACTCTTAACTGTATTTCGGGATCGTCTTCTTCAATAAGCCTATCATAAAAACCCAAAAAAAAGCGGGGGGAAAGATGTTAAAAATTGGGGACCACTAAGTTTATACAAGTGGCTAAAAAGAAAATAACTTTGCAGTGATGTACAAGATACACAATCAACTTGCATCCCAACCTATTCTGCAGAACCTCCTTAAGAAATTGACTCAGGTAGAATGACTTGGGATTTTTCATAAGCTTCAACAAGTTTAGCCATTCCTTCAAGATGATCTTCCACTCTTTTCCTTTACAGGCTTGAGAATCAAACAATCCCACACTACAATGCCATTGTGTCAAAGAAAACACATTTCAAAACATGGCACTCTAGGTGAAGCTTCAACACATTTCAAAATCATAGAAAAGGATTGAACAGATACTTACCTTGCAAGATCAAGATTGTTGTATCCTAAGAAATTCAAAAAAAGAGGGATGAATTGCCGAGAACGAGGTTCTATAACATTTGGAATTTTTTGTAAAGCTTGCAGCAATAATGTCAATATTGTTGAGGATGGTGTGCTATCAGATTCATGATGGACAAATAATTTGAAACAACCAAGTAAACCTGAGAAACAAAATCAACTGGTTACCAAAACTTAACCAATAATAAGGAAATTTACATGTTAGAAATATACAAATATTAAGGAAAAAAGTTACAAAATTGAACACATCAATAAACATTTTACGAGGGTTGTTACTTGTTACAACTAAGTTTAATATAAACTAATTAAACTGGTTAGGATTTTACACAATAGATTAAACTCAAGTCAAGAACCAAATAGTGCACATCGTGTCGACGTGTCTCACCTAAGACATCATGTGTACAGAAAAAAAAATGGGGAGGAGGAAGGATGAACTCAATATAATGATATATGATGTCAATGTAGATGTAACATACCAGCTGGCTGATCAAACGATTTACCATTGGCACTATCATGCAAGCTGCGAGAGGTCTCTCTCATTGCTTGACATTTTTCCAGATAATCGATTAGGATATCCCACACAAGTGAAAAATGCAGGTTAACCAACACAGAAATGCATTCTAATACAGGATTCCAGAGATAGCTAAATCGATTATTCAAGATGCCAATTAACCCACTCATAACAAGAGGTGCATAAACACGAGTAATCCTTCCGGAAGATAGGTCCATCTGTATCTTGGAAATCAATCGTTGGATATTTCTACTTGTAGAAATTGAAACTGGAGTTGTTTCAATAGACAGGAGAACCAGAAGAGGCTGTTATTTCACCAAAATACAGTCATATTAAAACTCAAATAATAAAAAAGGAAACGGCACATAATATAAAGATACATACATCATTTCCTGTGTTATCCACAACAGAAGTTGGAGAAACTTCGATCTTCCTTTTTTTCGCAGCTGACTGATCCGCCAAAGAATTTTCCTCACCCAAAGATTTGTAATGACAAAGTATTTTAAGAGTTGAAATGCGAAGCTCCTTGTCTGAATGGCACAAATTATCAGAAAATATTGCCACTGCCTCTTCAGGCATTTCTTCAAGTTCTGGATCATACATTTTACACCCAGTATCTTCTAAAGCAGAGCTGTAGTATATACAAGTGAGAAGGTTATTCAAATACAGAGCACTAACGATAAAAATAGTAACAATTTGATAACTAAATATTGAAAAACAAAAAATGTCTAAAATGCAGTTAACTTATATCCACTTACCCATACTTGCTTTCCAAATAACTAGCAACAGCCAACAACACATTTGAAGATGACTTGTACTGTTTTGCAAAACTTAAATTTTTTTTGGTTTGATCAGTTCCGAGGTTAATGTCATTGCACAACTTGTTGTAAGAACTTAGTGAAGCACCTATAAGGCTTTCCCATGCTCTTTTAGAATTATCTGCAATGAGGACTGCAGATTAAAAAGAGAAAAAGAAAATAAGAAATTATGTATTTATAGCCCACAAAATCCATCGGTGTGAAACATACGCTGATTCGAAAAAAATGATTGAAGAAAGCATCAATGATTCAATGAATACAACAGTCTAACTATGAACTATCCCAGTATAAACCCACAACTCAGATATTAAATTTTTTAGTATCATCCAACCCAGTTAAAAAATATAGCAAGCCTAATATAATTGACAAAATGGAAAACTAGCTTTATTATTAGCCAGACTTAAGGTTCTACAAGATTGGTCATAAAAAAATTCATATTTGAAGCAAGGAAGGGTGGAATACCAGCATTAACAGTCAGAAGCTGATCTACCGCATCCATAAGATTCACCAACAAGGATGGAATGGCATCAACTATAGACATATGAGAATAGCAGTTCACAACTCCCCATAGTAGTGCCATCTTTCTTTCATCAATTTCACAAGAAACATCAGAACGTGCAATATCATTTATTTTTTCAATCCAAGAAATGATAGTCCCTTGCAAATGATTGCATATCCTAGCTAATGCTTTTGCACTTTCTCCGTCTACAAAGTCTGTGTCTCGTATATCCAGTTGCATTTTCTCACAGAAGGATTGTAATAAATGTATGACCTCTTCCTCTGAAATCTCCAGTAACTCATCTATTGCACTAAAAAACAAACATAAAAGTCATATATTATATATCCAGAGGGTACAGAACAGTGAATCGCTCAGTTGATTCAAAGGTTACCTTAAAACATTACTTCTGAAAGCAAGTAAACAGAGATCCTTCTGTAGCAATTTTTCAATGAAACGTAGCAAACTGGAACCAAGCTCAAACATGTCAAGAGTACTGAAATAAGTTAAACAGAATGTTTAAATCAAAAGTACACAGTCTGTCTCAGCCATTACCTCGAGCTTCGTGATTTAAAAATTGGAGCCCACTGGGTAGCACACTCAGATATCATTGACTTATTGTGACTACAGAGCCCATCAAGAGTGGCCAACATTAATTTCAAAATTTTATCAACAACTAAGCATGTATCGTCTTGTGACTCAGTAGCCCCCAAAGGTGTGATATATGACCGCATAAGCAATAGAACGAGTTCAAGCATAGGCTTATAATCTGCCACATGTAAGGATAGTTAAAATTAGTGCCAAAGCACATGGATAACTCAAGCAACTTTCTGAAGAAAATGTGTAGCATTTAAATATAAGATATATTACATTTAAAAACATTTTTTTATGCGACACTACGTTTCTGACAAAAATGGGAATATAAGAAACAAAACAACCCAACATATAGCAATTGAAGTATTGAACTCATCGAATTTATATATATATATATATATATATATATATATATATATAGAGGAGGGATCCGTTGACTCCAGGAGTAAGTTTTCCATTGACTTACTCCGCTTAATAACTCGATATCGGCATTATATTTCTTCAATCCAACCGTTGAATTTAAAGGTTTCATTGAGTAGATCATCCCGACAAATTTTTATAAAAATTCAAAAAATGTAAGTTATGTATTCAGACTATTGAAGTTCAACGGTTTTTTTGAAAAGTTTATCGTACGTTCAATTGAAGTTATTAGAAAAAGTATCAAACGGTTTTAAATTTTTATAAAAATTTGTAGAGTTGATCTACTCAATGAGAACTTTGAATTCAACGGTTGGATTAAAGAAATAAAATGCCGATATCGAGTTATTAAGCGGAGTAAGTCAATCAAGACTTACTCCTGGAGTCAACGGATCCCTCCTCATATATATATATATATATATATATATATATATATATATATATATATATATATATATATATATATATATATATATATATATATATATATATCGTAATAGCATCATTTGATCCATGCACCTGAACCCCACCTAATGTGAAAAAGTTTTGATTGTTGTTGTTGTTGAATTTAAAGGAACCAGGAGTTTCTTTTTAAAATATAAACCACAAGGTGCTGTGACAAAGTGCTAAGCAAACTACACTCCCCATTGAATTAAAGGCTCTAACCATATCATCCATGGCCGAATGGAATGGGAATACACAGAGAGAATGTGGGAATACTCAGGGAAACTCAAAATTTAAATAACAAAGAGAAAAGTAAACATTGAAGAGGATTCCCAAATGAAACTTAAAATTCCATCTATTTATCCGATATCAGTTCATCAACAGTTTACTGAACAGATGAAAAGGAAAAGTTCAGTGACATAAAGTATTGTAACTTACCAGACACCTTTTGCCCTTTTTGCACCTTTACAGCTGAGATAAGAACCGATAAAATGCGTCCTAAATGCGTGATGTTTCCAGTACTAACACATTCATGCACTTCCGTATATAAGCAACTCCATGCCAAATTCAACTCTTTGGGCTCCATAGTCTCACATAATTTCTTAAACACAGATTTTATGATGTTTAAAGTGGTTCTTGACTCTGAAATAGAGGCAGATATAGATAAGAAACAATGCAATCAAATACATTACAGATGTAATTATATTTAGAAACAGCAACATCAGGGGACAGAGAACAGCAAATGGTTAAAAAATTAATCATTATAGAGATTGAAGAGTATCATATAAGAGACAGATAAGCAAAATAGAGTTCATGCATCAATCAATATCTGGTCACTTTGTGGAATAAAGAATGCTCGAGTTTCTATTTAAAAGAAATTGCCCTGCTGAGGCTAGATCATCTAAATGGTGTCTATCTCTGTCAAGGGCTTACTCCTGGCTTTTAATAATTCATCATGTTTATTAATTAGCCTTTTAAATATTCACTAAACTCCATGCATAAACAGAATAAATATCTTGTGAAAGAAAATCTAATATCTCAGCAACTTCAACTGTTTTCATATTACAGCCCAAAATTTCATTATATGCAAAGTTATTGAGACAGATTGAAGAGATTAATCTTATCATTTTTCATTTCTCGAGTTTATGCTGATTAAGCTTTCATTTAGGTTATTATTGTGGACTTTAGGCCCCTAGTTTTTACCACTATCCTAAATAACAGGCATGGCAGATTGCGGTGGCAGTTTTTTGGACAACTGCCTTGGCGCTTTTTGGCAGGTTTTTGGCTTTTTTCCATTGTCCGCCATTCATCACCGATAACACTGTATTGTGGTGATAAGAGACATTGTTCAACAGATATGAGATGACTAAGGCGTTTAGTTTGAATCCCCCATCTATACATGATTGTTTGGCCAAACTCTTAATTTAAGACATCTTGATTCTCGAAAAATTGATAAACTTCTGATAAAACTGTCAAGCCACTAGCATTCAGGTACTGATCACATCAAAGCGATAATAGCCTGCCGTAGTGTGTGCTATAGTGATAAGCAACTCAATATGCTATGGACATAAGAAGTAATTTAGTACGGTAAACGCCACGCCATATGCTTCGGAAATTTAATCAGAACTGGAATTTACAAGTAAGTTATGCCGTAAACCCCAAACTACTGTCACTAATCGGAACTTCCTGACTATATCCAAGCCCTTTGGTACTGCAAGCAGAAACTAGTGGACAACTATTAAGGTACCCTTTGTTATCTCTCTTATTCTTTATTCTGCACCCACATCCCATATCATCTTTTATCGTTTTTCATGCCTGTTTTGTCTCTATAGTCTATATACTTCACTCCCTCCTTCTCTTCCTTCTTCTCTTCAACTAAATTTTCAGTTCTATAAGTCTGCATGGTTTTCAGTCCTTCTGATTACCTAATCCTATCTTCTGTTCTATTGGATACTCTATAATGTTGGTTGTTTTACAGCTTTTAATCAATTCTGTTCCATCTCCATGTCTGGTTCCAATTTATTTTCACTCCCGGTTGCATACTCCCTTTACGGCTCTAATTTTATCATTTAGAAATGGAATATCATCAAATAATATTTTGTATAACATAAAATAATAACTATTTTTGAAATAGAACTACTAGCCATAGCCATGAATCACCTATCACTGCAAGAGCATTATTCACAAACAAGTTAACTAAGCCTATAATAGCACTATTTATGGTTAGGTTATAGGTGTTGAAACACTAAATCTAGCAACAATAAACATAGTCTATGATCAGAATCTTATGAAATAAAATAAAAGCCGAATTATTATTTTCAACTAGAGAACAAGCTTGCCTTGGTCAGCTCCATTACCAATGGAATGAATTTTTTCGCTTGTCAATAATTGTAAAACTCGCTCTGCTTTCGAATGAAACCTTGATGAGTAACCTTTCATAATATTATAAAGCAATAATTCAACACCAGACTCTCTGCATGGAGATGGCTTCTTCACTGCCTCGGCGGTGACTCTTCTAATTCCTGTCCAACCAAACAATATTACAAGCTTTATAACCACCCAAACTAGTAAAATCATCAGATCAAAGAGAAAAGTATGGAACTAATACAAGCTTCATGAAGCATTTTATTATAGGTGTACTAAAAAATTGGTGATATTGAGTAACCATATGAACAAACGACAAGACAGAAAGGAAGGGAAATATATATACACGATGAAAAGTAATCAATGACATCAATACCTCTTTTCAGCTGCTCATCAGGAGCATTTCTCAAAACAAAGGACATTGCCTCTGCCATGAAATGTTGAACATATTCCTTGGGATAATACCTTAATTTTGAAGTGACCCTAGAAGTATCAAAGTCAAAGAAACATAGAAGAATCAGACTTGTAGTTGGTGTCACGTAATTGGCTAAATTAAACAAAACGAGCAGTTATGCTATGAGCTTAGATCAGTTAGTTAGAACATTTATTAGCAAGCTCCCATTAAGGGGTTCAACAATCCTTGGTGGAACATCCATTTTCTATTCCAATTCCCATTTCTTTCTACAAATTGTCATTTTTATCTTCTACCATATACAGAAAAAACTAATACTTCAAGACTTGCTTAAATTATATTTCAAGTTCCAAGTCCTATATTGCCTATACACCCACACATTTTCTTGGTCAGTCTAAGCCAGCATCATCATTTTACAATACCATAGCCCATATGTCAATATAATTTTGTTCTTCATTCAATTATTCAGACACTGTTGCTATTTTATGGAAGTCTGTGTCTGTAGATTCAAATCAAGGCCATTTCATGGTTTTCTCATATCCTTAGGGTTCCATTGAGATTTGACTACATTTTTGTTGCAAAACCTATATTAGATTATTATCCCTTTTGTTTGGTAGAAATTACAGTTTCTAGATCGTCACCTAAACCTACTTTATGCATCATATATGGCACAAATACAGAGAACTACTTATATAACAATAAGCATGCACGTTTAATCGGGGAAAGGGCAGAGAAGAAAGCTCTCAGCTAATTCACCCAAAAAATTAGATAAATTGTGTATGTGTTCAGTCCTTTCCGAATCTCAGATTATGCAAATCAATACTTGGATTTTAACAAAGTGGTGTAGGACATCACTCACTTAAAAGTTAACCACATACAGAAAGTCAAAATAAAACTTAAAAAATAGACTATATCACTCACTTGAGCACCTCTGATGGGTTGTGTATTAAATATTTCTGCAGATACATCATAATATATGACCATGACGTGAAGATCTGCATGAAAATGAACATTTCATAATTCAAACCGAGTAAAGGAAACTAACGAATGAGAAATGCACATCTACCTTAAGAAAATTACCAAATTGATAGACTATACCTGCTCAATTATATCTGGCTCCCTATCAGCACCACTTTTTAGAAGAGATGCTAAAGAATCAACAATTCTAGGAAATAGCCTGGCAAAACCCACATCCACAGTGAATATGAAATAAGTTAGAAAAATGCCCATAAGGAAGTCATCAATTATTTCTAAAAGAAATTTGACAAATGAAATAACAGGAAATTCAAAAAGAGCCAACATCTAGTCAAAGTGATAAACAACTTACGGAACAAACTCCTCTAGGAGATCTCTAGATAAAGCCGCAATTAACCTGTAAACAAAGTGTTGAGATTAATTCGCAGCAACTGCAAACAAATAGATCGCCCAAAAACCGCAATTGTTCTACAATACACTATTTCATACAAAATGTTGTCAAATTACGGTATTATGACTTATTCATTTATACCATCTCATCATGTAACATCCCTCTCGAGCAAAATGAAGTGATTCACAAAAAAAGTTGCAAACCTGAGAATTGGTTCAAGTGATAGCCTTGCTTTCATATGCAACCTAGAAAGTAGCTTTGAAATTAATGTTTCCTTGTGCAACAGCACCAAGGGCAGTGTTTGTGTACAAGAAATGACTTCTTCATACAATGAGATAAAATCTTCTGTGGTATTCAATTCCTGGATTTTGACAATTAATGAAAATGAAAACAATGAATAGTAGAGTAGACCAAAACAAATATTAATGATCTGGTATACAATTTTTAGAGGAATTGTAAATAAACAAACGCTGATAGCACGCATCGAGTAAAAATAAAAACATAAATAGTATTTCATTCCAATAAATAGAAGAATTGTAAATTAAGGCATACCCTCCATTCTACAAGGCAATCTCTGAAAAAAGAGGAACCTTCGGATGGCTCAGCTTTAACTTGATGAAGACTTCTATACACATTGATATCGATATCATCTAGTCTCTCAGAGAATGACTTAAACTGCACATCAATTAAGAAAAAAAAGTGTGTGAGAGAACAAAATTTCAACTATAGCTATAATTGATAGCTACTTAATCATGTATTAAACAAAAATTAACAGCTAAAAGAACACAATGATACATATAAATTCAAAAAATAAAATAATTGTTCATCAACGTAGGGTTTAAGCAATGCCGCCACACGGAAGAGAGAGAGGTAAAAGCTTACAACAAAACGGCGGCGGCCTGGGGATTTGTTGAGAGACTTGACAGCTTGAGCGTGTGACGATGTCGCCATGTTCGACGGGAAAGGGTGGAAGTTGAGGCGAACGGTTGAAGTTGCGGCA
Source organism: Trifolium fragiferum (assembly GCA_954870985.1). NCBI lineage: Eukaryota > Viridiplantae > Streptophyta > Magnoliopsida > Fabales > Fabaceae > Trifolium > Trifolium fragiferum. The sequence continues at coordinate 35,693,982 of OX940794.1, forward strand.
ACAGGGGTTGGAAGGAATCGTTACGGAGGGGTTTAAGATTTTCCAGCAGTGCTGCGTTATTTTTCTTTTTGCGAAGTAAAGGTTAGGGAGAAAAGGGTGGGCTCTTCATTTGACCCGATGGCCCATATAAATTACTCTCTCTCTTTTTTTTGGTGGTGTACTCTCTCTCTCTAATTTATAGTTTTTTTTTTTCCTAACTATTGTTGTTTTTTTTTGTAATGGGCCTTTTTTTTTCTTCTTAAATATTATTTTCGTCTTGTATGTTCGTTAATTTTTTGTTGTAGTCTCTGTATTTTTTTTGTTACAAATAAATTCCTAAATTTAAAAAATTTGTTGATTTTAGTTCTAAAGTAAAAATTCGCAGAAAAATCTAAAGGAAAATTTTCACGAAAATTGCAGATTTTCCTGCGAATTTTGACTTTAAAAACTAAAACCAAAAAATTTTGTAAATTCAGGAATTTATTTGCAACAAAAAAGACACAAAGACTAAAATCAAACATTAACAAACATACAGAGACGAAAATTTTATTTAAGCTTTTTTTTTTAATAAAAGGTTGTTCCTCTCAAGCTTATCTGTTTTATTACTAAAATTTTATTTATAAACTGACCATAAAAAAATTCATTGCTATAAAAAAATGTAAGAAAGAAAATAAGCTAGCGCTCTAAAAAAACATTCAAACACCACTAGTTCTTCCTAGTTGTGGGAGATCGAACCATGGTTCTTCCTACCAAGTTCAACGTCAATCACCACTGAACCAACTAATGATTGATTATTCAAAAGTAATTCTAGTTCAAACTATCCGAACATAATAGATTGATAAGAATCAATTTTAGGTGAATACATTCAAACATAGATCAATTTATATCCAACTCAATTTTAATCAAAATTAATTCTCTTAAAATCATTTCTATCAAACTTAATTCTCTCCACCGACAAATCAAACATACACTTAGTTTCTTCGAGTAATGAGTAATGAAATGGAGGGAACAAAACCGACTGCTATGATATATCAAACCATTGGACTAGCCCGTGAAAAGTTGTTTTTCACTACTAATGTCCCCACGAAAACATTTTTATATATTTTTGGTTCTATGAAATTTAAACATATTATTTTTAGTCCCTTTTTAAGACACAAAATAGTGTTTTATAAAAAAAACAAAATATTGAGAGAGAGATATATATATGCATTGTTGGCTATCAAATAAATATTCTAAGAGTGTCTCGATGTCAAATTAGCTTGTTTACACATTTTCCAAACACAATCTTTCTTTTTTACTTATAAAAAGGAAGGTTGAGTAGCTCATAGACAAGCATTTTACTTATGTGGCACTATATAAAAAGAGTTTACAAATCTTTACTAAAACCTTTTCATTTTCACCATCTCTTTTAATTAAATCATTTTAATGAAGTTTTTTTTTTGACAGAATTTTAAGAGTTTTTTTGTTTACTATGTCAAACTAATTTATTTTATTTAGTGATATAATATTTTTTTTGTATTGAGTGATATAATAAATTCATAAATAATTTTGCTTAAAAAAAATCCATAAATAATTTGATAGCTTCACTGATAAAAAATTTATACTATTTTTTTATTAGTGAAAAAAGTATTATAAATTTTTTATAAATATCTAAATTACATTTTAAATAATATTTAAATGTGATTATAACTTGAAAAGATAAAAAAACAGAGACGTGAAGTAGAAGAAACTAAATTACATTTTAGTGATTACAATTTTGAACAATAAAAAAAAACTTTTATTAATATCTTAAATTTTAACTACTATGAAAACCACTCATTAAAATTATTTTAAAAATGAATAGGATTATGAGAAATTAAGAAAAACATTTATACAGGCATAATTATTAATTTAGATTTTGCTTCCTATTATTAAGTTTGATAAGAGGCCAAAAAAAAATTTGAAAAAATAATCTGAAAAAAATCGTCTATAGAATAGATGATTCTTCAATTCTTCCAATACTCATGTTGCAATGATTGTGTGTTTTTATTAATAAGTAAATGACAACAACAAATTATTAATCAATATAATTGCACCTCTTCTTTCTTTTTTCCTTTCATATTCCATAACTATCTATTACTAATAATTTTTTTAATTAATTGATCATCAGTTATACTTTTCATTTAGTCATTTTTTTCTTAAAAAAAAGTAGTCAATCTTTTTCTCAAAAAATATAAAAGACTATTTAAGATCTATATATATGATAGTCAGTTATGTGCTAAATGTTTATAGCATTGCTACTTTCTCCAAACAACTTTTAAATGGTATGCTTCTTTTTCTTTTCTTTTTGGTTTTTTTTTCTTTCTTGCACTTCGTATATATCTTGACTAATTCATTAGTTTCTATAGCATGATATGAATTAAAGTTAAACTTTTATATTGATATGATAAATCAACTTGAAAACCAATATAAAATTTCTTAGTCTATATTTGTAGATAAATTTGTTTTTTTTTTTTTTTTTGTATCATTGCTTAGAGTAGATATATCTAATCCATATAAAAAGGCCTCTATTTTTGTTGGTGCATCATTGCTGCTCGGGAAACCTATGAAATATGGTCTCTCATGTAATTATATATTATCATCTATTATATAAATAGTTTCATCTTTTTATATTCAACATTCTATCATCTATTTATCCATTTTTTTTTATTTTTTACTCTTCTGATTACCTTGATTACTTCATTAATTTTTATGGCAAATCATTGTACGTATAAATATGTGATTTTATCCCAAAAAAAATAAAATATGATTTTATACACATGTGCTAAATATTTGTATTATCAACAATCAAAATATATTAAATAAGTTTATCCAATGATAATTAAGTATGTTACTCTTTACACTAAACCGTGTATATTCTCTTGATTAATTCAACCACATAGACTAATAGAAAATAAAGCCAATATTTTGTACCCAAAAAATGATATAAAGCCAAATATGTCCCAAAAAATTCAAGCCAAATATTTTTTATACATAATTAAGTTTTATGCATAACAAATATGCTGATTTGAAAATAATGTATTGTGTTTTTGCAGATCAGGTGAATACTACGTCTTATGGGAGCTTGAAATATATTTCAAAGGCCATAAAATTGCACTATACAAACTATTGATATATAATCCAAACAACTCTTGGGTATATATTTTTTAATTGTGTGTTCTACATGCACTTCTCTAATTTTAAGAGTTACAAAAAAGCCTCCACTCTTTCTCATTCTTATAAAAAGGAAGATACCATGCATTGTATCAATGCAAGATTTTTATGTAAGTTTACTACTAAAATTAGCAACAAATAAAAATCGGTAAAAATGTCAAAATAAACAGTTTAGGTAATAAATTTGTATTAATCGTATGTAGAGTTGAAGACCATGGTATTTTAACGGTTACAACATTTTATATCCTATGAAACAATTATTACAAGGCACTATGATATGGAGTATATAATATGATTAATTCCAAAATGTTGACATAAAAAATATACGTAGTGCTAATCAAAGTCCATTTACAGAACAACATGAAGAGTTTTACAAAAAAAAACAAACATGAAAAAAAAAATTGATTAATTATACATGAGCTTCAATGGTATATGTGAAGTTGTACCAAAAAAAGGAAAAAAGAATTTGTGAACTTATAACAAATTGTTTAAAGAAAAATTATTAATTAAATTATCAGATATATGTATCTTTAAATAATTTAATAAAATTTATGTTATATTTTTATAGCGAATTAGGGTTAAGACTTATGACAATTCATTAAGATAATATATCACCACAAAAACCAAACAAATAAAAAAAAAACTTAAATCAAACAACAAACTAAAAAAATTTGGACCAATAAAGTTGAGATAAGTTACACCAAGTGAATATTTGAGATAAAATTTCAAAGTAAGACAATATATCATCACAAGAATTATATTTTCATTAAATATGAGATCTTAAACTGTATAGAGGAGAATAAAGTTGTTATGCTATTCATACATAATTTTCAAATAACAAAATCAATTGATAAAAAAAACACCGTATTATGAATCATATTCAATAAGCATGACTTACTTCAACATTTTTCCCTATATATATATATATATATATATATATATATATATATATATATATATATATATATATATATATATATATATCCCTTAACCTCTATAACAAATAGTTAGAATAAAATATTAATAAGAAAACTAAGTACATATATAAAAATAATAGAAAAATGAATTACGTATATACAATGCAATATAATTAAGAAAACTATGTTCTTATAAAAGATTACACTATTAAAATAAAATATTTTAAGAGATTCATTATAAACTATATTATTTATTCTTAAAGTGAAAAGTTTATCAGGAGAGATTAACCCTTTAAATAATTCACAGTTACCTCAAGAGAATTAATCTCCACAGTTGTGCGCGGATGATAGCTTTAGTATATAGGAAAATAAAAAATAAACAAATCTCCGATATACATAAATAAAAATGTCATATTTCTAAACAATCTTTTATTTTTAACATACATTAATATTATATTAAATATAACCATATTTTAAAATATTATCCACCAATTATTTAAATAATCATAATTTTTATTTTTATTTATGAAAAAAATTTAAGAATATAAGTAAGCAATATTATTCTTAAATATGAACTAAAAATTTAAGAATATAAGTAAGCAATATTGAAAAAAATCATACTTTCAAAAAAAAAAATTCGAAGGGACACAAACCACATAAAAAAAATAAAAACAAACTTTTCAACATATTCCATAACAAAGCTTATTTCAACATTTATCGTAAGCAATATTATTGTCAGCAAATATAAGTATGTATGCCTCAAACTTTTATTGAAAAAAAACGAGATACATAAAAAATAAACACAAAGTGACATGTGATTATCCGTACGGGGAAGATTATAGGATGAGTACCGGGATTGTATCGGCGATAGCAAATAAAAAAGAGGTAAACTGAACAACAAACTAAAGAATCCAGACAAAAAAAGTTGAGATAAAATTTCTCCAAGTAAAAAATATTTGAGAAGAAAATCAAATAGAAGTCAATATATTAACACAAAAAATGCATTTTCGTTAAATATAAGGGCTCTTAAATTAATTACATAGAAGAGATTAAGCAACAATGCTACTTGGTATGCAATTTCAAGGAAAGTGATCAAAAGATTAAAAATGTAAAACCACCATCTATGATCCATGACTATACCTCCGTAACCTATAATAAGAAAATTATGCTTTTATTTATAAATTTTTTTTAAGTGTGTTGTAATCAAGCCCGTCCAAATTTTCCTTAAATTGAATTCCTTAAATTGCAGTTAAGTGTGTTGTATCATGATAAATAGAAAAGTCACAATACATGCAAACACTTTAATAAAATGATTTAAATAATCTTATTGTTTAAAGATAGTGTGTGTATATGTGCTTTGAAATTTACTAAAAATTTTAAAATTATTAATTTGATTTAAATAATAATGTATCTATATTTAAATAAAATAAGTACATATTAATGTTAAAAAATTGTTAAACTTACAGCTCAATAAAATATTTATCAGAATAATATAATTTTTTTTAAATCAAATAATAAGACATGTTAAATTCGTCTAAAATAATAAATTATCTCTTCATGACCCAGATAATTAAACATAAATTCAAATACATGAAATAATCATTCAAACTTATATGTTGACAACAAAAAATATTTCAAGTTTATATTATAACAAATAAACTAAATATTCAAGCAAATATTATTAAATAAGAGAGACAAAAATTGACAATAAATTTGAAGGGATATAAACCTCACCAAGAAAAAGAAACAAAAAAAAGGAGAAAGCAAAAAAAAAAATGAATGCAGAACAATAGACTAAAAAAATCGGGACTAATAAAGTCTGGATAAAATTCCACTAAATGAATATGTGAGGCGAAGAGACTTTATAAGAACGGGAGAGAAGTAAAAAAGTTATTTAATACCTTAAATAACATAGAAATGAATAAGCAGTTACACTATTTGATTTATAATTTTTAAAAAATGAGATCACGTAATTTTTAAATAAGGGATACCTCAAAAAAAAAAAGTGACACGTGACTATACAATTGCAACTCAGATAAAAAAAAACTAAGCAATTACACTATTAAAATATAATATGATGCATCCCTTTAAACTTAAAAAATATTATAAGAGATCTATTATATTAAAATATAAACAAAACTCTGATGTAAATAAGTGAAAAATCTCATATTTCTAAACTATTTTTTATTTTTATACATATAGTTATATTAAATATATATATATATATATATATATATATATATATATATATATATATATATATATATATATATATATTTTTAAATTAATATCTATATGTTATTATACTTATTACAACTTTTATTTTTCATTTATAAAAATATTTTAATTATATATTTTAATCGAACCTGCGCAACGCGCGGGTTTCCCCCTAGTCTGTCATAATAATGTAATAGATACTCACTTATCAATTTTTTTTTTTTTTGAAATGGCAAAATTTATTAATAATCAGGTCTCTACACAAGACGAATAGAGATCGGTAAAAAGGAACTACATAACATAGGTGCCGTATATATGCGGAACACCTAAAGGAAAAAAACCCCTAAACAAACACCACATAATCAAGATTCAACTCCTAGTCCAAAAATCAGAAAGGCTCCCCACAGAATCCAGACTACCAGAGCAGTCACCATCCCAGCTTAAAATGTCGCCACTACTAGACTCTATCTCTCGAACTCGAATCAAAAGCGTTCGGCCTTTCATAATCTAGAAACAACTCCATTAGGCGAACCGCTGACCAGACAAAGGTAGAACGAAAACTCAGGCAGACAAGTCTCAGCAACGACAGAGGTACCACCATGAGACCGGTAGTGGCGAAATAAACACCAAAAACCAAAGCACCACCTGAGGATAACAGTCGACGCGGAATAGGTAACACAGATACATAGAGACCTGCAAATCTCAGCAGATTTGGAAACCTTCAGCGACTCAAAAGGAGGCCTGCAAATCTCAATAGATTTAAAAAGAGGTCAGAGAATCTAAAATCAAAGAAAACCAATCACGCTACATCAACCCCAACCTCATCACCACCAACCACCACCACCATCTCACCACAGCACCAACAATCATCACCAAAACCAGACCCCGACGACGCCACATCTGACCACCGCCATCACCACCTTAACTCCTCACCACTACAAAAAAAACGAACCTAAAAATCAAATCTGTAGAAAACTAAAAAGCCACAGATCAATCACCAACCACACACCAATGGTGCTAGATCCAAACACCACATCATCACCAATTCACCTCACCACCTCAAATCCACTTCGTCACCCATTACCACCACCAATTCAGTAACCCCTAGATCCTAAACCCCACTAATGAGAAACCAAAACTTCATCCTCCCAGCCACTAAAAACAAAGGCACTCACCTACACATCCCTACCCAAACATCTTCAACCCCAAAAATAACACCCAAAACAAATATTAAAACACACAAGATCCAGGACAACAACACCATAATATTTGCCAAAATAAGGTATTACCTTCGTAAGAAGAAAACATAACCTTGCAGCAAAAATGTCAATGAAGAGTAAGACCCATCAAAGAATTAATTTCAACCATATCCATATATGATTGTGTCTACGCAGCTAGCAGGTTATGCAGTACACTTTGTATGTGGTATATATGGTGTTAAATATCTTCAAGTGTGAGTAATGAAACCATGACCATGATACAGTAGCTACCTTACACGCCAACCCCAACTCTACAACACTTCACCACAACATCATAACCATCGATGCCACCACAAAAACCACCACTGTCAATCAGATCCGGCGAGCAAAGCACCCTGAGAACCACCACATAACAACTATGTCACCATCGAGCCGGATCCAAAACCAAGACCAACACGTTCAGCACTACTGTGCCAACAACACCACGACATCCCTACATAAACGGCGACGAACCACCACGTTCCTGCAAACACGGCGACGACAAGACTCAACAACAGAAGGTAGCGAGAGAGGGTAGAAGGCTACCGGAGAAGGAAAGACAGCTTCGGCGCGGCGAACAGACGAAGAATGTAAAAGATGAAGGACATGGTATCATCTAGTCTCTCAGAGAATGACTTAAACTGAACATCAATTAAGAAAAAAAAAAGTGTGTGAGAGAACAAAATTTCAACTATAGCTATAATTCATAGCTACTTAATCATGTATTAAACAAAATTTAACAGCTAAAAGAACACAATGATACATATAAATTCAAAAAATAAAATAATTGTTCATCAACGTAGGGTTTAGGGTTTAAGCAATGCCGCCACACGGAAGAGAGAGAGGTAAAAGCTTACAACAAAACGGCGGCGGCCGGGGGATTTGTTGAGAGACTTGACAGCTTGAGCGTGTGATGATGTCGCCATGTTCGACGGGAAAGGGTGGAAGTTGCGGTGACAGGGGTTGGAAGGAATCGTTACGGAGATGAGTCGGGGTTTAATATTTTCCAGCTTTACCCTTGTTTCTACTGCAATGCTGCGTTATTTTTCTTTTTGCTATGTAAAGGTTAGGGAAAAAAGAGTGGCCGCTTCATTGGACTGGCCCATATAGGCCCCCCATCTTTGCTCCTAGGCCTCCCAAACTGACAAAAATACCCTTGATAAAAAAATTTGTTAGGTAGGCGATGATCAAAAGACAACTTGGTTGATTGTACGACGAAACTACATGATATTTTTGGCCAAACGTGGATCATGTGCATGGTGCACACATTATCGTCTCGCACTCAACGAAATGTAGTTTCATTGTCTATCTGACGAACAAACATGTTTTCGTTGTCTGCTTGACAAACACGCTGGTTTTCGTTGTCTACTCAACAAAATTAGTGGATATAGCAGACATACCAACTGATTGCTGTCATTAGTACTATTTGAAATCTTAATCCCAAAAGTAGATCTAGGGCGATTTTGGTGTTGAGGAGGCTTAAAATCAACTTGCAAAGTACCCAAACTTATTTGGAGGACTACAACAGGTAATGCGCTCTTGAATGCGTTTAGTTTGATTATTTTTTTTAATTAGCTGTGGCACCTAGTTTCGTCAGTTACCTGACGAAAATATAAGTTTTGTATTGTACTTGAGGAAAATTAGATTAGTTTGCTTCCCATACCCCTTGTCTGCTATGTACTTGTGTGTGTGCATCATGCGACGCGTATGTTTTGGTAGTATAATTATGTATTGTTTTTCAATTATGGTTTCAAAGGTGTTGAAATGGTCGAACCTCCGGCTCAATTGAATGGACAAAGTGATGAACTGAGCATTGGTAATGATCTGGTTGTCGCACCCGTCGTTTCACAAGCTTTAGTACTTTATGACCCTGTCATTGCCGAGGCTAATGTTGCTGAACCCGCCACTGAGCAAGGAGGTGATGCATCTGGTATTTGTGTTAACACCGGCAATTATTTATATAATGTTGCAAAGTATAAGGTTTGAGATAAATTGATCCAGTGGTGTAAAGACGAGGCTTTAAAAGTGATATTAAGCAACAGTTGGACCAATTGAACGGTCGACTTACCGGCCATCGTGACAATAGAAGGGTAGTCACTGTTGAGTATCGACGTCCGTTAGTCATATCAGACGGCTGCGTCGTTAGTTTCACAAATATGGTTCTTCGCACGGAAGACGATTTTAGAACCATGTTCGAGATTTTCTCCGAACACATCACAAATGGTTTGATTGAACTCGATACAAAGTTGCTCATATCTATACCAGAGATTTTAGCGAGTTTGCGTCGCCCGAGAAATCGAACATTTGTGCTTCGCACCTGATGAAGAACAAGTCGTTAATTTAGTTGATCCATAATTGTAGGTTTATGTGTGTTTTAAGTATTTTTCGAATGTACTTTATGATTATGTCCGATGTAATGTTGGTTCGTTGTTGTTGTTTGTTAAGTTGTTTAAATTAAAGCTTTAACGCTTATAACTATGATTATGTTGGAAATATTGAAATAATGCAGTCTGTCAACTAGTTTTTTAAAAATTTATGCTAACCAACTTTTTGTTGTCTGCATGACGAAAAATTGTGACATGATTATAGGTTTGTTGCAACTTTTCCATAATTTTTGCTACATAATCACAAACATTTGAATTTCAAAACATAAATCAATCAACATTATACATAATTCAATCCTAATCCTATCAACATTAATCGACAACATTAAAAAAATCAAACACGCTATATACCTAATTCAAATCCCTAATTAGTAGTCTTAATCAAGAATCAACCATTAGCAATGAATACAATTCATACAACTACTACATAACTTAATATATAACTTAATCAACAAGCAACCAATTCATATAATCCAATTCTCAATCGTAAACCAAATTCATATAATCTAATTCTCAATCATAATCCAATCAATCATAATTCAATTCATATACCATAATCCAAGACATAATTTCCAACTACAAACCCTAAATCCCCAAATCAGTTTTATAGCATGCAGTAGAGTTTTTAAAACAAAATCAAACAACAAAAACAATTGGGAACAACATAAAATCACTAAATGAAAACCAATAATTGCTAAAAAAACAAAATTGGACAAAATCTTATTTGTATTTTTGGTTTCTACGCGACAAACACAATTGGAGTTGTATTCAGGCTTCCTTTTATGTTTGATGATCAACGAAAATCCTTTGGAGATGTTGCTTGATCAAAATCGCCCCCTAAATTGCCCAGAAATCTAATAACAAATCAACCCTAACGTTTTTAGTGTTTTGAGTTTGAATACGTCTGCTATCTTCTCATATCACTAGTTTTCGTTGCGTAGTCAACGAAAACACGCGCGTTCGTCACGTAACTACCGAACTCATTTGTTTTGTCTTTTAACTCACGAAGACAGTTGCGTAGTCAACGGAATTTCAGTTATTTTGTTCAGATGAATCGTTTCGTCATTTAGGTAACGAATTGTTTTTAATTTCATTACATAAACGACAATATTTTTGAACACCAACTCATGAGTATTTTGGGATTTTAGGGAGGCTGGGAGCAAGTAGGGGGCCTCAATAGCAAATTTCCATATAAATTACTCTCTAACTTTGTTTTTTTTTCTTTATAACTATTGTAGTTTTTTTTAGGCTTAGGCTCTGTTTGTTTGGCAAAAATAGCTTATGGCTGATAAGCTAGCTGATAGCTTATAGCTGATAAGCTAGTTGAATTGTTTGGTAAAATTAGTGGTTCGACTAACTGATAAGTGTAAAATGACTTAAAAGGACATTCATAATTAATAATATAAATTAAATATTTAAGATAATAATTTAAATTTATTAATGTAGTATTTAAGATAATAATTTAGATGTATTAATGTAATATATCTTTTATATGCTATATTGTTGTGAATAAACTTCAAGAGCTAAAACATAGAGATATAGATAATATAACCTTTATATTATTCTCTTCACTTGTATGCATTACATTATAACAAGACTCTTATTTATAGGACACAAAGGAAGAAGTAGAAAGACAATTCTAATAAAGCTTCACTACTTAGTGGGAGTTATAGGGAATGAAAGAGGTAGGATTATGGACATCCACTATCTCCAAGTATTCATAACATTTTCCATTGGATGTCCATCGAAGATGTACCTCATTAAAACATTACTAGAAAAAAACCCAATGGAAAAAAATTCTAGTGAAGAAAAAAGAGTACAACATCCTTTTACAATATATTTATTTACTTCACCCCATCAACCATACAAGCATCTTTAAGATGACGAAGACCAATCTTTTGTATCAATTGTTCAAAGGATCTACTTGGGAGTGACTTTGTGAAAAGGTCTGCATGATTATCACACGAACAAATTTGCTGAATATTTATATCACCATTCTTCTGAAGATCATGAGTGAAAAAGAATTTCGGGGAAATATGCTTTATTCGATCTCCTTTGATGTAGCCTTCTTTCAGTTGAGCAATGCATGCAATATTATCTTCATAGATGACTGTTGTATTAATTCTTTCAGAAGGTAAACCACAACTCTCTTATATGTGTTGAATTAAAGACCTCAACCAAACACATTCTCGACTCGCCTCATGTAATGCTAAGAGTTCTACATGATTTGATGACGTTGCTGTTATGGTTTGTTTCACAGATCTCCATGAAATAGATGTACCCCCACATGTAAATAAGTAACTTATTTGTGATCGTTATTTGAATTTTTAAAGTTATCGATATTAATAATGTCTCTATTTGGATATGATTTGTTGAGCACAAGATTTGAAATTGAGATTTGCTTTATATACTTTGGGCATAGGTTTGAAATGTTGAGAAATATGAATTTTGAGATATATGTTTTTGGAAAAATGTTGATATTCTCTGTTTGGATTGATTTTACTTATGGTTTATAAAGTGGAGTATTTTCAATTCCGTTTGGACTGTATGTATTTCGACAAAAGCTTTCGAAAGACATTGAAACATGGTTTTAAGCGATGTATTTTACGAATCACGATTATAATGACGACGACCTATGTGCACCTAGTAATATGTTTTCGATTATGGAGAATTACCCGTTAGATGGAGCTACCCCTATGGAAAGGCCGCCATTAGGAGGAGATGGCTATCAACGAGATATAAACTCTCTAATCGATAGATTTGATATTTTCCTGAGTCAAGAGAAATAGTTATCCGTTAGATGGAGTTACCACTAAGGGAGGCCACTCTTAGGAGGAAAGAGCTATCAACGAGATGAAGCTAGCTCTCGGTTTTAGCATTTAATGATCAATATAATTTGACGACGTGTTTTCCGAATCGATGAGAAAAGAGCGGCCACTAAGTGAGAGTCCGCGCTTCGGAGGAAAGGGTTATCAACGAGATGGAGCCATCTCTCGATTCTCTCACAAGATTTTATTTATTTTATTTTACTAGATTCTATATTTTCTTTAAAGTTGATTATTTTGATTCTTTTCATTACACTCGATTTCTATATCTCCTATAAAGCTTTTGATTTGGTTTTCATCTCTTTATGACATTGGATTTTTGAATAGTTTTCGTTTATGGATAAACTTACAAGTTTAGTGAATTTTCACGTGCACAATTTATGGATTTAGTTATATTTTTGCATGGTTACTACCTTTGTAAATTGAAATTAAGTTTGAGAAAACTAATTATTCGTGCCCTTGTGTGTTTCCCTTCTAGTTGGTGGTGGTTGTTGTCTCTCACTAAGTCCTCATGACTTACCCCTTCATTTTTTTATTTTTTTTTTATTTTTTTTTTTCAGATTCAGGAGAATAACAAGCTTCTAGATTCAAGTTTCGGATCGTAGCTCTTTGGTAGGTTCCCTTTGGTGGAAGTCTCTATTGTTTATGTTGAGTTGATGTATCTGCAGCTATTGTGTCTAGGAATATTTTATTTTGGAATGTATGAATGTTAAATATCTAAACCTTGAACTGCTGACTGATAATGTATGCAGTAGAAATATTAAACAGAATTTATTTTGATTTTGAAAACGTTGAAAATACAGAGAATACTGTCGAAACTTCAGTAAATATTATTTTTATGAAGTAAAAGTCATTATTTTTAAATATTTTATTTATCGTTTGATAGGTTTGGTCATAAAGCTTGCCGGACTAGTGTGTTAGTTTGTGTGCCGGTCACGATTCGGATTCGGGTCGTGACAATGAATGATGGTATGAATGAAGAACTTGTGCGACTTTACTTTGAAATTCAAGTGCAAGAAGGAGTTGCCAGCTCTAGCAGGTCGATGAGTGAAAGAAGGAATGTGGATAAGAACCACGAAAAGGGACATGATCAATTATTCAATTATTACATTTCAAAAGTTCCGATTAATTTGTTGGGTCATCACCTCCAAATTATTTAGAAATAAGCAGATGCACAAAAAAAAATATTGAGAATAATTTTTACACACATACACGTTAATGCAATAAAAAAAGGAGAATTATAATTTACCCTTTTATAATTTGAGAGCATTTACCCTTCAACCAATGAGAACAAACTATTTATACGTAATTCCTACAAGTTTGTTACAATTAGTTGAGGGGATTACATACAAATCTACTTATGTGGCTTGTTCTCATTGGTTGAAAAATAAATAAGATAACAAGCACCGTCTGCAGGCTAGTTTAGTAATGATAATAACAACAATATAATTTGTACAAGGCCCATCAAACGAATTTTTTAAAGGATAAAGATTACAAAACTATTGGTTGCAACACCACAAATTGTTAGTACAATTTGCATCATGCAAATAATAACTTATTTAACAATTTCACTCTTATTATTTTGATGGTGGAAATTGTGCTAATCACACGTGGCATTCTTCCAACTTGAAGCACTAAAAATAATCAAATACAATCATCCTTGTGTTGGCTTCACAGTGTTTAGAAAAGGTTGGATGATGTCAACTTGCACACTTCAAGTCATGTGAGTTAATTGGTTGTAACCATAGTAATCTCTGTTCTTCTTTCCATGTTAGCACATGACAATCTAGAACAATATTCTCATACATTTTGATTGAGAGTAACTGTGGATTCAGGATTTGGATCTTGGTTACTTTCACCATCAGATGGTTGGGATTCATGTTTGGCAGCGGCCTGTAACACTCGGTTCTGAACATCTAAAGATGAAGGTGATGTAGGTAACCCTATGCCATTTGATTCCAATTTTCCAGCAGCCCATGAAAACGCCTGACCTCCAAGTTTAACAGGAGCAAGCAATAGCCTTCAAAAGGACAGAAGAAGACAAAGTGGTCAAATTTGGTTACAGATGCTTGAGTAATAATACCAAGAAAGTGTACACAAGCTGATAGTTTTATTAGTTGCTATTTGCTAATTGACATCATATACTTTTCTATGTAAGTTACAAAATTTGTAGCACTCAAGAAGAAAATACAAAATAACAAAACTTATGTTTTAAGAGTTGGTTTAGCAACATGAAATTTAAAATGGAAATTGCGTCTGGATTTGGGTGACACTCTATGTTTGCTCAAATCTTCTATCAAGGCACACAAACAAAATTTATGATCCTTCTGAAATGATGACTTATGTGTCTATGCAATGACAAGTTTAGTGAACACAATCCACATGTAGCCAATATAGTTCACAACATGGAAATGAAAAGCTTGTATAGATCTAACATGACTTCAATATTAAGATAATAAAGATAACTGAATACAATATGATATTGATAATAATTAAAAGTATTCAAACATTGTCTAATTTCATGATTATATGACCACACATCCATCATGAAGTACACTCACCTTGCATCTTGCGTCAAATCTTCTGACCTTTCATATGAAGAAACCCGCAGATATAAGGTCTGGTTTGATATAAGGAAATGTTATTGACAGAATATGAGAATTTTTTTCATTAAAAAAATAATAATAATATGAGAATTTCCCAGTGGACAAAAAATCATGGGCCCATTATGCTATTTCCATCGTTAGTTGATATATGAACCATATTCTTTTAAAGAAGCAATATTTAATTGAAGCGCTTGATCAAAGGAAAATATACATACCAAACCGAGGCCAAAAACACCAATAAACTGCAATGTTTTCTCCCACTCTAACACAGAAACGATTGCACTTTGTCAGATCAGGCCAGTCAAATAAACGAATGGTTAACAATAAAGTGGTTGAAATCATTAGGCTCTCATTAAAAAGCATCTTAGGCTTCCAGTCACTCGTGCATGATGTTAAATGGATTTAGAATATACGTTTAAGCTACAGAATCAAAATAAACTTGCAAACATGATATAAGCTCTGAACATTTTGTGAAAAAAGTAAACTAGTCAACTTCACATATAAATTAGCATTTGTAGGTATATATTTGCAGATGCACATATTAAAGGGAAAAAGTCTCCTACTAGTACTACCACAGACTAACTGCCATAGAGTTTAAATGTAGTCCAAAAAAAAAAAATCAATTCTGAATAAATTTGTATTTTGAGAAAGAACATGCACGCACCTACTAATCCATATGACCCTGCAAGTAGTGCCTGGATCAAAATTAGTTGCACACATTAGCAGATAATAATAATAATAATAATAATAATAATAATAATAATAATAATAATAATAATAATAATAATAATAATAATAATAATAATAATAAAAAATTATGTAAGTACTTCTAAAACAAATCAAAACATGGCAAGAAAGGATGCTTTCATAGTATCAAGAAAGCAAACAAAATATTTATGCAAGATAGATAATTGTTGACGATAGAATAACTTAAATATAGAAAGTGCTATCAATTCCTTTTTCTTTTTTTATTTTACTTTGCTCAATACTAAAAACCTGTTACGAAATGGCATGGACCTTATACAATTAACTTTGCGATTAGCATACAAGGAATCCAACCAAAATGACAATAACTTAGTTAGAAAAATCATGAAGATGTCATAAGTAACTTGACAGATGACACTTACCGTACCATAACCTAAAAGTTGCCAAGGAGAAGGTCTAATATCCTCTAGAATTGCTTCAGCTTCCTGTGAACGTACAAAATGCATATTCATTGATGAAAAGACCAATATTACTATACATACATTTTTATCATAACCTACTATTTTGAATCTCTAAGAAAAGTAACGAAGTTGCTTTTCTTGAGAATCCCTCCCACAAAAAAAACTTAAATAGCTATTATAAATTTTGTAAAAATATATCTTTTGAATAAAAATTGGATTTTTTTTAGAAAAACAGAAGGACCCATAATCAAACAAGTTTCTTCTTGATCGTTTTTGCATGCACTAAAAATAAAGAATTCATTTGGTAGTTAGCTTAAACAGTAGGTGGACGGGTAAGAAGAATATTTATCCTGAGTTGTTAGTATTAGAGAACCGAGCTTTCATCCCAATATATTTGGTTACGTAAGCTAATGAAATTCATGTCCATATAGATACAGATAAGCAGAAATAGGTTGAGAAATACCTCGTTGAGTATGGTAAATGCTGTTTCAGGTTTGAGTTCCTTGATGCGGAGACTTTGTTTAGTCCAAGACTGAAAGCCACCTTGGACCAAGTATGGATTCTATAAAATATCAACATGGCTAGTCACATTTTATTCTACTTCAATATATGGATTGGATTTCAAAGGTTGATATATGTCAAGCAGACACTAACAAAGACTTGAGTTATGTGAAATTGGTGTTAAAGTAGTTAGTCCATATTGGTGTGTGTGTGTGTGTGACAGTTGGTAAGTGTGTAACCAACTTACGAGTTAGTTAGATTAGCTACGTTTGTTGTAACTTGAAGAGCAAGTAATCCTTAATGTGTATAAATACTTGTGAAGTGTGAATGAAGTTTCAATTGCCATTCTCAAATTCTTAAGTGTACAATAAACATCTTATCTCCTTTTCTCGTTTCTCTTTTCTCTTCCATTGAGCAAGAAGCTTTATCTTGTTCATTGTGTGTGTGCACTTGAGTTTAGGCGCGTGCTGAGCCTAAGCTTGTGCAGTTCAATTTCTTGTTTTTCTGCTGCGACAACAGCCGGGACATTTCTCTATTATTATCCTATTTTTTTACCATGCCAAAACTCTTCAACCTAATTTTTTTAAAAACTAAGCTCTTCAACCCTAACCTTAAAATACAATTACCAGTTTCAATGATCCTATATCGGATATAGAAGCAGTACAAACTGTTCTTTGTTATCTAGATACTATGAATAAACAGGCTTCAGCAACAAAACAAGGTTTGGAAGGTGTTCAGACAAATGAATAAACAGTAGGACAGAGGGCAAGTTAGATAATTAACACGATGGGTTACAGCAGTAGTTTTATGTTGTAATAAAGATTTGCAAAAATTATCTCAGCAGTTATTGACAGACTTGCCTTGATTCCAATTTTCTTCAAGGACCTTGCAATGCCTTTAGAACGAGTACCATCAGCATCCAACACAATAACCTTGGAACTGTCCTATAGACCATAGAAAATAAGTTTCTGATGCATCATTCTCATGCAAATAATCAGGTGAAAATATAAAAGCTATTCATAGACAGAGTTCAAGTCAATGAATATTAGAATCAAAGGCACTTTACAACCCCATTTAATGTCCTCCAAAAAAAAATAATAATAAAAGACACGTTTATAAAAATCACAACTTTTAACCACAACTTTTATTGAAGGGTGTGTATAAAATATTGGTTATTCAATACACTTCCAAGTTCCAAGTAACTTTATTCAGAACAATAGTTCTTGTTTTGAGATGCAAAGCTAAATACCTTAACAATTTTCAAATTGTGAATGACAACAGCAGCCAAGAAGTCATCCAGGTCTCTACCACCCTTCAACAATTTGCGTATGGAGCCATCAACCTGAAAATTACATACAAGGAATTGCTAATCTGTATAGCTTATCTGTATAGCAAATGATCAAGAATCTGGGCCTGCTCCATTTAACATAGTTAAGGCATGCCATAAATATACTTGTCACATTTTTTAGTATTATCATTCATACATTAAACCAACCTCGATTGGATTTACACTTGCATAGCGAAACCGAGCAGCCCGTCGAATATCAGGAATTCCATCTTTTTCTCGCAAATCCTGCATAAAGGAAAGGAGCAGTGGCTTCATTGCTCAACATTGATATGAAAATAGTTAGCCAAACAAATGTAAACAGACAGGAAAACTTGCATAATGTCAAAAGACCATAGTCTGAGTTTGGTAGAAGGGTGGAACAAGTATAGAATGAACATCAAAAGATTCAAAACACAAGATATCTTGACTTTACTTTCATAAATCGTATGACTGTTTCTCCCGCTTTGAATTAAAAATTCCTGAAAAAAATTGACCATAACTTGCCTCAGAGCGGACATCTATAAGTACAGCGTTTGAGTCCCCAGACAAGAGCTCAAAAGCTGATTTAGGGGATAAATCTCCTGAGTAACCTCCATATTTCCACAACCAATAAATAGCCCTGCAAATATCTGACATCTATTACAGATGGCGTTTGTGATGAAAATTCAATTCTCCAATAAATAACAAATTTTACTTTTGAGGAAAGATGAATTCATACCACAATGTTGCTGAAGAGCCGACAAAAACAACAAATGGAATAATTGGGTCGTTTGGATCCAAGCCAAGACTCTTCTCCAATGAATAGAAAGCCGTGAATATCTGTTTATGGAACATATTTTATCAACATAAGCTAGCAAATTCAGAATGTTTGCGAAATGAAACAGCATATATTAAGAACAAGAACACAGAGATTTCAAGCATGAACCAAAAGCAAAGAACTTCTTATGCTAGAGCTGAAGAACAGCCATACATATAAAAGATGTTTTGAATCATTTGATAAATTTAAATCAAATTTCACAAACATTAAACAAAATGAAATTTTTAAGGGAAGCTAAGACTTAGAATCAGGTAAAATTGAGACTTGAGAGTAAAGAATCCTGTTGAATCTCTATCAATACATTACCTGTTGAGTTGCAGACCCAACAGGCCTTAAGATTTGTGTTGCTTTTCCTTCATATACATTGACTGAATCCCTAATCTCTGCAGGAAGAACCTCCTTCGCTGATCCATACAAGTAAACAACATAGGAAGCCCCCTTTGATAAAGAACTCTCTACCACAACGACTGTGCGGCGCAACACATCAATAACCAAAGCAGGTGCCTTACTCGTGACACCATTTATCCCACTCGAAACACTAGTAATTTTCTTACTCGCCAAATCCCCCGTTTGATCAACAGAAGAAAACACCTTACTAAAAGCATTATCTGCAGATGTAGTAGCATTTTTAACAATAGAATCAACAAAAGAAGTAGCCGTGTCCAGCGAGCTTCGTAAAGCATCTTCCCCCTTATTCACAGCGGCATTAAATGACTCATTTACTCCAGAAACAAGGTCACCAACGCTCGCTTTTGTAGCGGCTAACGATTCATTACCCCCTTGAATCAAACTAGACACAGATTCAATCTTCCCCGACGATATATCAGTACTGAATATCGCTTCTGGTTGTGCAGGTCCTACTAATGCATCAGCTCCATCAGTTGACTGTCCTGCAAAGTCTACTAATTCCTCCGGCATGGTCGATAAACTATATCTAAATTCTCCATTACTAAGTGAATGATTTTCCCATGCTGAAACATTCTTTATAGCTTGTGTTGCAAATGAATTTCTAAGTGAAGGTGTTCCATAATGCAAACCTAAATGTAAACTTTCTTCTGCAACACATTTACTCTCAAAATCCTTTCGAATTGGATACAGAGATTGTAATCCCCCAAATAAAGGAATCTACAATAACAACAAAATTAACTGTTCTAAGTGATTGATTTACTAAAAATAAAATAAAAAAATCCGCAATTGAAATTGAAAGAAACATTGATATAAATATGCAAAAATGGATAGAAATTGACCTGAGAAGAAGGGGAATAACACGGTGTGGCTGAGCAAAACGGTAACATTCTCATGTTGAGTTGAAGAAGAAGATGACGAAGGAATGAATGAACAGTGAACACATCAATTAAACCCTTATAGCTATAATCTGCTTTAAATCAATCCATGCAAAATGAGAAACTATGATTCTGGAATTGTTGGTTCAACAGTTTTCAAAACAATGTGTGAAGTTGAATTAAATTATTTATTATTATTCTAAAATGTTATCAAGTTTGAGTTTCGGAACCAATCGTTAGTTGGTTCAGGGGTGATTGACGCTCAACTTGGTAGGGAGGATCACGGTTCGATCCCCGCAACTGCAATCGGAAGGGGACTGAAACCACTTGATGCCAGAATTGACCCCGAACCAGATTCAACCGGTGGTGAAAACCAAAAGTTTGAGTTTCTGAATATGCCAAGCAAAAGTGGATTAATCAATATCCAATCCAAATTACACTAACTAATTAAATCTGATGTATATTTATATTTTATTTAAAATGTTTTTTAAAAAAAGGAACTCACGTTAGCTAGCTACTTTGAGTGTGTGATGTTTGTTTTGCTTTCATTTTTTCTCTTGTTAATTTATTTATTGTTTGCAATTTTTAATTCCTATTTATTTATGTATTATTTTTTAATTAATTAAAAAAAAGAAATAAATGTTGATAAGAAATAATATTTGTGGAATGTTATGGGAGATTATCCAGAATGAAATAGAGGGTATGGTTGAAGACGCCTAGCTCATCCTATTCAACGATATGATACGACGGAATCTAACAACACACATGTGGATCACTCGTTTTAATTTTGTGCTTCTTCTTCTAAATGCCAAACAAATTCGCTAGTGACTTTTGAAGGTCTAAATCATTTCAAAATAAATAAATTTAGACAAACTTTATGACATCCACATTTTTGTTATTATTAACAATATAAAAATCTTAACATCAGTTTGATTTTACTTTTTTAGGTCTTAAAAGCTATTTGAAAACCCAAAAGTGAAAATAAGAGTTTTCAGATAAATGTTAAAACTGTTTGATAATTGTTGTTTTTTTAGCTTCAAACTAGGTTAAATTAAGGGCTCGTTTGGCATGCCTTTTATAAGTCTTAAAAGCTATCTGAAAACAAAAAATGAAAATAAGAGCTTTCAGAAAAAAGAAAAAAAAAACTAAAATTATTTGGTAATTGTTATTTTTTTAACTTCAAACTAAATTAAACTAAATTTACTAAAGATAATAACATCCAATATTAAATTAAACAAACTTAAAAAAAACATAACAACGGATAATAATAAAATAAAAATAAAATATAATAAAAACTATTTTTCCCACAAAAGTAGGTTTCAATCTGTACTCTTAGGGTCCGTTTGATGCACATGATATGATAGGAGTAAGATAGGATAAAAAGTAGGATAATGATAGGATATGACAGTGACAGGATAACACATATCATGTCATGTGTTTGGTGTGCATGTGATAAGAGACACATGATAGCATTAATTTATCATGAAGAAATAAATGCATTTTATATTGACATGATAATAAGACACATGTTATATTTAAATACAAAAATTATTCTTGTAAAATAAATGCATTTTTTTAAAATAAAAATAGTTTTAATTTTTTTAATTAGTATTAAATAAAATATGTAATGAATGTATTAGACAATTTTCAACAAAAATCAAACTAGGAAAAAGACTATTTTTCCAAAAAAAAAAAGTGTAAAATAACTTACATCGATAATGTATATAACATAAAAATGTTTTAAAAATGAGTGTAAAATAAATTACAAGAATATTTTAAAAAAAAGGTTTTAAAATGTTACGAAAATAATGTGTATAGCATAAAAAACAAATTTCACAAATAAATGTATAAAGTTGCTGGCGGTGAGATTTTTTAATTAGTATTAAATAAAATAAAATATGTAATGAAAGTATTAGACCATTTTCAACAAAAATCAAACTAGGAAAAAGACTATTTTTCCAAAAAAAAAAAAGTGTAAAATAACATACAGAAGGTTGAAGTTCGAAAAAAAATCAACAAAAAAAATTACAAGAAAAGTGTAAAATAACTTACATCGATAATGTGTATAGCATAAAAATGTTTGGTTTTAATGCAGTTTTGATCCCCCTATTTTGAAAAACTTAAACTTTTGGTCCCCCTATTTTAAAATCCAACTTTTTGATCCCCCGATTTTGATTTTTTTTGAAAATTTGGTCCCCCAACTCAAATTGGTCAAATTTTTGCTGATGTGTCAAACTCATGGAAAAATATTAAAACAATAAAATAATTAATACAGTTATAATTAGAAAAACAATATAATTATATGAACAAAATCATGGAACCCTAAATTCCCAATTTTGAAAAAACGCAGAAACACAGGAAGCTTCTCACCCTCTCAATCGCGTCCTTCATCTTGCTCCTTCTCTTCCTCTTAAGCCTCTGCTTATTTCCATTCTTCAAAGCCCTCTTCACTGTAGCCCTTATCCTAAAAAACAAGCTTCTGCAATGCTTCTTGCCATAAACATTCATCCATTCTAAGTTTTCTAATAAATCCATTTTAACAAAGCTTGAAACTTTACAAGAAAAGAAGGAAAGTTTTAAACTTTGAGAAATCCCATATCAAACATCTTCAACAAGCTTGGAAGTTTTGGGTCTGATGGAAGAAGAAATTCAATATTAGCAAATTTTCTGGCGTTGAATTACAAATTATACAGGTAACAAAACAAACACATGCCAAAGTAAATTGAAGTTTTGTCACAGTTTAGAAAATGAGAATCCAAAGCAGCGGAAGATGATCACGTTCCTTTGCGTTTATACATTTGCGATTATGCTATGTTTTTGTTTGACGAGGCGATTATGCTATGTTAGGGTTCCATGATCTGGGAATTTAGGAACTTCTGCGTTTGTGCGTTTACGTTCTCTGTTTTTTTTTTTATGTGTTTGTGTTTTCTAATTATTATTAATTATTTATTTATTTTTTTGGTATAATTGTTTTATTGTTTTCATATTTTGAAAACAAAATATTTGATTTAAAGAAAACAAATAATGACTAGGAATATGATTGTCAACCTGGACAATGCCACGTCATTAATAAGTTTGACACATCATCAAAAATTTGACCAATTTGAGTTGGGGGACCAAATTTCCAAAAAAACCAAAATAGGGGGATCAAAAAGTTGAATTTTAAAATAGGGGGACCAAAAGTTCAAGTTTTTCAAAATAGGGGGACCAAAACTGCATTAAAGCCAAAATGTTTTAAAATGAGTGTAAAATAACTTACATGAATATTAAAAAAAAAAAAGTTTTAAAATGTTACGAAAATAATGTGTATAGCATAAAAAACAAATTTCACAAATAAATGTATAAAGTTGCTGGCGGTGGGAATAGAAGAAGGTGCCTCACTATCCTGTTGCTAACCCACCAAAAATTAAGGATTAAAATAACAAAGGAGCAATAGGATAGGATAGGAGTGGGTTTAATTTATCCTTTCTTATTAGTGCACCAAACAATGGATTGAAATAGGATAGTATAATTTTATCATATCCTGTCTCACTATCCTGCGCATCAAACGGACCCTTAGAAACTCTTTTTATTCAATTTTGTGCGTTGAAAAAAAATTGTTTTTTATGGCTAAGAGTTTTATTAAAAATGTGTTTGGCTCAACTTCTCATTCTAAAGAGAATAAAAAACTAAAAAAAATTGGGTCAAACGGAGCCTAAATTTACTAAAGATAATAACAAATTTAAAAAGGATGATAACATCGAATAATACTGAAATTAAAACAAACTTAAAAAAAGATAATAACAACGAATATTACTGAAATAAAAATAAACTTTAAAAAAAAGATAATTTTTAAACTACGTTTTTCTTAAAAGTAGGTTTCAACTTATTCTCTTAGAAGTTTTTTTTATTCAATTTTGTACATTCAAAAAAAGTTGCTTCATGAAAAAATTATTTGGTCAAACTTCTCATTCTAAATAGAATAAAAAGCTAAAAAAAGTTGAGTCAAACGGAGCCCTGCTCGAACTAACTTAAGCTCTTTTTGACCAACAAAATAAATAAGAAATAGATGATAAATTAATTTATACGGATAAATTTCTATCTTATAATTTATGAGCTACTGTATAGTTTTTTTTAAAGTAGCTTAGTAGCTATATTTAAATGTGGAGAAATAAAAAATCCGAGTTTCAAACGGCTGCCACTCCAATAATATCATTTTAGCTACATTTATGGGGCGAACTACTTTATAGTTAATAATGGGATAAACTAATTGATATATTCAATCTTTAATTTATTTGGTAAAATTAGCTTATAAACTACTTTATACTTTGGGCTGAAGTGGAAGAAATAGTCACAAGAAATGGGGGGTTTGAACTGTGACCATTTTAAAATTTAATAATGCACTCTATAAAAATAATAATTTATATATATTAATAAATAAGCAATTATATATGAATTAAAGGTAAACGGACAACAAGCTGTGCTGCCAAACCTTTTTGAATGGCAAAACCAATTCGAATAAAAATAACATTCTTAGCTTTAGGGGACACAACACTACTATTCATAACCTTTTGAACTCGTTGCAAAAGATTCACAGCCTCTGGTGCTAGAAAGTCAAAAGTGTCAAAAACAAATGGTATGAAAGCATGTTGATTGTCAGAACATGTTTTCTCATGTTTTGCCACTTTACTTGAAGCAGATTTGAGGGTTGCTTGTCCCACAGTAAAAGTTTCATGAAGACCATCCAAAGCACTATCAAAATCAGGGTCCATGCCACATACCCCACTATCTCTCAAAATATGATCTTGTAACACCCAAGATTGCGCCCTTGAAGCCACATAAGCATATGAGGCAGCCTCTACTGCAAAGTACAAACCCAATCCTCCAACCTTAATAGGTAAGGAAGCAACCCTCCATTGAAGGTCTCCAAAGAAAGGACCTCCCCCAACTACAATGTCTTCAACTGCCGCACGTAACTCTTTATCAAACAAAATAGCCGCCTCCTCCATGTAAATCGGTTGACATGTCCTTAAACCGAAAAAAAGTTTGGCAATACCCATGCATGATCGAAGTAAAAGAAGCTCACTTTGGGGATCCTTTAATTGGGGAAGAAGATGCATTAGCTCAACAGCTCTTACAGCTCTCTTCATGGCCACCTCTGCGATAAATGTTAGTGAAATATAAAACAATATGTTTGGAGAATATTCAGAGAATGTTCTTTGCTGCGTGAGAATTGAAGGTAAATGTAAAAGAGGTGGTTTGTGTGATCTATGTTTACAGAAATTAAAGAGTTAAAGGTAAGAGAGATTCACACACAAAATTTATACTGGTTCACCCAAATCCTGGGCTAGTCCAGTCCCCACGCCTGTGAGTTTTTCCACTATAATCTTGAGAAGCTACCGATCTCAAATACAATTCTTCTTCTTTGATCTAGACCAAGATCAATAACATTAAGCCCTTCAAGCTTAAATCTACCCCAGCCCTACAAGCTAGTAAGGGTAACACTCAATCAATAGTTACGTATTGACTTGAGCAATCTTCTTTTACAAAGGAATTTGTTTCGGATCTTTAAGCTTACAAATAAACTCAAACTAGTTGAGAAGCTT
Source organism: Trifolium fragiferum (assembly GCA_954870985.1). Lineage (NCBI taxonomy): Eukaryota > Viridiplantae > Streptophyta > Magnoliopsida > Fabales > Fabaceae > Trifolium > Trifolium fragiferum. The sequence continues at coordinate 35,720,019 of OX940794.1, forward strand.
ATACATAAACTACACTCAATACACTCAATAATATTTGATCGAAGAGTTGATAGAGAGTTGGAGTGTGAGTGGTAAAATGAAGAGACAAAGATACAATCACTTAAAAGTGAATTGTGTTGAAAAGTGGTCTCTTAATGTATTTGCTTTTAGAAACTCAAAGGTTAGTTTGAGAAGCAAATAAAATTACTCAATAAACTCAGAAGTATTGATGAGAATGAAGATCTTGAATGTGAGTAATAAAAGAAGAGTTTTGTGACTTGTAGACAAAAACAAGTGTTTGATGATTTTTAGCTTGAATGCAACTAAGGTGTTATTTATAGATGAAGAAGGTCTTATGATATTTGAACTTCAAATATGACAGTTAAGAGTATTAAAATAGCCGTTGTGAGAGAAGCAAACCAGCTCAATCAAATCTGTCCTTTTAGTGAGTCTGGAGAATGTTATTTTGATGGTCTCTGCCATATGGAATTGTAGTGATGTCATAAATATCCGTTGTGCCAGCTGTTATGAGTTGTTTTCTTAGCATATGAACGTTGTAAAACAATAGCCCATGTGTGGAAATAGTTTGGTACAACTTTGGATAAGATTGTAGCTTGTAGGTACAAAATCTAGGAGACCATTAGGAGATCATACTTCAAATGAAGGAGAATAATACCTATAACACCCCATAGATAAATCTAGAATAATCATGGAATATTATGATCGATAACAGAATTCATTATTATTACAACAGAAGTTTAATTGCACACACAGGTGTCGAATACATCAAGAGTACATGAAATAACAGCGGAAACAAACGAAACACGATAAGATAAATAAGGAAGCAAGAATCAAATGCAATCCTCCAAACAGCAGCAGCGACTCCAACACCAAGGCTTACCTAATCAACCTGTTTTCCTGTTTCAAATAGGGAGTGGGGTGAGACAGTCACTTCGTCCCAGTGAATTCTACTACCCTCCTAGGCTATAAAGCCGGGGTACCTAATCAGTCCATAATTGATAATCTATCATAATAAATATCATAATCATAATTAATAAAAGTGTAACACACAAAAGTATCTTGTTGATTTTATTCCGCTAAGACACTTCGAGGTGAGCATATCTCGAAGGCCCGCCATATCCGCTGACCGATTCGACCACGGCATTAAGCTCACAATCATTTTCCTAATGGGTTATTCCATTGGAAGCCCATAAGCAGCATACTAAACCGCACATGATCGACTGATTCTAAAGTGATTAACATACTACCAATATAATTCCTTTCCCGGGGAGCATACAACTTAAATTCTAAGTCATCCCTAATTTTTAGAATTGTGTCTGACTTTCCGTACAATATTAAATATATTATATAATAGCAATATATCTTCCTCAGGTTATGATATAAAACGAGTGATCATTCATTTTAAAAAAAATAGAAAATGTGAGGCAATTCTGGGTCAGCTCGCTACGGCGAGTTAGCAAGCTCGCCATGGCGAACTTGCAGGTACTGGCCTAAACAACTCGCTAGGCGAGCTGGGGCTCGCCATGGCGAAGTTCTTCAGCCCAGAACCTGGAGCTCGCCATGAGTGCTCGCTAGCAACTCGCTATGGCGAGTTAATGCAGTAAAGCCCCTGTTTTGCGAATTTCAACATTTTTCAAGGAATCACCTACAATAAAACTCTGAGAAAGTGCAGATATATAATATAGTAAATATATAACAGAATAGAAGAGAATTTGGGAGCTAATTCTCCTCACACAATTAATTCCTAATTCCTTAAGTTAACATGCAAATTTTATAATTTTGGGAATTCTAGCTAAACTAGCCTAAAGAACCCACCTGTTAATGAAGCTTTCACTTGCTTCCCGGGCTCTCTAAAACAGCTACAGCAAACTCCTAGCTACCCACGAACAGTAGGACCAGAATTTGGACTTTGAACTATTTGAACCCTTAAGCTTGCTCTATGGAATTGTGAAGTGTTTGATGATCCTCTGAATTTTAATGGGAGGCTGTTTATAGCTGAATTTCTAAGGTGTTTACTGAGAAGGTTTACTCTTGTTCTCAGCTTGCATGTAAATTCATTGGTTGATAAAAGGGGTGATGGGAAGCTTGTTGTTGTTGAATTTGGCGTGGGAAGAGGAGAGAAGTGGAGAGCAAATGAGCTTCAGCTCCTGAAGTGAATTGAATGAGGAAAATGAATGGGCTTGCATGTGTTTGAGGGGTTGGCATAAGGTGGAACTATGACTCACCATGATGGAAGTGAGGTGTAGTGGCAAGAGTGAATGAGTCATAGGAGGGAGGAAATTTGAAACTTAATCATAATTAATTTCATGAGTTAGATTAAGGTATTAATCATGTAGCTTTAGATTTAATTGGAACTACTAAATCTTACATATGATACTCCTAATTCTCATGAATTAATTATTTAATCACCCTTAATTAATTTTAATTTATGACAAATAGTCTCTAATTAAATTAATTAGGCAATTTAGAAAATTGGGATGTTACAATCTACCCCCCTTAAAGAAATTTCGTCCTCGAAATTCAGAAATTTACCTTAGAATAGGTGAGGATAACTGTTCATCATATCAGATTCCAATTCCCAAGTGTATTCGCCGTCCGGAGACTGCGCCCATTCAACTTTGACAATGGGAATCCTCTTGTTTCGCAGAGTTTTAACATCTCGATCAACAATTCGGACTGGATCGGGTTGATAAGTTAGATCGGGCTGGAGATCAATCTGCTCGATTGCTATTGGCCGATAGGGATCTGGAATGTACTTGCGAAGCTGAGAGACATGGAACACGTCGTGTAACCCTGACATAGAAGGTGGAAGAGCTAACTGATAGGCTACGGAACCGACGCGCCGAAGAATCTGATATGGTCCAATATATCTTGGACAGAGTTTCTTAGTTCTAAACACACCCCGTATTCCCAACTTCGGAGTAACCTTCAAAAACACATGATCTCCTTCCTTAAATTCCAACGGTCTCCTTCTCCTGTCGGCATAACTCTTTTGCCGACTCTGCGCAACCTTCATCTTTTCACGGATTGACCTAACCTTTAAAGTTGTCTCTTGTATCAGGTCGGGTCCAAGCAATCTGCGATCACCAATTTCGGTCCAACACAACGGAGTTCTACACTTTCTCCCGTACAAAGCTTCAAACGGTGCCATCCCGATACTGGAATGGTAACTGTTATTATAAGAGAATTCAATCAAGTGCAAGTAGTTGCTCCAACTACCGCCATCTTCCAAAACACATGCACGAAGCATATCTTCAAGAGTTTGAATAGTTCTTTCAGACTGTCCATCTGTCTGAGGGTGATGCGATGTACTCATTCTCAACCGAGTACCCATCGCATGCTGGAAGGCTTTCCAAAACCTAGATGTAAAGATTGGATCACGGTCTGAAACGATGCTGAGGGGTACACCATGCAATCTCACAATATGTTCTATAAAAATAGCTGCATACTGTGTGGCCTTATAGGTAGATTTCACAGGAATGAAGTGAGCTGACTTGGTCAATCTGTCCACAACTACCCAGATTGAATCTTGGCCCTTCTGGTTTCGGGGTAAACCTCCAACAAAGTCCATAGTAATGTGTTCCCACTTCCACTCCGGAACTTCCAAAGGTTGCAATGGACCTCCAGGTTTCTGGTGTTCAATCTTCACTTGTTGACAAACCAAACATCTAGACACAAAATCTGCGATTTCTGCCTTCATATTCGGCCACCAGTAGTTCTGTTTCAAGTCATGGTACATTTTGGTGGATCCTGGATGAATCGAGAATCCACTTTTGTGTGCCTCGTCAAGAATCAGCCTTTTCAGTTCATCGTCATTAGGTACACACAATCTTCCATCATACAACATAGCACCATCCGATGCAATTGAGAACTCTGGGTTATTCAATCTCCTTTGAAGGTCCATATCACTTCGCTGCGCCTGCACTACCCTCGAGCGCAGATCGCATGACAACTCCATACGATTGATTCTAATGCCGCTCTTTCTGTACACCACATTCAGATTCAAGTCTCTGAACTTCTCATACAATCCACACTGCTGCATTAAGAGTTCGGAAGCATATAAGGCTTTCCTGCTCAAAGCGTCTGCCACAACATTCGCTTTGCCAGGATGGTAGTTGAGATTGAAATCGAAGTCCTTCAAATATTCCATCCACCTACGCTGCCTCATATTCAGGTCTTTCTGATCAAACAGGTATTTCAGACTCTTATGGTCGCTGAAAAGATCAAATTGGACACCATACAAGTGATGCCTCCAAATCTTTAGAGCGAAAATAATTGCTGCTAATTCCAGATCATGGGTTGGGTAATTTTGCTCGTGTGGTTTCAATTGCCGCGAGGCATATGCTACCACAGCTCCATCTTGCATTAGAACACAACCAAGACCTTTATGTGATGCATCGCAATACACCACGTACTTCCGATTAGGATCAGGAATGACCAATACTGGAGCACTGGTTAACTTTTCTTTCAACGTCCTGAAACTCACTTCACAATCAGCATCCCAAACAAAAGGAGTACCTTTCCTGGTCAAACGGGTCAAGGGTAAGGCGATTTCCGAAAATCCAAGAATGAATCTCCGGTAATAACCTGCTAATCCCAGGAAACTTCTGACTTCTGATACATTGTTGGGTCTTTCCCAGTTAAGAACTGCTTCTACTTTGGATGGGTCGACTGACACACCGCCTTGGGAAATGACATGTCCCAGAAATTTAATTTCTGAGAGCCAGAATTCGCACTTACTGAACTTGGCATATAACTTCTTCTCTCTCAGAACTTCCAAAACAATCCTGAGATGTTCAGCATGATCTTCTTGATTGCGAGAATAGATTAAAATATCATCTATGAAGATGACAACAAATTTGTCGAGGTAAGGCTGGAAAATCCTGTTCATGTAATCCATAAACACAGCAGGAGCATTAGTCAATCCAAAAGGCATAACTAGGAATTCGTAATGCCCATAACGCGTCCTGAATGCCGTCTTAGACACGTCTGAGGATTTGATTCTGATCTGATGATAGCCGGAACGAAGATCAATCTTTGAAAACACAGTGGCACCTCTGAGTTGATCTAAGAGATCATCAATCCGAGGTAGCGGATACTTGTTTTTGATTGTAACTTTGTTAAGCTGACGATAATCAATGCATAAACGCATAGTGCCATCCTTCTTCTTGACAAGTAGAACAGGTGCTCCCCAAGGAGAGACACTAGGCCGAATGAAATGCTTCTGGAGTAGTTCCTCAAGTTGAGTTTTAAGCTCAAGGAGTTCTAATGGAGACATTCTATAAGGTGCAACTGAAATGGGCTGTGAACCCGGAACAAGATCTATAGAGAACTCTATTTCACGCTCGGGAGGGAGACTCATAATATCATCAGGGAAAACATCTAGATACTCGCTAACTATAGGGATGTCGCTAGGACTCAAACTAGACTCATGATCAATAGTGAACAAGACACTGAAGCACTTGCTGCTGGCACCTAAATACTGGATCAACTGGTGAGTGTTTTGCAATAAAGCATATAAGGCTCTACTTTCTGCAGAAGTTTCTGAAGGAATGAACAAATTCTTTTCCGCACAACCGATATACACGGTATTGGCTGAGAGCCAATCCATGCCAAGAACGACATCAAAGTCCTTTAGAGGTAGACATATTAAATCAATGTGGTAGACCTTACTTCCGACTAAGATGGGACAATTTTGACAGACTTTCTTTGAAGTAACTCTGCCGCTAGTAGCGACAGCGACAAACATTTGTGGTACGAGGGGTACAGAAGGAATTCCTAACCGCATGACACAGTCTACGGCTATAAAAGAGTTGGTGGCTCCACAGTCAAATAAAACTAAGACCTTAGACTGTGCTAACAAACATACATCCATAATTAAAGCATTATTAGATCTTATTTCATTGCAGTCTAAAGAATATACCCGACCTTTATTCTTTGCGGATCCACTGGATTCACCGTGCTTCTTCAACTTCGGACACTCATTCCTGAAGTGCCCAGGTTGCTTGCAGTAATAGCACATATTCTTGCCTTTCATGCATTCGCCGCTGTGAGGGTATCCACAGTCTGAACAGTTCTTGGGCGAACGTTGAGAGTGATTCTGCTTGCCCATGCTGGAGTTACCTTTAGACTTCAAGTTCAAACCAAACTTTCCGAACAAACCCTTCTTCTTCTGAGTGGTCTCACTCCTTTCCTTGTGAATGTGGCTGAGGCCGGCTTCGGCATGATAGCTTTTCTGCACTAGATCACCAAAGCTAGTGATCTGCTGCATTGACACATCGTGGGCTATGTCAGCTCGAAGCCCTATCCTGTATTTCTTCATTTTCCAGGCTTCGGTCGGGGCATCGTCACCATCAGCAACATACCGGACCAATTCATTGAACTTCATGGTATATTCAGCTACCGTCAGACTACCTTGCTTCAACTCAGTTAACTCCCGTTCCATCTGGAATTGGTAGCTCTCAGGAATGTAATGGCCAATGAACAAACGCCTGAAATTCTGCCAGTTAATCTCTGTATGGCTGGCTTCCATGTACTGCTTGGTACCTTCCCACCAATTGCAAGCGTCACCCCTGAAGAAGCGGGAGACGAAGGTTACTTTATCTGTCTCTGAGCAAGTCATGGAGTCCAGAATGCCAGTCATCCTTTGCAACCATTCCCTGGCTTTAGCGGGGTTATATTCACCATAGAACTCTGGAGGGCTCATCCTACAAAACTCTCGGAAGGCAGCGCTCGACCCCAAGTTCTGAGGAGGGGGAGCATTCATGTGCTGCTGAAACATGGCCATAAACTCCTGATGCTATTGCGCTTGCTGGGCTTGAAACTGCTGATGCTAATGCATCATCTCTGCCCACATGTTGGCGTTAGCATCTCCGAACACTTCTGGTTCCTCATCACTATCATGCCTTCTTGGTGGCCTTCCAGGTCCTCGTCTCGGTCCAGACATTTCGCTCTAACTGCCAATATCAAATCAAGTTAGCTAGGCCTAAAGTGACATGACACCTAGAACGTATGTAGGGAAACTAGACAACTACTGGGATTGGAAAGGTAATACTAATGAACTCACGCAAGATCTGAATCGACCTGCTCTGATACCAATTATAACACCCCATAGATAAATCTAGAATAATCATGGAATATTATAATCGATAACAGAATTCATTATTATTACAACAGAAGTTTAATTGCACACACAGGTGTCGAATACATCAAGAGTACATGAAATAACAGCGGAAACAAACGAAACACGATAAGATAAATAAGGAAGCAAGAATCAAATGCAATCCTCCAAACAGCAGCAGCGACTCCAACACCAAGGCTTACCTAATCAACCTGTTTTCCTGTTTCAAATAGGGAGTGGGGTGAGACAGTCACTTCGTCCCAGTGAATTCTACTACCCTCCTAGGCTATAAAGCCGGGGTACCTAATCAGTCCATAATTGATAATCTATCATAATAAATATCATAATCATAATTAATAAAAGTGTAACACACAAAAGTATCTTGTTGATTTTATTCCGCTAAGACACTTCGAGGTGACCATGTCTCGAAGGCCCGCCATATCCGCTGACCGATTCGACCACGACATTAAGCTCACAATCATTTTCCTAATGGGTTATTCCATTGGAAGCCCATAAGCAGCATACTAAACCGCACATGATCGACTGATTCTAAAGTGATTAACATACTACCAATATAATTCCTTTCCCGGGGAGCATACAACTTAAATTCTAAGTCATCCCTAATTTTTAGAATTGTGTCTGACTTTCCGTACAATATTAAATATATTATATAATAGCAATATATCTTCCTCAGGTTATGATATAAAACGAGTGATCATTCATTTTAAAAAAAATAGAAAATGTGAGGCAATTCTGGGTCAGCTCGCTACGGCGAGTTAGCAAGCTCGCCATGGCGAACTTGCAGGTACTGGCCTAAACAACTCGCTAGGCGAGCTGGGGCTCGCCATGGCGAAGTTCTTCAGCCCAGAACCTGGAGCTCGCCATGAGTGCTCGCTAGCAACTCGCTATGGCGAGTTAATGCAGTAAAGCCCCTGTTTTGCGAATTTCAACATTTTTCAAGGAATCACCTACAATCAAACTCTGAGAAAGTGCAGATATATAATATAGTAAATATATAACAGAATAGAAGAGAATTTGGGGGCTAATTCTCCTCACACAATTAATTCCTAATTCCTTAAGTTAACATGCAAATTTTATAATTTTGGGAATTCTAGCTAAACTAGCCTAAAGAACCCACCTGTTAATGAAGCTTTCACTTGCTTCCTGGGCTCTCTAAAACAGCTACAGCAAACTCCTAGCTACCCACGAACAGTAGGACCAGAATTTGGACTTTGAACTATTTGAACCCTTAAGCTTGCTCTATGGAATTGTGAAGTGTTTGATGATCCTCTGAATTTTAATGGGAGGCTATTTATAGCTGAATTTCTAAGGTGTTTACTGAGAAGGTTTACTCTTGTTCTCAGCTTGCATGTAAATTCATTGGTTGATAAAAGGGGTGATGGGAAGCTTGTTGTTGTTGAATTTGGCGTGGGAAGAGGAGAGAAGTGGAGAGCAAATGAGCTTCAGCTCCTGAAGTGAATTGAATGAGGAAAATGAATGGGCTTGCATGTGTTTGAGGGGTTGGCATAAGGTGGAACTATGACTCACCATGATGGAAGTGAGGTGTAGTGGCAAGAGTGAATGAGTCATAAGAGGGAGGAAATTTGAAACTTAATCATAATTAATTTCATGAGTTAGATTAAGGTATTAATCATGTAGCTTTAGATTTAATTGGAACTACTAAATCTTACATATGATACTCCTAATTCTCATGAATTAATTATTTAATCACCCTTAATTAATTTTAATTTATGACAAATAGTCTCTAATTAAATTAATTAGGCAATTTAGAAAATTGGGGATGTTACAATACCCATGTGATTGAAGAGTTGTTGCAAGTTGTCTTGCAGTTGAAAATGTCCAGAAAAGGTATAGAGTAGCTCCTGTTCATGTCCTTGCAAGTACATATGATATTATATTTTAATAACTTGAATGTGAGAATGTTACAAAGTCTCTTTCACCCTTGTACCACACCAGCTGGATATTGCAAGCTGTTTTGAACTTGTTACTGCATTTCCATTTGTCTAATTTACACCAACAACCGTTCATGAGAGAATCATAAGCCTTGGCAAAAGATGTGTTCATATGATTCCTTGAATATGACTAAGAGAGAATGTTCTCTAGTCATAATTCATTCCTTGTCTTAAATGATTTATTCCACTGTTATGGTTCTTGAAATAAATCTCATATAAAATTCATGCTTGTCTTGTACCAAGTTGACTCATGAAAAAGTGATTATCCTTGAACACGCAAACTTGGGAGACCGTTCTGAGAACGTTCTCCTGACTTATAAATATTTAAACTTTTGAAATGATTTTTTATTCTAAGTTGATTCTTGTCATTTTGCTGAACTGATATGAATGCTCTTGAGGAAAATTGACATGTTCATGATGAGAACATTATTTCAAAAGAGTTGATAATGTTTCTTTCTTTGGTTAATCAACTTTAAAATCTTTTGTTGTTGCAAAACATTCCATAATTCCTCTTTGATGTTTTGCACAAATTGTTACTTGTTCATTGAGTATCTTTGAGATGATTTAGTGAAGGCGTGAGTATACTCATCATGAGGATTATCATTTTCTAACTTAGAGAATGATTAAAACGTTTATGACTTGTGCATAAGCTCCTTTGAAAACTCATGAAAAATCATTCTCAAACTTTCTCATCTTGAGAAACTTTGATAAGATAAAACTTTGAGTAGGTTTTGACGATCTTCAACATATGCATCATTTTAATTGATGTTAATTGTAGTAGTAAATCTTCAAAGCATGTAACAAAACTCAATGTGAGTTTTGACATAATAACATCAAATATATTCTTGGGTAGCTTGAGATGCCAGTTTTTCCATCTTGATTCTTCAACTATGATCTTCATATTCTTCCTTGAATCGTCAATACTCATTGCAAACTTTGTGATGATGAGGAAGACTATTAATCATAAAAGTCACTTTGTTGTTAAACCTTCCCATGAAACCTTTTATGCTTCAAACAACATCCTTTAAAAATCTTCATGAAGGTTGTGAAGCTACTTTTATTATCATCTGATGCTACTCCAATTCTTTCATTGTTTGAGTATATAAAGTGCACTTATTGATGTGAGCGACGTCTAGCTCATCCACTTTTGTCATTATCTATCTTTCAACAAAAACTCAAGTGCAAACATCAGTAGATCACCATTCATAAAACTTAACATTTATTCCATAAGGTTTGTTGTCATTAAAACACATATCAAAGATGGGTTTTGCCTCAACATGGGCCTGTAACACCTGTATTTTTATTTAATTAGATTTATTAGTTTTTTATAGTAACATTATGTTTGGTTAGTAATTTAATTAAGAAGTATTGTTTAGAAATAGAAAGAGTAGAGAATAGAAAATGTAATTGAGAAATAAGTAGTGTTATGAGGTGGTGTAAATGTGCTTTAGTTAATGGGCCTAAGCTAAGGGTGAGAGGGTATTTTAGTCTTTATGATTAATTAAGGTTGAATAGAGTTTATGAGGTATAGAGAGAAAGAGAGTTCATAAAAATAGAGAAGGGGAGGTAGAAAGAGAAAGCATAGAAGAGAATAAAGTATAGGGGGAGAACTAGAGAAGAATCAAGGAGAAGAAGAGCTAGAGATTTCAACTTCATTAAGGTAAGAGAGTAGTATAATTCAATTGAGATGATTCATATAGAGGAGAGAAGTATTCTTCTCCATTCCCAAACTCTCTTATCTCTTGGTATGAGGCTGGATATATGGGAATGTGTTTAATCCATGAGAATGTTGTTGGTTGATGATTAATATGTTCATGTATGATTCTAACACGAATTTGTATGATCAATAACATGTTTATACGTAGATTGTTGTTGTTATTTGAAAATGGGTTTTCAAATAAAAGTGGGAAAAATCTATGATTTTGGCATGAAATGTTGTTTGATGATGTAAACCTACTATTGTGAAAGCCTTAGAGAAGATGTCTCAAGCTCCAAGTTCGGCAGCAGTCACGACTCCATTTATCAGATCAACAGCAGCGGCGCACCACAAGTGTCTTTGGGTTTCTCCTTTGTTCTTCACACAACGGCTGAGCTCTAACTTTTAGGGTTTAAGGCTCCTTTATATAGGATAATGTCTTGGATCATGGGCCTCCCTAATTGAGGATAAGACAACCCAAAGGAATAAAGCATATTCCCCCAATGATTAGTACAAAAGTAGTACAATCTGCACATGAGAAATCTGCCAGCAGTCTTTCCTCTCGTTAACGCTCCTTTGCATTGGAGGAAAATAGCGATTGAAAACGCAGTGGAATTTTAAAATTTTCCTTTAAGGATCCTTAAGAATGAACATGATATGTGTTAAGAGCTTTTACCTCTCGTAATGGAGGAGCTTTGATTCACAATCAAAATCTTGATCACGAGCGTTGAAGACGAACAACAACGCCTCTATCTATTCCACACGAACAGCTACCTTCAATATGAGTGCTAGCTCCAAGGATGAAGGTTTCTAGTGAGAGGTGGGAGGGATAAGGATTAGGTTTTTTAGCAAGAGTGTTTGCATCAAGTTATTTTCTTTGCTACAAGGGTTCTATTTATAGAACCACTTGTCTTGTGCACCAAGACAAACTCTTGTCATTGGGCTACATTTACGCTAATGCCTTTTTTCATTAAACAAGCATAAAGGGGCGCATGCCTCATGTGTCATGTACACATGGGCGCTCCCTCACCATTCCTAATGGTGTATTGCTTATTTAATTACCATGATACCTTTATCATTTTTCCATATTCCTCTGAGGTACACCGTACCTTACGGTGTTCCAATCCTACACTAGACTGTCCTTGTGTGTGACCCTTGTAGGTTTCCGTAACGTTGGCAGTTACATTAAATCATACATTTAATTATAACAAACAGTGAGCGGTATCTAGCAACACATCACTGCTACCCAAGTCACGAAAATGTCATGTGATCTGACAAACCTTTTTCCCGTGATAAATATCTTGTGTACAATTACCCTTTTACCCTTATGTCTATATTGAACACAAGGCATAGTACGTCATCCTTGTTAAGTTCAATATTGGGCCCTTAGACATATCTCCTGTTATGTAGGAGGGGTAAATTCCATCTAGGTCACTCATGTCCCTCGGCATGCTTTGTGAAGCACCCATCAACTGTCTTTATGATCATCCTGTTACGGACAACGTTTGATCAGTAATAAAGTACTTGACTCCACATCTAGGGTCCATAGTGGTTTCAGGTCGAAGGGTGGAATACACCACTTATCACTATGAGAATATCTTATGACATTTCATAACATACTATGTAGTATTCTCATGGTGGGTCAATCCGATATAAATGTTACCCCTAACATTCATATCTATGTGAAGACTTGATAACTACTTATCTATGATCCGTGAGATGTGATCATCAGTCTACCATCATAATAGTCTCTATGCTTTAATGTTATCCCAATTCACAATAAAGCTTGACTATGGATATTTAAGAATAGTGTTCTTATGTTTGATGGATTCTCACGATTAAGTCATACTTAACGTTCCATTAAACGAACTAACTATTCTAGGGACTTTATTACTTTTAACACATAAACATAATAAATAAAAAGCCTTTATTTAATAACTAAATTATTCGATACAAGTTAAATGCAACCAAAATAATTGGCCTCTAGGGCTTACACCAACAATCTCCCACTAGCACTAGAGCCAATCAGGCATACTTCTAATACCCTACTCCTAGTGTGGCCCTCATGCTTCGGCTGAGCAAGAGGTTTCGTAAGTGGGTCAGCAGTATTGTCGAGTGTTGGTACGCTACATTTCTTAAATAAGGTGATAGCGCCTGAGTATGTGTTTGGACTTTTGGTGAGATCTAGGTTCCTTAGCTTGTGCGATTGTGCCATTGTTATCACAGAATAGATCAATGGGATCTACAATGCTAGGGAATATGCCAAGTTTGGTAATGTACTTCTTTATCCAAACAGCTTCCTTTGCTGCATTTGATGCGGCAATGTAGTCAGCTTCGGTTGTAGAATCAGCAACTGTATCTTGCTTTGAACTTTTCCAGCTCACAGCGCCACCATTTATGCAAAACACATAGCCAGACTGCGATCTAAAATATCCCTATCTGTCTGGAAGCTAGCATCAGTGTAACCAATTACACTTAGCTCTTCTTGACCTCCATATATTAGGAATGAGTCCTTAGTCCTTCTTAAGTACTTAAGGATGTTCTTGACAGCCACCCAATGATCTTCACCAGGATCAGACTGATATCGACTCGTTGCGCTTAAGGCATATGAAACATCTGGACGAGTACATATCATGGCATACATGATAGATCCTATAGCTGATGCATAAGGGATCTTACTCATGCGGTCCCTTTCTTCCTTAGACGAAGGGGATTGTGTTTTTGAAAGACACAAGCCATGTTGCATAGGAATGAATCCTTTCTTGGAATCATGCATATTAAAGCGTCTCAAGTTCTCAACACTTTATCTATGTATGTACTCTGACTTAGGCCAAGCAGTTTCTGTGATCTATCTTTATAGATTCTTATTCCTAATATATAGGCCGCTTCACCCAGATCTTTCATAGAAAAGCAATTCCCTAACTAAGTTTTAACTTGTTGCAAGGTAGGGATGTCGTTTCCTATAAGTAATATGTCATCTACATATAATACCAGGAACACGACTATGCTCCCACTAACCTTCTTGTAAACACAAGATTCATCTTCATTCTTAATGAATTCAAACTGTTTTACAATTTCATCAAAACGAAGATTCCAACTTCTGGAAGCTTGCTTCAATCCGTAGATTGATCGCTGTAGTTTGCATATCTTTTTGGCTTCGCCTGGAATGCAAAACCCTTCAGGTTGTATCATGTATACATCCTCAAGGAGACTCCCATTAAGGAAGGCAGTTTTTACATCCATCTGCCAAATTTCATAATCATAATATGCAGCGATGGCAAGTAAGATCCGAATGGATTTAATCATCGCAACTAGTGAAAAGGTTTCATCATAGTCCACACCATGAATTTGTTTGAAGCCTTTAGCAACCAATCACGTTTTTTAGGTCTGTACCTTTCCATCCATGTCAGTCTTCTTCTTGAAGACCCATTTGCATCCTATGGGTTTGATCCCATCAGGAACCTCCACCAAGTTCCAAACTTGGTTTGTGTACATGGAATCCATTTCAGATTTCATGGCTTCAAGCCACTTCTCAGACTCAGGACCAGTAATGGCCTCTTGGTAAGTCATAGGCTCATCTTGATCCATGAGTAACACGTCACCTTGCTTTGATATGAGATATCCATATCTTTCAGGTTCTTGACGTGTCCTGTTGGACCTACGTGGTTCTTGTGTTACTTGAGTAGGATTCTCTGTCACAACATGTTGTGCGTCCTGCTCATGTTCCTCCATTGTTGTGTCATTACTTTGTGGATCATGAATTTCTTCAAGATCTTTTTCTCTCACTGATTCCTTTGGAAACAAAGTCCTTTTCTAGGAATACTCCTGTCCGGGCGACAAACACTTTGCCCTCAGAAGGATTGTAGAAGTGATATCCTTTTGTCTCTTTAGGATGTCCCACAAAGAAACACTTGTCAGATTTAGGTTCAAGTTTAGTAGAAATTTGTCGTTTTACATAAACATCGCAACCCCAAATCTTTAAGTAGGACATATGTGGTTTCTTACCACTCCATATCTCATATGGTGTCTTTTCAACCGTTTTAGAAGGAACGCGGTTAAGTGTATAAGCTGCTGTTAATAGAGCATGTCCCCAAAAGGAGTTTGGAAGATCAGCGTGACTCATCATAGACCGCACCATGTCCAAAAGGGTTCAGTTCCTTCTCTCAGATACACCATTCCATTGTGGTGTTCCAGGAGGAGTGAGTTGGGATGAGATCCCACACTCTTTTAGATGGTCATCAAATTCTAGGCTTAAATACTCACCTCCTCGATCTGATAGGAGGGTTTTGATTTTCTTTCCTAGCTGGTTTTGTACTTCATTTTTAAATTCTTTGAACTTTTCAAAGGATTCGGATTTATGCTTCATTAAATACACATATCCATATCTACTGTAGTCATCAGTAAATGTGATGAAGTATTGAAAACCTCCTCTGGCAGGTGTGTTCAATGGTCCATACACATCAGTATGTATGAGAGCCAAGAGGTCACTTGCCCTTTCACCTTTACTAGTGAATGGGACCTTTATCATTTTTCCCAATAAGCAAGATCTGCATGTTTCAAATGATTCATAATCAAATGAATCCAAGAGCCCATCTTTATGGAGCTTGGAAATGCGTTTCTCGTTTATATGGCCTAAACGACAATGCCAAAGGTATGTGGGATTTAACTCATTAGGTTTCTTCCTCTTAGTATCAATGTTATATATTGGCATTTCAAGATCAAGAATATATAATCCATTACTCATTTGTGCAGTGGCATAAAAGATATCATTTAAATAAATGGAGCAACAATTGTTCTTTATTATAAATGTAAAGCCAAGTTTATCCAAACAAGAAACAGAAATAATATTCCTGCTAATGGCAGGTACATGAAAACAGTTCTCTAACTGAATTATTAAACCACTAGGTAAAGTCAAATCATAAATTCCCACAGCTAATGCGGCAACTCTTGCTCCATTTCCCACTCGTAGGTCGACTTCACCTCTAGCCAATTCTCTACTCATTTGCAGCCCCTGCACATTAGTAAAAATGTGAGAACCACATCCGATATTCAATACTCATGTAGAAGAAGTAGATAAATTAATTTCAATAACAAAGATACCTGCTGAATTGGAACTCTCTATTCCATTCTTCTTATCTTCCAGGTATTTTGGGTAGTTCCTCTTCCAATGTCCACTCTTGTTACAGTGGAAGCACTTACCCTCCTTTGCAATGCCACCAGTAGGCTTCAAAGCTTGAGGGGTAGATTTGGGTTTGGCAACTACCTTGCCCTTCCCTTTGTTGCCCATCCCTTTGTTACCCTTCTTGTGATTTCCATTACCGATCATTAGAACATGATTGGACTTTCCTTTTGATTTCATGTTCTGTTCAGCTTGTCTCAACATGCTCAACAGTTGTGGCAGAGTTTTCTCCATGTCGGACATGGTGAAATTCAGCACAAACTGATTAAAGCTTTCCAGCAACGATTGCAGGATGAGATCAGTTGCAAGTTCATTCCCGAGCGAAAATCCCAATCTTGTCAGGTTCCCCACGTACCCAATCATTTTGAGCACATGTTGACTAATAGGAGATCCCTCAGCTAGCTTGGCCTGAAACAGGGCTCTGGAAACCTCAAACCTCTCAATTCTGGCTTGCTCTTGGTAGAGCATTTTCAAGTGTTCGATCATATCGAATGCATTCATTTCCTCATGTTGCTTCTGAAGCTCATAGGTCATGGTAGTCAGCATGAGACATTTTGCATCCATAGCATCATCAAGATGCTTCTGATAAGCATCCTTTTGACCCTTAGGTGCATTGGCAGCAGGTTCATCATCCGGGTCAGAATGGGGTTCCTCAATAACATACAGCTTTTTCTCGTGCATGAGGACTATCCTCAATAACATACTGTTTGAACTGTTGTTGTTTGTCGTGGTGATCTACATTAATAAAATTGAAGGGCTTAATTCATAATTTGGTCCCTTATGTTTATTTTAGCTCTCAATTTGGTCCCTTATGTTTTAAAACGTCTATGTTAGTCCCTTATGTTTTAACGTTATCATTAATTGGTCCCTTCCGTCAATTTTTTTTATAATTCCGTTAATTTTTGACACGTGGCGTACACTTGTCAAAAATTAAAGACAGCCACGTGTCAAAAATTAACAGAATTTTAAAAAAAATTGACGGAAGGGACCAATTAATGGTAACGTTAAAACATAAGGGACTAACATAGACGTTTTAAAACATAAGGGACCAAATTGAGAACTAAAATAAACATAAGGGACCAAATTATGAATTAAGCCAAATTGAAGATATAAGTATCAAATAATTTTAAAACATATTTAATTATGACTTCAATTAAATATGCGCTCCCACTATTTTACTCAAAACAAATGACTCTCGACATTTGATTCGGAAAATCCCGTTGGAAGATTTTCTAGTGGGAATGAGATTCATATTTCACTTTGTTTTAAGTCAGCGTTAGGCTGATTGCACAAAACGCAGCTATTTAGGTAGGAAACTCTTTCCAATTGTATCTCATACAACTCTCATATCTTTTCCATTGGGTGAATAACACTTATTCTAATCCATCATATGAATAACCCAACATTTGCTTCTAAAGTCATATAATCGTATTGTATTTTCTTTAATTAAGTTAAACCCAATAAATAGCAATCGGATAAACAAGTTATCTCACCGCAACTTATCAGTATTGACAATGCACTTTACGTTGGTAAAACCTACATTAATCGATATTGATCTTGAAGGGTGCTATTCTTTAGAAAGCTTAAAACTTAATATTAACCTTGAGGGAATTTTAATTAGTTTGATTTCACCGGCTTATTTATCATATAAATCGTCTCTCACATGCATCAACATACAAACATACACATGCATCAACATACATAAAATGAAACAGTTATGGCCCCTAGCGCAATTGTTCTCTCAAGCCAATGAGAGAACCTAAGCTAACTTAATAACGATCTATACTTCTCCAAGCATGATCTCCTTCATGTTGTTGTGTTCCCTTTCTTCATAAAATTACATTACATAAAAGAATACTCGTTTTACATACGAGGGAGTAAGATGAGAAGAGAACTTTACATCAAGAGATTAAGATATAAGGCACGACACGCAGGCCGTATTTAAAATCCCAAAATAAAACAAAAGTAAACTAAGGCCATAACCGATCATCACAAAAGCATAATAATAAACACATATTTTATTATTATTATTATTATTATTATTATTATTATTATTATTATTATTATCAGTTTAAGTCCCGTTAATTAAATTAAAATTAAAATTTGACGAACGTGATCAAGTTTCTGCCTCCTGTGCATAGCGCAGGATGCTGTCAGGTCAAACTATTGCTCTCTATCCCCTGGGCATAGCGCAGACACGCACTTTAACCTTGAATTTTCGCCGTTTGACAGCACAACCCTTGTGTTGTCGCGAATCCTAATGCAATAATTTTGCGCCGTCAAAACTCATCATGATCATAACTCAATTTAAATGATCAACATGTCATTGCTTCACCATACAAATGTCGGATTCCAAAGCAAGTGAACATGGATCGCTTCAATTGAACAACTTTTATAATATGTTTCAATGGACGAAATTATGAACAACATATCACATATATTGTTTTGCATCACGATCACTTATATCACATATAAGTCTTGATCAATCTTATTTGTATAACCTTAGGACGATCAACATATCGCTGCTTCACCATACTAATGTCGGATTCCGAAGCCGTTTCAATGTCAATCATCTAAATTGTACATAAAAAGATGCCAAATTTTAATTACTCAATTTTAATCTTTGTTAAGTGTTTTAATCGAATTAAAACAAAGTACATGAATTAAACAAACATCAAATGATGGATTCATAAGTGGCTCTGACACCACTGGAGAAAAATAGCGATTGAAAACGCAACGGAATTTTAAAATTTTCCTTTAAGGATCCTTGCGAATGAGCATGATATGTGTTAAGAGCTTTTACCTCTCGTAATGGAGGAGATTTGATTCACAATCAAAATCTTGATCCCGAGCGTTGAAGACGAACAGCAACGCCTCTATCTAGTCCACACGAACAGCTACCTTCAATATGAGTGCTAGCTCCAAGGATGAAGGTTTCTAGTGAGAGGTGGGAGGAATAAGGATTAGGGTTTTTAGCAAGAGTGTTTGCATCAAGTTATTTTCTTTGCCACAAGGGTTCTATTTATAGAACCACTTGTCTTGTGCACCAAGACAAACTCTTGTCATTGGGCTACATTTACGCTAATGCCCTTTTTCATTAAACAATCATAAAGGGGCGCATGCCCCATGTGTCATGTACACATAGGCGCTCCCTCACCATTCCTAATGGTGTATTGCTTATTTAATTACCATGATACCCTTATCATTTTTTCATATTCCTCTGAGGTACACCGTACCTTACGGTGTTCCAATGCTACACTAGAATGTCCTTGTGCGTGACCCTTGTAGGTTTCCGTAACGTTGGCAGTTACATTAAATCATACATTTAATTATAACAAACAGTGAGCGGTATCTAGCAACACATCACTGCTACCCAAGTCACGGAAATGTCATGTGATATGACAAACCTTTTTCCCGTGATAAATATCTTGTGTGCGATTACCTTTTTACCCTTATGTCTATATTGAACACAAGGCATAGTACGTCACCCTTGTTAAGTTCAATATTGGACCCTTAGACATATCTCCTGTTATGTAGGAGGGGTAAATTCCATCTAGGTCACTCATGTCCTTCGGCATGCTTTGTGAAGCACCCATCCACTGTCTTTATGATCATCCTGTTACGAACAACGTTTGATCAGCAATAAAGTACCTGACTCCACATCTAGAGTCCATAGTGGTTTCAGGTTGAAGGGTGGAATACACCACTTATCACTATGAGAATATCTTATGACATTTCATAACATACTATGTAGTATTCTCATGGTGGGTCAATCCGATATAAATGTTACCCCTAACATTCATATCTATGTGAAGACTTGATAACTACTTATCTATGATCCGTGAGATGTGATCATCAGTCTACCAACATAATAGTCTCTATGTTTTAATGTTATCCCAATTCACAATAAAGCTTGACTACGGATATTTAAGAATAGTGTTCTTATGTTTGATGGATTCTCACGATTAAGTCATACTTATCGTTCCATTAAACGAACTAACTATTCTAGGGACTTTATTACTTTTAACACATAAACATAATAAAGAAAAAGCCTTTATTTGATAACTAAATTATTCGATACAAGTTCCATGCAACCAAAATAATTGGCCTCTAGGGCTTACACCAACATGCATTCCTTCCCTGACGTGGCGTCTTTGACTATATTGAGTGATTAGTCGCCTCTCATGGTTGTACGGAGTGGTAGTTTTGACTCTGATTAGCTATTGCCTTGGCTCTTGAACCTTTATAATGGTCCAGTGGTCTGTCTTGACACCAAATGACTCTAGAGTTCTCTTTATATGAAGAGATTACATTTTGTTCCTAAGTACAAACTAGACTCACATTTGCATAAAATAAACCTAAACATTTAATACAAAACCATATTAGCAGGTAAAAAATCAAGTGTCAAAGGCCTAATTATACTCACATAAAGCGAGTTATCACTGAGCGAGCAAGCTTGAATCCTAAAGCGAGCATTCATAGTTCTTGTTGTTCCTGCCCATAATTTATGTGCTCGTTGAGCGAGCTGCAGCGAGGGTGTCTCGCTGCATCTCGCTTGAAGCGAGGAACTCTTTGTATTGTCTCGCTAGGTCTCGCTGCTACTCGTTTGTAGCGATGAACCTTCAGACGTTGCCTCGCTACCTCTCGCTAGGGCTGACATAACGAAGGTGCCTGAACCAAATCTTCTTACAAGTTTAATGAGATGAAATATATGCTTGTAACATGTTTAGAATATTATCTTACGACATGATAACATCTTATATGATTGGAATTGTGAATTAAATCCTACATATGATATGTTACTTAAATGTATGACCTTGATGATAATATGATAATGCGATTTGATGAGAACTCTAGGGGGAATATTAGGATGAGTTACCTAGTATTCATTGAAATTCTGGTGGCAAGTGTCAGATGTGTAGCACGATGTGTACACTTTAGGAATCGTACGATGTGTAGCCTAATGTGTCAACATCGTGAACATGCTGAACTTGATGAACAAGTAAACAATTTAAAGTGCAGGAAACAATAAAACACAGTGAGTTTGTTAACCTAGTTCGGCGCTTAAACAAGCCTTAATCTGGAGGATACCAATCCAGGGATGAATCCACTATGGTAGTATCAATTCAAAGCTAAACTCCCCGTTTACAACTTCTCACTTAATCACTACCCGTGCTAATTCTACCTAGGAACTCCTAGATATGAGAACCTCTGCTCACTCCCCCTCAACCTTACCCAGTAAGGATTTAATAACAAACTCAGTTTTGGAGACACACTCCTAGAAAACTATGCACTCGTACCTAAAGGCTTTGAGTGTTGCACACTCTAACTCCTTGCTTCAAAGCTTTGGAGAAAGAACACTAGAGATTACAACTCTATCAAACTCAGTCCTTACTTGTATCAAAATTATGATTCAAGTGAAGGATCACAAATAACAATAAACAGACTAAGACCTAAGACTCGATTTCTTCAACTCTTGGCTTCGTACTTCAAAGTGTCTTCAGTCTTCCTTTATATAGAACAAGATTCATGGGCTTGGATCTTCAATGTTGACAGCTGGCCTTTGTAAATTCTCCTTGAGATTTATTTGATCATAATCTTTTAATTGTTTGTTTCAAATCTTTTTTATCAAAGTCGGCCAATAAAATAAAACAGAACCATGAAAGATTATCTTGTTCCTTGGCGCGCAAGCTGGCACGATTTAATTTGAAAAACAAATCTTTTTCAAAAGATCGCGTGTAAATTAAAGAAATCGCGTCCAGCTAGGGCGTCCAGATGTGAAACCTGATGTGCCACACATCATGCTCCACATCATGGAATCAGGCTTATTTTATCAAATGAAGCCAACACCCTAAAATCCTCAACAATCTCCCCCTTTGGCAAATTTTGGGCTAAAATAATCTTTGAGTCACCCAACAAGACTTGGAGAGATGTGTAGGCACATCAGAGGCATGCAGCAGCGGATATGAGCCTCACAAACAAAGAGAGAAATAAACTCTCACAATATAGGAAAAATAAATTCCCAAAGACTGAGAAAAATAAATTCTCAGACACATACAAGCATGAGATTCCATGCACACATAATGGAGGGTAGCAAACCCAGTAGTAGTTTACTCCCCTTGAACTAGAGCACTTTCCAAGTACTCCCCCTAAATCTCATATTCCCTATAGGCTTCTTCAAAATGCATGACCTAGAGAGATATAGAGAAGTTTTAAACTTGGCTTCTTAAGAATGCATGACCAAGTTAAAACTCACAGATGTGTCAAACATCACACAAATTAGCAACTTCTACAGGCTTCTTAAGAATGCATCACCATGTAGAAATCAAACAAATGGATCAACCATTACACAAATTAACATCTTCAATTGGACTTCTTAAGAATGCATCACCCAATTGAAAGTGTACAGATTAAGTCTTCAGAAAAACATGCTTTAGAAAACTAATTCTTCAAAAAGTTGTTGAGAAAACATTTGAAGAAAAATAAGCATGTATGCCAGATGTGTAGTCAGATGTGCCACACATCACAATTTGCTGCAGTTAAGACTTCAAAGAATTGTTCATTTTAAATTTTACTCCTCCTTTTTAGCCAGAATTTTGACAAATATAGTCAAACACATAGAGAGTAAGTAAAACATCATAGAATGCAGATAGCATGAGATGTAGAGATGATGGTGCATGAACAGAAAAAGGCACTCAGGCCATTATTAGTGCAGCAGTACAAGAACAGGCACACAAAGGTGCTACAGAAATCCAGGGCATAGCCAACAAAATACAAGCAAAACAACAGGAAATACTGAGTACAGGGAAATAATGAATTACAAAGATTCAAATATCCTGGCTCCCATCAGTTTCCTCAGCTTCAGAGTCATTGGGCTCCTCCTCCTCCAATTCCTCATCCTCAGCCATTGTTTGCTCATCCTCAAGCTCCAGTCCAGTAATGACTGCTTCCAGCTTGGCCTTCTTCTCATCCAGAGCCTTACAAGTCTCCTTTAAAGCAGTAATCATGTCTGTCCTAGACATTGCATTAGTTGAGCTGGATGTGCTCACATCAGGAGTCACATCAGACTGCTTGAGACTAAAAGAAATAGCAGACTCTCTTCTGCAAGACAAATCATCCTTGCCCAGAACATCAGGTCTCTGGCTCAATATGATTCCACACAGCAGGGAAGGAAATGCAATGGGTAGTTTGACAGCTAGGGTTTTGGCATGCTTGATAGTCTGATAAAAAATATAAGTACCAAAATCAAAGTTAATTTTGTTACCTACAGTGTAGATGAACCTAGCCAAACCTGTAGCCACATCACAGTTGTGTGTGGTAGGCACCCAGTTAGCAGCAGCAATCCTATTCAGGATGTTGTAGATTGGAGTGAGCTTGGTTGCTTGCAACTTTCCCTTCTTAGGCCAAGTCTTGACCTTTCCAGCAGTGATGGCCTTGATTATATAGTTGTCATTGGCCTCCATCTCAGCATAGGGCTCCTCACTTCTGCCCAAAAACTTGTTGATAACAGTGGGAGAGAAGTGGATCTCCTTGCCTCTCACAAAGACTGTCTGATACTCCTTGTCCAAAGGATTATCACAGCAAGCAGGAATATTCACCAAAAATTCTTTGACCACTTTCTCATAGCAGTCACTCAGCCCAGATACAGTTCTCATCAAGCCAGCACGCTTGATCAACCTCATAACCTCCTTGCACTGCAAGGCTTCAGCACTTAGCTCCCTCTCCAGAGCTAACCTTCTGTGAGCAATGTACTTCCATTTTCCAGCATGTGCAGGGTTGTAGAAGGAAATTAGGTCAACAGGGATATCAGGTATTCCCTGAGGAATTTTCTTCTTCCCATAACTCTTCTTCACAGCAGACTCAATGTGGACCACATCAAGCTCCACATTACGCTCCTCAGCAGATTCTTCCTTAGACTCGCTGATGTGAGCTACATCGCGCTCTCCATCATACTCTGAGTCACTTGTAGGTGGCTCTTTTCTTTTCTGAGTCTTCTTCTTGGTTGGTGGAACCACAGCTTTACTGTATACCTTCTTGGGACCATACAAAACTTGCCTCTTGACAGGCTTCTTCTTCTCCTTGGTAGTAACAGGAGATCTTTCAATAGCAGCAGGACCCTTTCCACTTCTGGTCCTTCTTGCAATGTTGTCCTCAGCAATTTTCTTCAAAGGGATGTCAATGTTGGAACAAAATTATGATTTTGTATCTCCTTAATTGATTTTGATGATAACAATGTATTTAAAGTTAAATTGGAGTACTAATAATTTAATTTAGTGTGCAGGATTAAAAGTTAAAATTTGCGTACTAAAGCACCTTAGAATTTCTGAAGGAATTACTTCTGAGCTTACCAGATCTGAAGCAAGTAATTCTGAGCCTGTCAAACTCTGAAGCTATTATCTGAAGGCTCATCAGAGATAAATGTTAAGCTACACTTGAGAATACAATTTTATTGAAGACTGTGCCTGACTAAGTCCAAACGTAGAAACCAAGAATGAAAAGGTTTGACCATGGAAAGGTCCTTTTCAAGTCAGGCTTCAGAAACGAATATTTCCTTATTTAGCTTACACCAAGGTTCAAATATCAAAAGCCAAAAGGAATCTCTCATTTTGTAGTAAACGTTAAGCTCCTAAGCATCTGCAAATCAGAACAGCTAATAAGCTCACTGATCAATACAAAGGAGCGTCTCAATTCTTCAAACGGCTATAATCTTCAACGTTCACTTTTTCACATATAAAAAGAAGAAGATCTGTGAAGAATTTGTATCAAGACTTAAGCTTCTGAACGTGCAGAACCTCTGTCAAATTCTAAAGCTATCAAACACTTAGAAACTTTGTGATAATCTTCTAAGTCAAGTCTTGTAACTGTGTTGTATTTTGTAAACACCTCTGATTGTATATCAAGTGTTAATCTCATATCTTTATTATTATTAAACTTGTGTGAAGTCTCTTGCTTTGTGCTTGAGCATTGGAAGTCTCTTGCTTTGTGCTTGAGCATTGGAAGTCTCTTGCATTGTGCTTGAGCATTGGAAGTCTCTTGCTTTGTGCTTGAGCATTTGTAATCTGAGTGATTATAGTGAAATCTCTTGTGAAGGACAAGAGGACTGGACTACTCTTGTTAGTGGGAGGAACCAGTATAAAAATTCTGAGCATCTCTCTATCCCTATCCTCATATATATTGTGTGTGTTACAACTTATCCGCTGCATTTGTTTTAACTTAGAAAAAGTCTTAACACAATTCAACCCCCCCCCCCCCCCCCTTCTTGTGTGTTTTTCAACCTTCAATTGGCATCAGAGCTCCGGTCTGTTGCTCTTCACTTAACAGTGAAACAGTAAAAGATCTAGGGGTACTTAGTTGAAAAACATGTCTGGTGTTACCTCTCCTTCTGCTTCCTCTGGACCTGATCACTCTGCTGTTCCACCTCCTCACAACTATGATAGGGAAAGGAACAGTGATAATCACAGAGACAAACCACCTTACTTCAACAGTGATCCTACTACTTTTCCTTTCTGGAAAACCAAGATGTATAGTTACATCATTGGGACTGATGATGAGTTATGGGATATCATTGAAGATGGTATACATTTTGAACACATGGATGATGAAGGTATTGTAAGAAATATCTACAGAAAGTTCTTTGATGCTGAAAAGAAGAAACAGTATAAGAAGCATCATACTGTTAAGAATATGCTTATTGGTGCAATATCTCATGCTGAGTATTTAAAAATATCCAACAAGTCATGTGCCAAAACTATCTGGGACTCTCTATGTTCCACCTATGAAGGAAATAAGCAAGTCAAAGAAGCTAAGGCAAACTTATTAGTTCATCAATATGAGCTGTTCAGAATGAAGGAAGATGAAGATATTAAAACCATGTATTCAAGGTTTCAAACCCTTGTCTCTGGTCTTCAAGTTCTGAAGAAAAGCTACACTGCATCTGATCACGTGAAGAAAATTCTGAAGAGCTTACCTTCCAAATGGAGACCAAAAGTTACAGCTTTTCAGGAATCCAAGGATTTGGACAATGTGACTCTTGAAGATTTAATAAGCTCACTCAGAAGTCATGAGCTAGAACTTATGTCAGATGAACCTGTCAAGAAGATGAAGTCCTTGGCTCTAAGCTCTGTTCAGACTTCCTCAAAAGCTGTAAAGATCAAAGTGTCTGAACAAGAGGAAGAAACTTCTGATGATATGATGGATGAAAATTCTGAGAATGAAGAAATGGCACTAATGGTTAGAAGGTTTCAGAAATGGAACAAGAAATACAAAAGGTTTCCAAACAAAGGAAACAACTCAAGAAGTTCCTTCTCAAAGGACAAAAAGGAAGAACTGAACAAGTGCTATAACTGCAAGAAATCTGGACACTTCATTGCTGACTGTCCAGAAATGTCATCCAAGGACAAAGGAAAGAATAAGAGCTTTGGGAAAGAAAAGTACAAAGAAAAGGTAAGGAAGAGTTTGTTAGCCACTTGGGAGACCATTGAGAATGACTCTGAAGGAGAAGATGATGAAGAAGGCAATCTGGCTTTAATGGCAAGAACTTCTGAAGGTAACAACTCTGATAGAGATTCTGAAGATGACTCAGATGATGAAAATGAGGTATACTCTAACATGACTAAATCTGAATTAATTGATTCTCTTAAGATTGCTGTGAAACATTACACTCGTATGGTAGGTCAACACAAAATTCTGAAGAATGTTCATGAATCATTGAAAAAGGATGCCAAGATTCTTTATGATGAAAATGAATCGTTAAACATTCGTATTTGTCATGTTGAATCTAACTATGTCTTGGCAGACAAGCTCAATGATGATCATGAAGATGCTCTTCACGAATTTATTCGTTGTACCTTCAATAGGAGTAAAATGGCTTCCATGATTTATCATATGACTCATAACTATGGTGAAGGCATTGGTTATTCTCGGTTTAAGAACTGGGATAAACCTCTGAAATAATATAGTGAGGATGATACTCCACCTGAATTATTCTCTACCTTTGTTAGAAGTGGTACACTCGATCTGAAGGCATCCAACTCTGAAGGAGGCTCTGAACCTGAACCCAAAGACTCAGAAGTTCCAAGTTCTTCTGAACCTAAAATTTCTGAGTCCAAAAGTTCTCAAGTTAAGGCTCAGAAGTCATCTGAACCTCTGAGAAATCAAGGCAAAGTTACTTCAGATCCTTGCTTGACCTTTGGAACTGTGATATACTCCAGATCAAAATCCAAGAATCAAATTAAGCCTAAACATTCTTGTCAAAGCTTAATTAATTCTAGATCTTGTGTTGATCATAGAAAACAAAGAAGGAATACTATTCAGAAGACTAACTCTAAAGGACCCATCAGAATATGGGTATCAAAATCTGAAATAGTGTTTGCTTCAGATGCACATGCAAGGAAAGGTAAAACAGCAGCCCTGGTACCTGGACAGTGGTTGCTCACGACATATGATGGGAGAAAAGCATATGTTCCAAACCCTAACTCTGAAAGAGGGAGGCTCTGTGGGGTTTGGAGGAAAACAAAAAGGGAAGATCATTGGCACAGGTACAGTTGGTAATTCCTCCCTTTCCATTAAAGATGTTTGGTTAGTTGATGGACTTAAACATAATCTATTGAGCATTAGTCAATTTTGTGACAATGGATGTATTGTTACATTTGATAAGAAATCATGTATTGTATCAAAAGACTCTGACAAATCTGTAGTATTCAAAGGAATGAGAGTTGGCAATGTTTATAAAGTAAACTTTTCTGATTTGGTTGACCAAAAGATTATATGTCTTTTGTCTCTGAGTGATGAGAAATGGTTATGGCACAAGCGTCTTGGTCATGCTAACTGGAGGTTGATCTCTAAGCTTAGCAAACAAAAGCTTGTTAGTGGTTTGCCTGACATTGATTATCACTCAGATGCACTATGTGGCTCATGTCAAAAAGGAAAATTTACTAAGACTTCCTTCAAGTCTAAAAACATTGTCTCTACTTCCAGACCCTTAGAATTGCTTCACATTGATTTGTTTGGTCCTGTTTCGACAGCCTCTATCAATGGTAAGAAATATGGATTGGTCATGGTTGATGATTTCAGTAGATGGACTTGGGTGAAATTCCTACGTTCTAAGAGTGAAGCATTTGTGGTGTTCAGTGACTTCTGCATACAAATACAAAGTGAAAAGGATCTTCGGATTCTGAAGGTTAGAAGCGACCATGGGGGAGAGTTCGAAAATGACTCTTTCGAATCTTTCTGCTCAGAGCATGGAGTAATCCATGAATTCTCTTCTCCTAGAACACCACAGCAGAATGGTGTTGTAGAAAGAAAGAATAGATCTTTGCAAGAAATGGCTCGTACCATGATGCTTGAGTCTAACCTAGCTAAGTTCTTGTGGGCAGAAGCCGTGAGTACTGCTTGCTATGTTCAGAATAGAATCTACATCAGACCTATTCTGAACAAAACTGCTTATGAACTGTTCAAAGGAAGAAAACCCAATATTTCTTATTTTCATCAGTTTGGATGTACTTGTTATATTCTAGACAACAAGGTCTATCGAAAGAAATTTGATGCTAGAGCTTATAAGGGTATCTTTATAGGCTACTCTAAACGCTCAAAAGCATACAGATTGTATAATTCTGAAACTCACACAGTTGAAGAATCTATACATGTTAGATTTGATGATAAAGAGCCTGACGATAAAATGTCAGAGCAAGCTGAGACTTTTGCAGAGTTTCAAGTTTCCTCAAATTCTGAGTGTGAAGATCTCTCCATTGTTGTATATCCATCTGAGACTCAAAATGAAGATATCTCTGAAGGCCTTGAATCTGAAGACCCTTTAGAAACTGAACCCTCTCAGACACCTGCTCCACCTAAGAGTAAATTCAAGTATAGATCATCTCATCCTGAAGAGCTAATTGTTGGTAACAAGGATAGCCCAAGAAAGACCAGATCTGCTTTCAAAGAGGATGAATCCTTAGTTGGGTTAATTTCATTAATTGAACCCACAAACATAGAAGAAGCACTCTCAGATGATGGGTGGATTGTTGCAATGCAAGAAGAACTCAATCAATTTGAAAGAAATGACGTTTGGGATCTGGTACCAAAACCCAAACACAAGAACATTATTGGAACAAAATGGGTATTCAGAAACAAGTCAAATGAAAAGGGAGAAGTTGTTAGAAACAAAGCTAGACTGGTTGCACAAGGTTATAGTCAGCAAGAAGGCATAGATTTCACTGAAACCTTTGCACCAGTAGCAAGACTTGAAGCAATAAGACTTCTCTTGTCCTATGCAGTTAATCATAACATCACTCTATTTCAAATGGATGTAAAAAGTGCATTTCTGAATGGAGTAATTTCTGAAGAGGTCTATGTCAAACAACCTCCTGGCTTTGAAGATATAAAGTGTCCTAATCATGTTTACAAATTGAAGAAATCTCTGTATGGTTTGAAACAAGCTCCAAGAGCTTGGCATGAGAGGTTAAGTATATTTCTTCTAGAAAACGGTTTTGAAAAAGGACATGTTGATAACACTCTTTTTAGAAAAACCTTAAAAACTGATATCTTAATTGTTCAAATTTATGTTGATGATATTATCTTTGGTTCAACTAATGCTTCTCTTTGCAAGAGTTTTTCTAAGCTTATGCAGGATGAATTCGAAATGAGTATGATGGGAGAACTAACATTCTTTTTGGGAATTCAAATTAATCAAAGAAAAGAAGGTAAAGACTAAGAAGGTTTCTGAAGCTGTTACCAGATCTGAACGGGTATCTTAGAGCACGGAAAAGCTTTTTGTTGCTCATGTTGATAGTGACTCAGATACTGAAGATGATGTGCCTCTGAGCCGCACTATCAGAATCAGAAAGCCACCTCAGAAATCCAATACAGGTATTCCTACAACTTCTGTAGATAATGTTATTAATGCTGCACAAACTGTCAACCCCTTATCTGAACAAACTCAACCTCCTCCCCAATTCACTGAAACCATATTTGAACAACCTCCACCTCAAACTAATCCCACTCAATCTCCACCTCATCTTTCCACACATCCTACCATTGATCACCCATCTGTTGATGAATCTCAACCCATCAATATGATGCTGCCTGGTAGTAGCCAAATATTTCCAACATTTCCCATTGTTGATGAATCCCCCACAGTCTTTGAGCTTGAAAGAGCTGTGGATCATGTACAAGAATCCATCATCTCTGTTGCATCTAAGAGAAATGAAACTCTTCATGAACTTCACTCCAAAATGCAACAACTCCATGATCTTCAACAACAAGAAACTCAACAACAACAACACCAACCACAATCACCATCTCCACACTCCACAGACACTCTCCAACACCTTGAACAACATCTTCATGGTGATCTTGTATACACTGTTTCATCACCTCAGCAATCACCCATTCACACTGCTTCCACCTCTGCACCTGCCATTATTGCTGAAACCATTCCTGACAAACCTAAATCCCCTCAGAAATCTCCTATTAAAGATTCTAAGTATGCCCCAATAGCAATGGACATAGACCAATCTGAACCCTCTAATACTCAAACTTCTGAAGTCCCTGCTGAATCACAAACTGAACCTCCTCAGCCTTCATCTTCTAAGCCACTCACTTCTGAACCCAACACTTCAGAAATTCCAACCTCTCCACCATCTCCTGGAACTGATTCAGATCTTGAAGAAATTTGTCTTCATTCTGAAACATTTCCTTGTTTCACCATGGTGCTTAACACTGAACCTCCTCAATCCTTCCGACCACCCAGAAAAGTCATTACCATTCCTGACTCTGACTCAGATTCTGAAGAATCTTTTACTTCAGAATCCTCGTGTGAACATTTGCCTAGACCACCACCCCCTCCTGTTTCCAATGACATGTTTGTGCGCGTTACTAACAAAATTTACAGGAAAGCAAAGGCACTTCATGATGTTAGGCGTTCACTGATGAATCCAAGAGCTTATATCATGGCTTGGGTTGAACTAAGAGAGGAAGTTCTGACTGATTTCTATCATCTGGTGGATGGGGATCTGAATGAGATGTTGGATTATCAGATTGCTCTGAAGGCTTGGTTGGATAAGCTCAAGGAAGGGTATTTGAAGATATCTGAGAAGGCGGCGCGTCATTGGCAGGAAGATTACCTCAACACTCACTTCTCACTTTCTATGCAAAGTTCCATTTCCACTGCTCTGAAGTTTTCTTTGGACCCTGGTGATTTATTTGTGAGCAAGTCAGTGATGGATGTAGTTGGCTCCTCTTCAGAACTCTCTGTACTTAAGAAAGAGCTTGAGGCTCAGAAGCAGAAGCAAGCTGCACTGAATGCTAAGATTGATCAGCTTGCCGCTCAGCAGAATGAAAAATTTGAGAGGATTGAGGCTAAACAGAATGAAATGGCAAATGATCTGAAGACCCTTATTACCCTTCTGACCCCTAAACCTTAGGATCTCTTTTAGGCACTTGTTTTAGCTTCTTTTCTGAACAATTTTATCTTGGTTATGTTTTGAATATTTTGCTTAAATTTCTTTTGATTTTATGGCTTATTTCTTATTATTAATTCTTATCACTTTCTTCAAAACTTGTGCTTTGACTGACCCGTTTTTGATAATGACAAAGGGGGAGAAAATATTATATTATTTCATGTGGCAGTGAAATTAATTCTGAAGCTCTAAGATCTTACATTTTCTAAACTCTACTCTTGTTAAGTTATATAAGTCTTTTAAACTTTTAATGAGGGGGAGTAATAAATTTTGTCCAACATAAATTCGTATGATATAAGATACGCTTGCAAACCATGTCTTATATTTGTCAATCTGAAGAAATAGAGCTTGCAAACCTCTAATTCTGAAGGTAGAATATATGAAATTATATTTGACATTAAATATTACTCTTAGACTGTTTTATATTTATCATTGATAAACTTCTGAAGCTTATCAGACTCAGGGGGAGCTTGCAAACCTCAGAACCTGAAGTCAAGATGTTAAATAAAAACAACAACAATTGATTTTAAATACATATAGTTGTCATCATCAAAAAGGGGGAGATTGTTGGAACAAAATTATGATTTTGTATCTCCTTAATTGATTTTGATGATAACAATGTATTTAAAGTTAAATTGGAGTACTAATAATTTAATTTAGTGTGCAGGATTAAAAGTTAAAATTTGCGTACTAAAGCACCTTAGAATTTCTGAAGGAATTACTTCTGAACTTACCAGATCTGAAGCAAGTAATTCTGAGCCTGTCAAACTCTGAAGCTATTATCTGAAGGCTCATCAGAGATAAATGTTAAGCTACACTTGAGAATACAATTTTATTGAAGACTGTGCCTGACTAAGTCCAAACGTAGAAACCAAGAATGAAAAGGTTTGACCATGGAAAGGTCCTTTTCAAGTCAGGCTTCAGAAACGAATATTTCCTTATTTAGCTTACACCAAGGTTCAAATATCAAAAGCCAAAAGGAATCTCTCATTTTGTAGTAAACGTTAAGCTCCTAAGCATCTGCAAATCAGAACAGGTAATAAGCTCACTGATCAATACAAAGGAGCGTCTCAATTCTTCAAACGGCTATAATCTTCAACGTTCACTTTTTCACATATAAAAGGAAGAAGATCTGTGAAGAATTTGTATCAAGACTTAAGCTTCTGAACGTGCAGAACCTCTGTCAAATTCTAAAGCTATCAAACACTTAGAAACTTTGTGATAATCTTCTAAGTCAAGTCTTGTAACTGTGTTGTATTTTGTAAACACCTCTGATTGTATATCAAGTGTTAATCTCATATCTTTATTATTATTAAACTTGTGTGAAGTCTCTTGCTTTGTGCTTGAGCATTGGAAGTTTCTTGCATTGTGCTTGAGCATTGGAAGTCTCTTGCTTTGTGCTTGAGCATTTGTAATCTGAGTGATTATAGTGAAATCTCTTGTGAAGGACAAGAGGACTGGACTACTCCTGTTAGTGGGAGGAACCAGTATAAAAATTCTGAGCATCTCTCTATCCATATCCTCATATATATTGTGTGTGTTACAACTTATCCGC
This sequence comes from Trifolium fragiferum, assembly GCA_954870985.1. Taxonomy (NCBI): domain Eukaryota; kingdom Viridiplantae; phylum Streptophyta; class Magnoliopsida; order Fabales; family Fabaceae; genus Trifolium; species Trifolium fragiferum. The sequence continues at coordinate 35,752,997 of OX940794.1, forward strand.
TGCATTTGTTTTAACTTAGAAAAAGTCTTAACACAATTCAACCCCCGCCCCCCCCCCCCCCCCCCCCCCCCCCCCCCCTTCTTGTGTGTTTTTCAACCTTCGGTCAAAATTGTAGCCTTCTACATCCACAACAATTGTATCTCCATCAACATCCTTGTCAGAAGGATTGGAGTCTTCATGGTCTGAACCTTCAACATCTTTACCCTTATCAGACTGGGTATCATCTTCAGGTTCTTCAACCTTAGCAGGTTGATCTTCTTCAACAATTTCCTGTTCTGGAGAATCAGGAATGACAGGTTGCTCTTCAGTAGCAGTAGTCTCTTTTTCAGCAGCAGAAGACTCTTCTTCACCTTGTGGCAATGATGTGCCCACATCTGCCACAACATCAGGTTCTTGCAGGGCCTGGAGCACAGAATCAATGATCTTCTGAGTCAAGGGGTGTCTTTGATCATCAGAAATCCTTACAGCAGCCTTCTCAGGGTTAGGGTTTGAAGAACATATACCCACAGATGCTTCAGCATTAGCATCACCAGATTTAGAAGGAAGGGGATCAATATGCAGGCTTTCCATGGTGTGAACCCTCTTGGGTGTGCCAGTCTTGGACTTCTTGCACTTTTTCTTCTTCTTCTTTGATTTTTCTGTTGAAGGAGAAGGAACAGCATCTTCCTCTGCAGCAATGGGGGTTGATTCCCTTCTTGATCGTTTTGACTTCCTTTTCTTTGATCCTGAAGGTTTGATCATTGAGACAGGGGTTGCATTGATGATCATATCACTTTGCATATCTTCATGGTGTGGGGAATTAGATTTTGGTGATGATGGAGGAGTGTTTGTTTTTGTGGAAGGAGATGTTTTGGTTGCAGTAGACATGATGATGATGATTTGGTATGAAGATTTCAAAGAAAATGCAGAGAGATGAACAAAAGGGTTTCAGAGAGATCAAAAGAAAGTTTTTGGTCGTTTGAGTGTTAGAGAGATGAATGTAGTGAACAATGTGGTAGGCAATAAGAGAAGAATCTTGAATAAACGGATTTCTTGGATAAAATCGCGAGATAGCCGTTAGAAAATATTTGTAATGATTGCCTTTGGATTGCGTGCAACTATGGATGGAGGGAAAGGTAGGTAACCGTTGCACGCCGGAATAGCTATTATGGCTATTGATCCTCAAAGAGGCAAATACCAAGTTTGCCCCTTAACACCTCAAACCTATTTGCATCTAAAGCCTTTGTGAAAATATCTGCCAGTTGATTCTCAGTGGCAACATGCTCTAGAGTCACAATATTGTCTTCAACAAGATCTCTAATAAAATGGTGACGTATATCAATGTGCTTTGTCCTACTATGTTGGATAGGATTTTTGGAAATATTTATAGCACTTAGATTGTCACAGTATAATGTGAGCACATCTTGCTGCACATTGTACTCACCCAACATCTGCTTCATCCAAAGTAGCTGAGAGCAACTACCTCCTGCTGCAATATATTCAGCCTCAGCTGTAGAAAGAGAAACACAATTTTGTTTCTTGCTGAACCATGAGATAAGGTTGCTTCCCAAAAAGAAACATCCACCAGAAGTGCTCTTCCTATCATCTGCACTACCTGTCCAGTTAGCATCACAATAACCCAACAATCTTGTGTCTTCACCATGAGAGTAGAGAATCCCATAATCACTTGTACCACTGACATACTTAAGAATCCTTTTGACCTGATTCAAATGACTCATCTTGGGCTCAGCTTGGTACCTTGCACACACACCAACAGCAAAGCTAATGTCAGGTCTACTTGCAGTGAGATAAAGTAGACTGCCAATCATGCTTCTGTATAGGCTTTGATCAACACTGACACAATGCTCATCTTTAGAAAATTTGAGATGGGTTGCTGCAGGAGTTCTCTTGTGATTTGCATTCTCCATTCCAAATTTCTTCACAATGTTCTTGGCATACTTGCTTTGAGAGATGAAAATTGTATTTTCCATCTGTTTGACTTGCAGACCAAGAAAGTAGGTAAGTTCACCTACAAGGCTCATCTCAAATTCAGACTGCATCTGATTCACAAACATCTTGACCATTGGATCAGACATTCCTCCAAACACAATGTCATCTACATAGATTTGTGCAATCATGAACTTGCCTTTCTCTTCTCTGACAAACAAGGTTTTGTCTGTTTCTCCTTTTCTATAACCTTGTTGCACAAGAAATTTGGTTAGCCTCTCATACCATGCCCTAGGAGCTTGCTTTAATCCATATAATGCCTTCTTCAATCTGTAGACATGATCTGGATAATTTGGATCAACAAATCCCTTGGGCTGCTCCACATATACTTCCTCATTTAAGTAGCCATTGAGGAAAGCACTCTTCACATCCATCTGAAATAGCTTGAACTTCAAGATACATGCTACTCCCAAAAGTAACCTTATGGATTCAATACGTGCCACAGGAGCAAATGTTTCATCAAAGTCTACTCCTTCAATCTGAGAGTAACCTTGAGCCACAAGCCTAGCCTTGTTTCTAGTCACAACACCACTTTCATCAGATTTATTCCTATAAACCCATTTAGTACCAATGATGTTGACTCCTTCAGGTCTAGGAACTAAATCCCATACTTCATTCCTCTTGAACTGGTTCAGCTCCTCTTGCATAGCTTCAATCCAAAACTCATCTGTCAAGGCTTCTTTCACATTCTATGGTTCTACCTTTGACACAAAACAAGCATTGGATACAACCTCTCTTGACCTTGTCATAACCCCTGACTCAGGACTCCCTATTATGAGTTCTTTTGGATGATTCTTTTGAACTCTAACAGAGGGACCCTTGTTCACTGGAGTCACATCTTCTTGCTGATCAGTCTTCTCAGGAATCTCTATGACTTCAGAGTCTTCAGGCAGGGGTGAGATGTGTCCACATCAGGATCAACATCAGGCACATTGTCTGAACAGTCATCTATGACAACATTGATGGATTCCATCATAGTTCTTGTTCTGTTGTTGAAGACTCTATAGGCTCTGCTGGTTAGGGAATAGCCTAGAAAGATTCCTTCATCACTCTTGGGATCCATCTTTCTCCTTTGCTCTCTATCAGCCAATATATAGCATTTGCTACCAAAGACATGGAAGTGTTTGACAGTTGGTTTTCTTCCTTTCCATATCTCATACAGTGTGGTTGAAGTACCTTTTCTCAGAGTCACCCTATTGTGTACATAGCATGCAGTGCTCATGGCCTCTGCCCAAAAATAGTAAGGTAGCTTCTTGGCATGTAGCATAACTCTTGCAGCCTTTTGCAAGGTTCTGTTCTTCCTTTCAACTACACCATTTTGTTGGGGTGTGATTGGTGAGGAGAACTCATGCCCAATTCCTTCATCAGCACAAAACTCAGAGAGTCTTGAATTTTCAAACTCTTTCCCATGATCACTTCTGATTCTAACAATGCCACTATCCTTCTCTCTTTGTAGTCTAAGGCATAGTTCTTTGAATGCATCAAAAGTGTCAGACTTCTCTCTGATGAAGCTAACCCATGTGAACCTTGAGAAATCATCTACAACCACAAAGGCATATTTTTTTGCCACCAATACTCTCTACCTGCATTGGTCCCATCAAGTCCATATGTAGCAGTTCAAGAACTCTGGATGTCACCTGATGTTGCAACATTGGGTGTGACATCTGAACCTGCTTTCCAACTTGACATTCACCACAGATACTGCCTTCAACAATCTTAAGCTTTGGTAGTCCTCTAATAGCTCCCTTGGACATAATCTTCTTCATTCCCTTTAGATTCAAATGACCAAGTCTTTAGTGCCAAAGCTTAACTTCTTCTTCCTGACTAATAAGACATGTAGTAGAGTGAGCAGTTTCATCAGGAATCCATAGATAGCAGTTGTCTCTTGACCTAGATCCTCTCATCAACAATTCTCCTTTGTCAGAAGTAATAAGACATTCATTCTTTGTGAAGTTGACTTTAAGACCTTGATCACACAGTTGGCTTATGCTGATAAGATTAGCCTTCAAACCTTTGACAAGTAACACATCATCTAGGTCAGGTAAGCTTTTGCTGCTGAGTTTACCACTGCCCTTGATTTCACCTTTTGCTCCATCACCAAAGGTTACAAAGCTTGTTGTATGAGGCTTGATATTAGTGAGAAATTTCTCAACACCAGTCATATGCCTAGAACAACCACTATCAAAATACCAATCTTCACTGGAAGATGCTCTGAGAGAAGTGTGAGCAATATGAGCAGTTTCAGAAACTTTTGGCTTCCACATCTTCTTAGGAGTGACCCTTGCTGATTTGGCTTGGACCTGAGGCCTTTTCTTGGGATACCCATAGAGTTTGTAGCAGAAGGGCTTGATGTGACCATTCTTCCCACAGTAGTGGCATCTCCAAGCATTAAACTTCTCTTTGCCAGCAGGTCTCTGATGTGGGGTGTGATGTGTCCACATTCTGCCAGGGTCAGGTTTCTTCTGAGCAGGAACAAACTTAGTATTTGTATTCTTGTTGTGATGTTTGTTCTTAAATCCTACACCAGATGAGTCACCAGCATGCTTTCCCACTTTCAAAATCTCATCAAGCATGTCAGTTCCAGTATTGAGCATCTTTACAGACTTGGTCATATTCTTCAAGTTAGTTGACAGTAACTTGACTTCACTTTCAAGACTAACTACTTGGTTCTGCAGTTGAGCCTTCTCTGTCTCTAGTTGACTGATAACCACCTTCTGTTTTTCATTGATTCTGCACAGTTCCTCACTTTTGATGGATAGCCTTTTGTAGACTGAGGCTAGTTCATTAAAGGTGAGTTCTTCATCATCAGAATCAACATTAGTACTACACACACCAGTCATGGCACTCACATGATTAGCAGCAACATTCTCTGAGTCAGTGTCAGAGTCTTCATCAGACCATGATACAGTTAGGCCTTTCTTCTGCTTCTTCAGATATGTGCCACATTCATTTCTTATATGACCAAAGCCTTCACATTCATGACATTGAACACCCTTGTTCTGAGTTGACTTATCATCAGTTTTGGTTTTTGTTGAAGTGTTACCTAGTTTACTGATGTCAGTCTGGATGTTCCTCACATTCCTCCTTGGTCTTCTATCCACCCTTCTTTGAAGCTTGTTGAATTGTCTTCCTAACATGGCTATGTCATTTGAGAGATCATCATCTGACTCATCAGCTTCTTCCTCTTCACCAGCACAAGATACAAAAGCTATACCTTTTCCTTTCTTCTCAGTTTGCTCACCTAAGTTCATCTCAAAGGTTTGAAGAGAGCTCACAAGTTCTTCAAGTTTCATACTTGGGATGTCTTGAGCTTCTTCAATAGCTGTGATTTTCATGTTAAATTTCTTGGGTAGGGATCTAAGCATCTTCCTCACAAGCTTTTCTTCAGACAATTTCTCACCTAGAGCCTCAAAGGAATTGTCCACCTCAAGCAAATTCATGTGAAAGTCATGAATTGATTCTTCTTCTTTCATCCTGAGGTTTTCAAACTTAGTGTTGAGAAGTTGGATTCTTGAGCTTTTTACCTTGGCATTGCCTTCATGAGTGGTTCTGAGTATCTCCCAAGCATTCTTTGCAACAGTACACTGCTTGATCAATCTGAAAATGTTCTTGTCCACTCCATTGAATAAAGCATTCAAAGCTTTGGAGTTTCCAAGTGATGCAGTGTCTTCTGCAGCTGACCAATCTTCCTCTGGCTTGAGTACACCAGTGTCAACACCATTAGCATCCAAAATTTTGGGATGCTCCCAGCCTTTGAGCACAGCTTTCCAAGTCCTGCTGTCAAGTGACTTTAGGAAGGCAATCATCCTCGGCTTCCAGTAGTCATAATTAGTTCCATCCAGGAGGGGTGGTTTGTTGACCGTTGTTCCATCCTTGTCCATGTTTCCAGAAAGTAACTTCCCTAGAGCTCACCCTCAAACAGGCAGGGTGCCTGCTCTGATGCCAATTGAAATTCTGGTGGCAAGTGTCAGATGTGTAGCACGATGTGTACACTTTAGGAATCGTACGATGTGTAGCCTAATGTGTCAACATCGTGAACATGCTGAACTTGATGAACAAGTAAACAATTTAAAGTGCAGGAAACAATAAAACACAGTGAGTTTGTTAACCCAGTTCGGCGCTTAAACAAGCCCTAATCTGGAGGATACCAATCCAGGGATGAATCCACTATGGTAGTATCAATTCAAAGCTAAACTCCCCGTTTACAACTTCTCACTTAATCACTACCCGTGCTAATTCTACCTAGGAACTCCTAGATATGAACCTCTGCTCACTCCCCCTCAACCTTACCCAGTAAGGATTTAATAACAAACTCAGTTTTGGAGACACACTCCTAGAAAACTATGCACTCGTACCTAAAGGCTTTGAGTGTTGCACACTCTAACTCCTTGCTTCAAAGCTTTGGAGAAAGAACAATAGAGATTACAACTCTATCAAACTCAGTCCTTACTTGTATCAAAATTATGATTCAAGTGAAGGCTCACAAATAACAATAAACAGACTAAGACCTAAGACTCGATTTCTTCAACTCTTGGCTTCGTACTTCAAAGTGTCTTCAGTCTTCCTTTATATAGAACAAGATTCATGGGCTTGGATCTTCAATGTTGACAGCTGGCCTTTGTAAATTCTCCTTGAGATTTATTTGATCATAATCTTTTAATTGTTTATTTCAAATCTTTTTGATCAAAGTCGGCCAATAAAATAAAACAGAACCATGAAAGATTATCTTGTTCCTTGGCGCGCAAGCTGGCACGATTTAATTTGAAAAACAAATCTTTTTCAAAAGATCGCGTGTAAATTAAAGAAAGCGTGTCCAGCTAGGGCGTCCAGATGTGAAACCTGATGTGCCACACATCATGCTCCACATCATGGAATCAGGCTTATTTTACCAAATGAAGCCAACACCCTAAAATCCTCAACATTCATGAATAGATGTGTAGAGATATCATCATGTTTGGTAGGTTACATTCATGCATTTATGAGTCAACTTGAGCGAATGTCCCCCATGACTTAAAACTGACTTGAGCGGAATTGGATATAAGTTTACCTAAAACGAGATGAGGGTACCACATGCATTTAGTTGTGTCTTAGGATGACATAACATTGATGATGACATTAGTTGCATTAGGAATTTGTGCATGCTTATGTGATACTTGGTAATTGATGAATGTGTTCAATTGTGATGAATCGAGATTGATTAAATGTGAAACTTGCTTGAATGTTTACCTATATGGCGATGAGCATAATTTTACATTTATTACGCTTATTGAAATGTATGCAACTAAACATGAATGTTGTTTAGTTATACCATGATGTATATATAATGTAAGTGTACCTTATGCTTATTATTATGAATTGGATTATAACTAACTCTCTATTTTGTGTATTTGAATGGTTTGGGGCCAAATTCTCAGCTTGAGGAATATATTGTGGAGTAGAGGCTCGATCGTTGCTTAAAATAGTCTAGCTTGGTAAGGAGGATTGTAGGAGATTCCTAGGATATGTTTAGATGTCTATGATTGCTCTGGTACTTGTAACACTGTTATGGGATGTAATGTCGAACCGGTTGTTTGTTTGATTTTGTTATGATTAAGACCTTGCTATCTGTATTTTTATGAGACGAAAACTAGTTTGGTGTATGAGTATGGTTGGTTTTGGAAACCATACTAGAGATTGTAATACGACTATTACTTGCATGCTATATTATAAGTTAAGTTGAGTAACTTATTTTTAATTTTAGAGTTAATAGGTACCCCGAGTTAAGTGGACGTGTTTTGTGTTACCTCCTGCTAAAAATTTCTTGAAGATTCCCCCCTTGAAAAGTAATTTTTTTGTTTCCCCCCTTGTGCCCCCTTGGGTGCAAGGAATTTGATCTTTTTAAATCGGTTGAATAGAATAATCGATTTAAAAACAACACTTTTTAAATCGGTTAAACAAAATAACCGATGTAAAAGGTGCATCCAAGGGGGGACTAAAAAAAATTTACTTTGCAAGGGGGGAATCTTCAAGGAAGTTTTAGCAGGGGATATCGTAAAACACACCCACTTAGCAGAGGGTAACAACCTATTAACCCTTAATTTTATGCTTCCGTTGTGATGTGATTAAATATAAATGCATGATATGTGGAATGTTATTGATGTAACACCTTAATATGCTTGTATGTTTTTAATTGGGTAAATAGGTCTTTCCCCCTGCAATATAGGTGAGATTTGTAATACCCCCTAGAAAAAATTTCTTAAGGATTCCCACCTTACAATTTTTTATTTATTTGCGTTACCCCCCTTGCCCAACACATGGCAGCTGACTGGATGGAATCTCCACGTGGCACCACCAGATGGTGCCACGTGGAAATTAATAAAATAAAAAAAATAAAATCCACATAACAATTAATTAAAAAAAAAAGGGAGAGAGTCATAGAGGTGAGAATAGGCTAGGCCGAGTTAGGCTTGTCAAGCCTGAGCCTGGCCTGTTAAAAAAATCAAAGGCTTGAGCCTGGCCTGTGGCCTATTATAGTCTTATTTTTTAGGCCTAAATCTGGCCTTTTGAAAGTCTATATGGCCTGTTAGCTTGTTTAAAAACCTATTTCACATGAACATATTTAAATAAATAATTTGATTTATTTTTAAAAATACTTATGAACTAATAAATAAACATCTTTTTGATATTTAATATGATATTTTAGAGAATTTAACTATATATATCATCATATTTTAATAATACATTTATATATATATGTGAAAAATTAATGTAGATTAATAAACTTAAACTAATAAAAAATATAATAAATATATAATTTAATGAAAGTACAAATTTTAATATATAAATAATAATATTATTAAAAACATTATTAATATTAACTTAAATAGGCCGGCCTAGTAGACTAATAAGGCTTTTTTAATGGCCTACGGCCTGACCTATTTGACTAAATAAGCTTATAAAAAAGTCTTGGCCTGCTCTATTTAAAGAAATAGGTTGGCCTGGCCTGAGCCTATATAGGCTAAGCCTTAAGGCTTCGTAGGCCGGCATGGCCTATTCCCACCTCTAGAGAGAGAGAGAGAGTGAGAAAATTCAGATTTTCTCTTCTTCTTCTGTGGGTTTTACAACCCTTACTCTCCTCATTAGCAAAACACAAAATTCTCCATTGATGTGCTTCAAGCTTTATATGAAGAATCAACAAGAACCACTCCTTTTTCTATCTTCTCTTCAAACCTTCAATTTCTACAAACCCCACTTCTCCAAAAATCCCCAATTTCAAATCCTAATTTTAAAAATTCTTGTTTCATGTGGTTCACGAAGTTGTTTTGTGAAATATAGGTTCATTGGTTTTTGTAGATTCCAAATTGAAACTCAAACACATAGATTCATATTTTTGTGTTATGGATTAATTGGATTTATGAGTTATTGTTTATAGAAGCACCATGTTTCTTCTTTTTTTTTTTTTCTTCTGGTGTTTACAATTGTTATGAATTTCTGGGTTTTGTTATGAAAAGTGAAAAAAACACAAGAGCAACAGTAACAACAACAATGAATATTCCGAGTTTTTGGGTTTTCATATGAAGAAACGCAGCAGCAACAGTAACAACAACAATGAAAACTCATTACTTCTTGTTGTTCATTTTTTTCAATTTTGTGTTTCTGGGTTTTTTCTATTCACAGATCTAATTTCGTGTTCCTAAGTTTCATCAAATTTTCGTTTTTTTTTGTTTGTTTAAGTCGCATAAATTTCTGTGTTTTTATGATTTTGTGATGAAATTGTTGTTCATGTTGTTTTTCTTTGGGTGAAGATTCTGGGTTTGAGAAGATGTTCATATTGTTGTTCTTTTGTGTTGCTATAGTGATTTTGATTTTGATTGTTTTGTGTATGGAGACTATGTCATGTAGAATGAATATAATGGGTTCCTGGACAAAGTGGCGAAGATGAATATAAATATATAATGTGAAGAATGCAACAATAATTGAGTGAGTGTTCTTAAGATTGGATTATTATTCATAGATTTTGTTCAAATAACATAATTTTCTTGTTATGGATTTGTTTATTTTTCAATTGGGTTTTGATTATGATGTTAAAAGTTTTGAAATTTTTGAAGTTTTGGTATGTGGGTTGTTTAAAAAATGGAGTGTTGGAGTAGTGTTAATGGAGTGATTGAAGAAGACAACTATGAAACAAGAACATGTTCTTCCCTTTAATCCTTTCTTTCATTTTAATATTTTTTGTTTGTTTTAAAAACATCAAAATTAAATTGCTTTAATGATGTGGCTTTAAAAAGTAAATATAAAATAATTAAATTTCATGTGTCATTGCCACATAATGATACTTCCATCTAGTCAGCTCTCATGTGTTGGCGTAGGGGGCCAATGCAAATAAAAAAAATTGTAAGGTGGGAATCCTTAAGAAATTTTTTCCATGGGGTATTACAAATCTCGCATATATTGCAGGGGGAAATGCCTATTTACCCTTTTTAATTTAAGTTAATTAAATAGTATAAGTGGGTTAGAGTGTTACAAGGCCTGTTTAGATTTACCTTATTTTTTAACTTATAAAAATAGCTTATGCAAATAAATAAAATTTTATGTAGATTGGTATGTTTTCCCCGACAAATATTGTATTTTTTAAAGTTGATTTTATTATAAACTATCTTGAAAAGTTTATAATAATATATAAAAACTTATTTATTTGAATAAGCTGATTCATTTAAGCTCAAAAATAAGTCAATCCAAACGGATCATTTATAGTAAATAGCTAAATATTTGATTCAATCTTTAATTTTTTTTAGTTAATAGTTTATTGTGGATGAATTAATTGGTTTAATATATAATAATAGTAATCTTACAAGACATATTTGGTATAATAATTGCTTAAAGACCCCTTAAGTTTCCCATGCTAAAAATTCATTTAAGTTTCTCCCTGCAAAGTAAATAGTTTTTGGTCCCCCTTGGATGTCTTTTTTAAATCGGTCATTTTGTTCAACCGATTTAAAAATGTTGTTTTTTTAATCAGTTATTCTGTACAACCGATTTAAAAAGTGCAAATTTCTTGTACCCAAGAGGGGACCCAACAAAATTTACTTTTCATGAGGTGTCACACCTCAATTTTTTACCTAAGATCCCGCTTCATATTCATTTGTCACATCTTTTTAGTCTGAGATAATTTTATCTTTTTCAATAAAATTTGGACAGAAGTATTTTAAAATACCTCATTTGCGATTTTTGATCCGAGGGTCTTTTTGACCTTTTTATTCTTTAGTCTTTTTGTTAGGATTGTCCTTCAATGCCCATTTATTTGTTTCCTAATTCATAAAA